>CM041536.1:28494843-28993183 GCA_023238725.1 Scortum barcoo | reverse complement strand
ATCAATCAATCATTTGGTATAGCAGTCTCAGTCAATCCCCAGTTTATTCTGGGTCTTGTGTATTCAGTATTACCTCATCACATTATGATTATAATTGTGACTATGATTACTTGGCAACTGAGCCAAAATAAAACTAGTAATGTAGTTAGTAATTTTTATTTGAGAAGTATAAATTACATTTCTGCCACTGACAAGAAATAAACTTGTTCAATTAAAACAACAGACAAGTATTTTAAATACATGTTTAAATACAAAACATTCAACATTATATTCTTCTCATTGAACAATATCTTTGATTTTTTTTTATAGATCAGGACTTTGAAATAACAGAATTGTTGGTTTGTGATAAAAATACGGTTTTAACTTAAAATCGATCTTTGTCTTTGTCTTTAAAATGAAACATGTGTCTGGAAGAGGCAGATATAAGAAAAATGTTGCCCATGACCAGAATTAAAGTTTCAATACATCTCTTTCACTCTGCTCTCTTTGGAAATGTCAGAAAGACCATTACTCATCAGAGTTTGTGTTAATTCCAGTTTCATCTAGGCATTTGTTGATATAGGGGAAGAATTACACAGTCTTGACTGTGCACTCAGTTAGGTGTCAACACTGCTTTACCATAAGGGAAATCCCTGCATCAGCCTGGGTATAAAACACTTAAGGATGCCTGAGCTCAGTCAGTCACTCCAAAGGAGAATCAACAGTCGTGTCCAAGATGCAGCTCATCAAGCTCTGTGAGTACGATGTGCCCTGACTGAACAGTATTTTCTCTTTGCAACGAAATAGTAGATTTACAATGGCAACTATATTTTATTTTTTCCTCAGACTTCTCTCCTGCGCTGCTGCTCCTGCTGCTTTCCTGTCCTCTGTGGCAGGTCGGCCAGTCTCTGCCAGTGATGGTTAAAGGAAAGATGACAGCCTCCTGTGTTTTATACGCCCGGGAGCTTCTGGAGGACATCAGCCAGTCCCTTGCAATCGTAGGTCTAAGCAAAAGTGAACAAAATCTGTACACAGCTTTGTTAAATTTGTCCTTAATTTACAGTTTCTAAAATTCTCTTGCCGTGTCCTAGAATACTGTGACCCGTGGAATCAACTGCACAAAGCAGAGTGTGGAGCTGAACATGGAAACTGCCACACCATCTGTGTGTGCACCAGAGGTAAATAATGAAACATCGAAACAACAAACTACTTTTTCTTAAATCATTTAACTTTTTCTTTGTGTGACTTGAAATTTAACTGTATTTGTCCCACAGGAATCCAAATGCTCAGGAGCTGTTACCTCACAGTTTAATGAGGTAAGTTGTCATCTGTTTTTTATTTTTCAAGGGCATACAAATGAGCCTATCCAAGTACTTTAGTCTATACAGACTATACAAATGTATGCATTAAATCTGAGTAGGAAGAAACAATTTTGTTTTGCTGAGTTTTATGTACATCTAATTAGATACACCTATCCTAATGTAATGAAATCCAATACAACTGTTTTATTACAATGTCTACTGTCATGATGCCTAAATAGGGGTGTTTTTTGTTGACATGGTCATTAATCTAATCAATTTACATGTTTTCACATTGAGATCATAGGCAGTGGTGGGGGTTGTTCAGAACTGCATTATATTGAGATGTGCTTTGTGTTGTTTTTTGTTTTGTGTTGAACACATTTACAAGAGTATCAATAAAAAGACGAAATATAAATAAAAAATAACATTATGTTTTTTGTAAAGATATCTATTATTTAAATATGTACATATATATATATATATACCTTATAATTGTCTTTGCTGTTTCTCCATCCAGGACTTATGTCTGACAAACATCGGGGAGGATCTGCGTCACTACTACAAGTTTCTAGCTGCTCAGCCAAACAGTTCGCTCAACAAAACTCTGTACAGCCTCAGAGAACTCATGGAGGTAAGCTATGTTTAGATCAATAGCCACATTTTGCGTAATATTGAGTTGTTCTTAAGTTTCAGAGACATTAAAAATAAATCGTTTCCTTTCAACAGAACTGCTTTGCATGGTCTCTGCCCAAAGACTTGGCCCCAGCGGAGGTAAGATTTATATTAATTCTCTCACTTGTGTGTTAGATTTTAATTTACTCTGGTATCTCTGATTTCAAAGACAAAGACGTGCATTTTTTTCTACTTGTCTGAGTATTTCAAACAGTAACATCTTCTGAAGGCTTTAATCTAATCTTGTAATAAGTTATTCAAAATTTCTGTTTCTTTCAGGCTACAGACAGCACCTACGATCAAAGACTGAAGCTCTGCAAAGTGATGAACGGCTTCCAGGTCCGCGCAACCACGATCACCAGAGTCATTTCATATCTGAGTGATCGAGCTCTACCAGAAGCAGTAGCTGTAGAAAGCTTTACACAGCCACTTTACATACAGGCGCCATAAACTACAGGAGCAGCTCATGTTGTGTTCAAATAATCAAGTTCTGACATAAAACCTTTTTTATGTATACATACTTATTATTTTTATGTAGTCACTTATATTTAACATCAAGATGATGTGTTAGAGTACTTTTTTTAAAAAAAAAAAGTTTATTTACACAGTATTCTGTATTCTATTTATTTATTTATTTATAATATTTGATTTATTTGGACTATTTATTTTCAACTATTTATTATCCTGTTATACACTGTTACACACCAAATAAATGTTTTTTCCTGCATAAATTCTGCTGATTTATCATTCATTTATTCACTGGTGTTGACTTGTTTTTCACTTTATGTGTCACTGTGAGATATTGTCCATGTTGTAACAGTTATTGAATTCAGTCACTGGAAGTTTCTTCATTTAAAAAAGTACTTGACGGCGACTCTTGGGCCTTCTCAGGATTTTACTAACAGAATGCAACGTAGTGTCTGTTTACGCTTCATTTGGAAAGTCCAAAGTTAATTGTGAACTTACTGACAGGTGACCTTAATATTGTGGGTAAAAAAAAATCTTTTGATCATCAGAAGGATGTGAAAGCCAGTCAAAAAGATATTCAATGTCTGGTTTAGAGCCTGGATTACACCAGTATTGAGATAGAGTCACAATGGGGTAAGGATCAGGGTTAAATTCTATAGAAATACAGCAGATAGTCAAGTGTCAAACATCTAGTAGAAGCTCAAAAGTAAAAAACAAAAAGTGGAATATCCCAATAAACTTTTCTTTGTCAGCTGATGTTTTCGTAATTCAGCTGGCCAAAGTGATTTGTGTTGCTGTTGGTTGATGTTTTTTAGCTCCATCTTTGGGCACTTTGTTTAGGGAATGATGTTTCAAAAGTGCAAAACCTCACTGAAAGTGAAATATAGCTTTTAGTTTCAATTTGCATCCCTTTCCGTGTTCAGTGGAACTGGCTCAGGTGAGTTTTTGCGGCTGCTGGAGTTGACAGGGACCTGTGATGATCGTACCACAGAGTCAGACGCAGCAGATCTAAATACATGTGACAATAACAATAAAAACACACCATACTGGGTTTTTCCCTCTGTGCACAAACCCACATCAATCCCACTGCTGCTCTTTAGCCACAAAGCCACTGCACAAAAAGAAAAACGTGTTCAAAAAATCAATCGATACGTATAATTAGTTTCAGACCAGATACTTATTGACAGGTTATGTTAGCTCTGTACAAAGATTCTTTATTTGCTGCTTCATGTCTTACTGGTAGACTGACAGAATATTAACATATACTAGTCTATATTTGTCTTTTAACCAAAAAGAACTTCCTAAAAACAACTTCCTCTTAGGCTGCACACAGCTCCAACAACCTCCATATTTAAGACAGGGCGGCCTGCATGTGCAGCTCGAGGGGCAAAACCAGGGGCAAACAAAGTTTCCAAAGCACTCTGCTGATCCTGAGTCCCAGAGAGATGTAGTCTGCAGCCGGGTCCTTCTCCTGCATCATCTCTTCGTCATTTCAGTCAGTCAAATTACAAAACGTAAACGTCAAACTGCACCTTTCCACAACCTTAATGTGCATGTTTGAAATGTGATTAAACCAAAAGATCCTGTCTGAATTTGATAATGAAATGCTGCCTGGCTCAGGACAAATCTCAAAGGAAACAAAATCTCCTGTTCACTGAGGGCACCTGACTAACACGCTGACATTATCCAGCTGAACTCAACCGCTGTTTTAGTGCCACCTAGTGGACCATCTAGTTTATAACCAAAAGGACCACACTATCAAAACGCTTAGGCCTACATATGTCGTTGTCATTGATCAGACTAAAATTGTTGACACTTTTAAAGTCGCGACAGAACAGACATGCGCAGTGAAGACGGTGCGTCCAGGTGTGTTTGCTCCTTTGCTGTGTAGAATTTGTGAGATCTTGTTCTTTTCAGTCCACAAAGGAGAAGATCATCCACTCTAATGTTCTGATCTACTCACCTGAACCTTCGTTGGACGGCTTGCTTAAACTGGATGGAGTGGCTATTCCAGTTGAATGTCATTATGAAAAGTGAGTTCTGTATATATGGTTTTATTCCTGCCATCTGCCCCTTGGACATTTGTGCAGCACTTGGAGTCAAATCTTGTATGGTTGCTGTAACAGGCTGTCTTGTTTCCAGGAGGTATGCTGTGGATGGCATCTCCCTGCATCCCACCTGGATTCCTTTGGTCTCCAGAGACTCCGCAGAGGATCAGATAGACTTCAGTCTGCTACTCATGAACAGTATTTAGAAAGATGTCATTGAAGGAGCATTTTTTTTTTAATGTTCTCGTGCATCTTTTTGAATAGTGTTCTGCTGCTTTTCTCTCTCAGGATTGCCTCTTTTCAGGCAGATTCAGAGGGGATCTTTTTCTTATTTTGTGGGCGATCCCATCCATTTAGAAGTCTCTGCCATTGCAAGTGCCCTTGTGAGTCTACATTGACCACTGTGTTGCCACAGCAACCCTTGATGCAGAGGCCACATTAAGATATGACTTCATTGAGCATTACGGGTGAGCAACCAAATCTGTTAAATGATCATTTTAACTTTTTGTGATTTGTGATCTTTTGACCTGTTAAGGTAACAATGTTCCTAACGTTGGTCTTCCTTTGCTGCCCTAAAAGATGTCTTGCTGATGCCTACCTGACAAACTCCAGCTCCCGTTTCCTACCAAGAGTTGGAGAGCACAAGCTGAGATTTCAGCTTGATGCCTTCAGGTTCTACCAGGAGACGAGCAATCAGGTTGGTTATTGTTTTCTTGTTAAGTTGTTTTTCTGTTCAACGTTTATTCTCCAAAGTTTATGCCAGTGGAGAGCCTGCTTTGGACACATTTTTCTGTTCATTATTCATGTGACCTGAACGAGGAGCTTGATTATATTTTGCACCAATATATAATCCTACAGATTATATATTCTCCTACAGATCCACATAACCTGCTATGTGAAGGCTGTTCCAGTCACATTAGGTGTCAGCTCCAGGAACAGGGCGTGCTCTTTAATCGAAAACAGGTTTGTATAGTCAGTTGTGTCACTGTGAAAATGTTCTGTCCTCCATAAAATGTGGTATGAGGTACAATGATGATCTGATGTCACAGAAGTGAGTACCCTCAATTTTGAGATTTGCCTCCTCATCCAGATGGAGGTCAGTTGACCAGAATGACCAGGCATGCAGAAGCTGCGACCTCTCCCACCGGATTAAGGAGCCTCCATCCACAGAACCCTCTGCAACTACCACCAGCACCAGAGCATGGCCCGTGGTGACCCCACAGGACCGTTTAGTCCAGAACAGACCCACACATCGCCCGGCCGGGTATGTCCGTGTTCGCCCAGGAATGCACCAGAGCCCACACATTCAGCAGTCGTTCGCTGCATTGATGAAGAGGGAAGCCAAGTACAAAGCAGGCAAGTGCAACATGTATTGCATTTTACTGAATTCTTACTTTTTTGTTCTTTTTATGTAAGAAATGTGCAATTGGAACTAGCTTTGTGGACATACACATTTTAAGCTTATACACTTTGTATTCAGTTTATCGTCTGTCTGGTTGAAGCTTGAATTCTTAAGTTGTCTTTCAGTGTAGCTGTTTATTTATGTAGCCCTTTTTAGTGCAGCTGAAAGGGACGCCTTTTCCCATTTTTTATTTTTTGTCAAGGTGAGCCCATGTGATTTATTTTACAGAGCGAACTGTCCAGCTGGGGCCCATTAGTGTGCTCCCATCCAGCAAAAGCAACACAAGGCCAACAGATTCCAAAACAGCACTTTCACCAAAGAACAGGACCACCTGAGGCTCAGCAAAGCACACTGGAGATTGCTGAGGGGGAAAATAACCGAATAAACGAACGTTTTGGACACACAACAGGTGGGGGGGTTATTGTTGTTGTTGTGTGACCTGGTCTACACAAAACACACAAGTTTTACAATTACCCCAATTATTTGAAATCTGATCTTTACAAAGTTCACCATCCACCAGCTCTGTGCCAAGAACTCGATACATCATCAGCAAACAATTTAATTAGCATTGGGTTTGAAGCACTCAGAGTCATTAAGCCTGAGCAAAAGGATACGCTGTGTGTTTCTCCATTTTAACACAAAACACACAACACACAATTCGTCCTTTTCCACACCCACTGTAAAGCTCCATCTAACATAATACCAGATTTTGATCTAAGGAGAGCAGACATGCTATTAGGAAGCATTTCCCCCCCATTACCACCCACAACCTACTCATCTTGTAGTCACATTTATTGATTAATCATTGCCAGGGCATATGATGCAGTGGAAAATGTTTGTTTTGCCTCCCACATCCAGTAAGAATTGTCACATCTCTCTACAGTAATGACCATTAAAATTGTTTTTAACGTTTTTGGTCACTTGACTGGGCTGTGAGTTGTATTTTTCATTAGAATAATTTATTGGGGGGAAAGAAACTGCTTCTCAGTGTCCACCAGTGAAGAAAATGCCACTTCTGTTGCAGCAGCCTCTCACTTGGTGCAGAATCACTTGCTGACAGGTGCAGCTCTGCACTTCAAAGCATCATTCTAATCAGCCCTAAAGGACGACGGCCAAACCATCTCAGCCTTTTAAGGAGAGACTTGACGTGACCCCTCCTTTTAATGTACGCGAGTATTAATGTTGCAAATGGAAAATCTCTGCGCTCTTGCCAGCTGGAGCATTTAGTTATCTGGGGCGTAGCTGAGTCAGAACCTCGGACAGCGCCCCCTCGTTGACCCCCCGGTGGGCGTGTGGAGCGCTGTCCACGGTCTGAAACATCCACGGTGGCTTCTGCAGGCCCGGTTGTATTTATTAAAAAAAGAAAAAAAAAAAAAACGCCCATCCCCCCCTCCCCACCTCTGCGCTTTGACGCGACTGGTCGATCTCCCGGGCGCCTCTTTACTCTCATATCAAACGAAGCATCCATTGTACGTGAGTCTGTGTTTACGACGTGCTGGGCGGCATCAATACAGCCGCTAAGTGCAGAATAAATCAGGGGCGCGCTGAGGACACACTCAGGAGTTAATGCCAAGCTTATTAGCATATTCATGTGTTGCAGAGAGACATCCAGTCTGCGCACAGCCTCAGTTTTACTTTGAGCGCGGACTGTGTTGTTTTGACGCTCCGTTTTTCTTCTTTTTGTCTTTTTCACGCTGATTTGATGTCCTCCTCCGGGCATGCGGCTCGTTGGTGATGGCTCTGCGTCAGCGCTCCAACCAACGCGCCTCCAAGTGAACCGTCACCGGATCGTCTCTCCCTCTCCGGGGCGCAGCGGCGATGCTGCCCCTCTCCACCCGAGCCCTGGCGGCCTTCACCGTCTGCCTCCTCGCCCGCCCGGTCGTTCACTGCATCCGAAAGTGCGGACAGGACCTCTGCCGGGACGACCAGGTCTGCTGCTGCGCATAGCGTGTGCGTGTGTGTGTGTGTCTCACTTTCCTTGTCTGCTGCCGCTGGAAGATGGCTCCCTCTCTCTCCACATGCCCCCTCCTCCCTCTTGGTTCAGTCAGACTTCTGATGGGTGCCGGCATCCCAGGCCCCGCCGTCATCTTCTCCCTCGGGACAGTCGGCAGCCCAGTGACCCTTCTTCCGGCATAGGTAGCACTCATCCTTTCCCACCCAAGAATGGCCTCAGCCCTGTCGGCCGCGGCCCCTCCTGCCATGATCCCTTCCTCGTCTGTTGAAGCCAGGCCCCCTCCAATTCCGTGCCGGTCGTTGTTGTTCCTTCCCGGCCATGTTTTCGGCGAAAGTTTTGAGCAGGAGGAGATGGGCAGCGTGAGCCTGTTTCTCTCTTTTGTCGCTCTCCCTTGTCCTTTTCGGCAGTGATCTGGTTTTCTGCATGCTTGGCATGTCGGATGAGGCTCAGTGAGGCGGGCGTCTTCATAGCCCACACAGCTCTTCTTTATGGCTGCTGAAATGTGAGGCAGCAGCCCGTCCAGGAACCACTTTATCATGTGGCTCTCCCAGAGCGTTGGTGTGTCACCTCTTTCAGTCGGCTCGGTCATGCCACCTGTGATCATTGAAGAGCAGATGAAGTCTGGTGTAGTAGTCGGCCACCATCTCATCACGCCGCTGCTTGCAGTTCGATATTTTGGTAATGTCGACTTTCGTCGGGAAAGCCACTTTCAAAGTTGTCATCAGGATGTCCAGTGCATTCAGATATGCCGCATTTTCCTCATTTTCCCAGACAGGGTGAACCTGTCTCGCCTCTCTTTGGCATGCTGAGCGGATTTTGTCATAGGCTGCAAGTCCCAGTTTCTTCTTGAGGAGACGCGTACTGAGTTCATGTGTGGTGGGGCTGAACTCTTTGCAGAAAATGAGGAGCTCATCAGAGAATCGTGTGCCAGAGACGGTCGGGTCAGGCAGGTGTGCCAGGGCATCCAGCATGTCTTTCTGAGTCCATGGCCTATGAACCACCATCATTGGCCCACCCTGACCTGCCACCTGCACCATCGGGAGTGTTCAGGGCTGTCCCAGGTTCAGCTTTGACTTTTGTTTTAGCCCCAGTTGCAATCTTAATGCTGGCCTCTGGCTCTGAGTCTGAGTCACACTCACTTTCCTCAGTCTCGGTCTCAGTCTTTGTCTCTGTCTCTCTGGCTCTGGCTCTGGCTCTGGCTCTGGCTCTGGCTCTGGCTCCTGGCTCTGGCTTCGGCTCTGGGGCACGCACACTTCGGGTGTTGTAGGAGTGACAGTGTTGTGAGCCCCCCCTTGTTCTTAGTCCGTGCCCTCTGCATCTGGTGCGTCTGGTGAGCGAGCCAGCCACGGCGGGAGCCTCTGCATGGGGGTTCAGGCAATTCAACTGAGGCCTTAGGTCTTCTGGTCTTGGGTTTGGGTGATCTGAGTGGTCGGGTCGGTGGTCGGTGGTCGGGTCTGCCTGTGGGAGCGTCTGGAATCTGCGGCTCAGGCTGTGGCTGTGTGGAGCGTCTGGAGTCTGCGGCTCAGGCTGTGGAGCGTCTGGAATCTGCGGCTCAGGCTGTGGAGCGCGTAGGGAGGTGGGCATGTGTCGAGATCAGGATCCACCTTAGGCAGAGAGAGGGACAGAGAGAGACAGCCTGAGAAGCATCACCATTCTTATCTCAGTCCTTCTGAATGTTTTCACGTTCTTTAGATAATCCCCTTCTGTGTTTTTCTTCTCTCCCTTTTCTCAGCCTCATCCTTCCACATCCTCAAACACCTTCTGTGACTTTCCAAAACATCCAAATCTTCCCCTTTTATCCATGTCTTTTTACGTACTTGTGCTTCTTTTTTATTTATTTCTGCTTCTAGATAAGCTAGCTGATTCAGGCAGGCTTAGCGACCCCCCCCTGGGGAAGCCACATAAAGCGGTCCATTCAACCAAATGTTTGCAACTTTCTTCACCAAATTTGTTTTTCATGACTGTCACTATGGGTCCCTCAGGTGGAGGAGCCTGAGTCTTTCCCTGCTTTGCACCCATTCTGATACAAAGGTAGTGTACACTAGCCCACTAAACACAGCCATCACTGTGAGTCCCCAATTCGTTTTCTGGTACAATCGGGGTCAAGACCGTTTCACACTTAGATCTGCTGTTTACCGTCTCTTCACTGTTGGGACCGGTATGTCAATCGTTAACAGGCAGATCTCTTAGGTCAAAGGACTTCAAGATTTTGACGTCTATCTGCTTTATCTGAAACAGCAGGTATTAAAAATGACTATCAAATATCCACCCTTTTTACCCGTCCTCCTTTAGTCAGTATTTACTCAAAATACTACTCTCTCTCTCTCTCTCTGGACCCTCACAGCAGTCATGAAAAAGAAATATCAAGAGATCTCTAAAATAATTTGACTAATTTATTTCCCCAATCAAATACCCGGGTATATCTTACATCACTCACTTGTATTATCTGGATCAATTATCAAAATTTCAGTATCTTACCGAATGAATAGATGATTGGCCCCAAGCGGGTTCTTTGGGATCCCAGTGGAGACAGCCAGGAGCTGCTGGGGATCGGCCCTCTCGTCTCCCAAGGCTTTTTCGTGGAGGTAGAGGCAGGAGGATGTTGTTTTCTCCTGGAAGGCCAGTCACCGTCCTCCGTTGGCTCCAGACGATCTCTCAAGGGATCCCACTTCTGACACCAAGTTTGTTGTGGAAAAAATATATTTTGTACTGGAAATAAAGAGAATTGATCCGACCAGAGTGTCTTTATATATTTTAATGTATTCTTGCAAGAAGGTGAGCTGTCAGACAACCCGAGTGTGTGCTCAGCTGGATGAGGACTCACAAGTGATAACAGAAAAAAGCACATATATTTATAATGATGAGATACACATACAAAGGGAAGGTGGGGAAGTGAAGGGAAGGGGTGTGAAGTCTTAGGGTTTCAGGGTTACATCGTCTTCGTGCGTAAAAGGAATGTGGCAGACAGACAGTTAATCAGAACATTGTAGTTAAGATTTAAAACCGGTTGGAGCCACTTTCGGTGATAGCGTGTTCCTCGCTGAAGTGTGCGATGACCGTTATCAGTCCGAGGCCTCTCTTTTATGGCAGGTCAGAAGTGTACTATCAGTCAGAGTTTTGTCTTTTATTAAAGTCAGATGCGCCTGTTCCCTAAAGGAATTTAGGTCTGGTCAGTTCAATGTACGTCAAGAGAAAGTGAATCATCATATGAGAGATTATTATATATGATTATATAATAAGAAATACATAGTAAGGGCAGATTTCCATTACACCTGGTTTAGAGAGAGAGAGTAAGAGAGAGAGAGTTCCGTTCCATCATCATGGCTTATATGAATGCCTGCTGAATAACCATTGTAACTTGTGCCTCAAAACTAACCTGCCAGGCTAACTGTCAAGCTTAGTTTTGCTGTGTGTCAAAGATGTCTGAAGGGCAGAAACAGACTCCAGAAAGAAAGTTCCGCCTGGTGGATTTCCACACTCGCGCTGCTTATGTCTTGTAAAAAGAAACAGAAGAAATTTCCACAATCAATTAGTCAGTGAAACCTCAGTTATATGGGACAATTCACACATCAATTGCTAACTAGGTACTAGAGAAACTAGGTACAGAAAATTGAATTAAATAAAAAAAGAACGTGGTTGATTTAAAAAAATAAATCAGAGAGATCTGAGAAAAAAAATTATATATAATATAATATATATTACATTATATATATATATATATATATATATATATATATATATATATAAATAATGAATTGAAAATGTTCCTAGGGCAGAGCATCCCACTATGTGAATATAAATGTGTGCCTAACATATGCTTACCTCAAGTGTACAGAGGTAGATTTCAGTGACCTATTTTTGTAATGTAATGTCTCCTCCATAATGAAAGTAAAAAGGAAAACTAATAAAAATGTGCTCATAAAAAACACCTTTGCATGTATTGCATGTAACTTTAATGAAGTTGTGTTGAATTTGTTTTATTAATTAATTCACTAATGTAGTTCAGCTGTGGACAGAAAACAAAGAACATTAAATATACTTCATGACCTCCTGCTTACATCCTTCTCCAGTTTCATTATCTCCAGCTTCACCTTTTTTATTTGCAGCCTCTTGTATTTCATTTCTAGCCTCTGACACTCTACTCCAGTAGAAGTTTCCGTTTGTGTACAGCACAGGATGTCCTGTGAGGACAGAGGAAATGTGTCAGTGAGTAACTGAGTATGTAGGTGTAACAGTAATATGAATACTGTGCAGTATAATATGCAGTAGGGAGTTTGGGTGATAATTACCTCAGTCACACACACTCCAAGGCCACTCCGCCGAGGGAGAAATCAAGCATCAAGATGCACCTAAAGTCACCCCCGAAGGACAGAAATCACAGAGCCTTGTTCCAGAAGTGGTTTTGTCGGCATTGAGAGAAATGAGGGAGGACAACAATCAGCTCAGGCGAGAGATACAAACCTTCATCAGCATTCTCACGCCATGGCCATCAGTTCCTCAACCTACTGTCTCACGCCTTAATGCTTCTGATCAAAGTCATCTCTTCACTTTAGATGACAGTAAAGCTTACTTCACAAAGGCCCCCTCTGCTGACTTCGCTTCCACTCCACTGCAGCCCTTCAGCCAATCAGAGGATGACCTGCGGAATGTGCCGTGGCCCGAGTCATCTCCCTCACTGCTCCCACAACATTATGAGGAAGCATTCCCTCTGCCACCACCACCAGTGTCATGTCTTCCCTCTGTCAGTGCAGCAGATCAGGCCTCATTCCTGCAGAGGCCACCTCAACAGCATCCTCAACCTCCATTTGTCAGTAAGCCTAATTATGTCGCTGGTGCACCCTCAGCCACATTCCATACACCAGAATATACTGAGCCGTATACTCTTCCTCACCGGTCACAATGGAGAAGCTACAGTCAGTCACGTTCTCCACCACGTCAGGAGACTCTGTACCGTGGACCAAAGCCTCACATTCCATACTTCACAGAAGATGATCTCCGTCAGTTTGCCCGGCTGAAGATAGCGCTCGATAACATTCTGCCAGCTGATGCCACAGAGCGCTTCAAATTCCAGATCCTTGTCAATCATCTCAAGCTGGAAGACGCCCTGCTGATTGCAGATTCCTACAGCAGTAGCAGGTTATCCATACAGCCAGACCATGGCCTCTCTGACCGAACTGTATGGCCAGCCTCATAAATTGGCCCTGCAGCGCATCACTGAGGTTCTGGATGAGCCTGCCATCAAGAGTGGTGACAGCAGAGGATTCCGTCTGTTTGCACTAAAAGTGAGGGACCTAGTTGGGATGCTAGATCAGCTGGGGAAGGAAGGGAGAACGGAATGTGCTGAACGGAAGGTGCTGCTTGGACATGATGTCCCTGCAAAGGAGCTTCCCACTCCAGTATGGGTCCAGACAAACAAACCAGACAAGCCCAAAAAGTATTGCCCCTTCTGCGACAATGTTCAGTACTATTTCAATCAGTGTTCAGAGTTTAAGAAGCTTACAAAGGAGCAGAAAGTGGCCTCGATTAAAACATGGAGGCGGTGCTGGAAATGTGGAAGAGATCACCAAGCAGCGCAGTGTTACCTCAGGGCTAAATGTCAGCAGTGCAACCAGACTCATCTAGAAATACTTCACGATGTCAACTCAACATCATCTGTGAAGCCAGAGATGCCAGCCCCAGCAACCATGCAGCCAGCAACTTGTGCTGCTGAAAATGGTTAAGGTGTTCCTCTACAAAGGTAAAAGGAGGATTGAGACATGCAATCCTGGATGATGGGTCGGAGCGCACAACCCTCCTCTAGAGTGCTGCTCAACAGCTGGGACTTCAGGGACAGTGTGAGGAGCTAGCACTCAGAACTATCCGGCAGGACACCCGACTTATCTGTCTGAGGTGTCTGAGATGTCTGAGGTGACTTATCATCACCTCAGACATCTCTCTCTCCATTCATTCAGTCAGGCACAACCCCTGCTGCGCCTGGCTAAGGACACTGGTAGAGCAGAAAGCTACATCCGAGAAATCAGGAAATTGATGACAAAGATCGCATTGTGTTCAATTGTTCATTCACACATCAAGGTGCCAGCCTGAATGAACACCCCCTTCCAGGACCAACATTAGGATCCACTCTGCTTGGTGTCCTGCTCCGCTTCAGGGAGTATCCCTTCGCAGTAAGCAGTGACATAAAAGGGATGTTTCACCAGGTCCGCCTCCTGCCTGAAGACAAGCCCTTCCTCCGGTTCCTCTGGAGAGACATGGATCTCAGTTCCCTTCCCGAATGTTTACGAATGGCAGGTGTTGACAACCTCCTTCAGAGCTTCACATCTGAGTCAGAAGCCAAGCATCTCGTCAACAAGCTACAGCAGCTCCTCCTGTCAGGCGGGTTCGAACTACGCCAGTGGGCTACCAATGCTCCAGAGATCATCAAACACATGCCACCAGAGTCAATATCAGCCAGCAGTGAACTTTGGCTGTCAATGGATGGGGCTGAGCCACTGGAGCGGACTTTAGGATTACTGTGGCACTGCATGTTAGACACCATCACGTACCGACTCCGCCACACTGAGCATCCCGCGCCCACCATGCGTATCATCGGCCTACTCATTCCCTACACCACCAGAGCCAAAATACTGGTGCAGCGCTTCTGGAGCAAGAAACGAGACTGGGATGACCCACAACTGCCAAGTGACCTACTTCAGCTGTGGCACGCGTGGAAGAGTGAACTCAATCAGCTCCCTGCCATCTCCCTTTCCAGGTGCTACATTCACCCAAAGACCGACATCTCCAATTGCATTCAAAGCATTCACATCTTTTCAGACGTATCGGAGAAAGCATACAGCTCCGTGGCCTACCTTAGGACAGTGGACCAGTCAGGAGAGATCCAAGTGGCATTCTTGGCAGCAAGATCCCGAGTTGAGTCGCCCCAGTCCGTCAACAATCCATCCCGAGGCTGGAACTCTGCGCTGCCCACACTGGTGCCCAACTGGCTGCCGTTTTGAAGAAAGAGCTCACTCTCCACATTTCCAGCATCACCTATTGGACTGACTCCACCATGGTCTTGAACTGGCTGCAGTCGCAATCAATCTTGGAGCTACAAGGTGTTTGTTGGCACCAGAGTTGCAGACATCCAGGAGCTGACAGAGGGTTGTCCGTGGCGGTGCGTGAAATCAGAAGAGAATCCAGCTGATGATATAACCAGAGGACTGACTGTGTTGTAACTCCTTGGTCACAATCGCTGGAGCAATGAACCCGCATTCCTACAGCAAGATGAAACATCCTGGCCGGCCTCACCAGATCTCTCTTCATCTGAAGAGCCAGCCGAACTATAGAAGGCTAACTTCTGTGGACATATCTCATTGTCTCCTGATCCATGTCTGCCTGATGCATGTGCCTTCAGCAACTTCAGTGAGCTGCTGAGGGCTTCTGTCCAAGCACGTCACGGGGCGGACACAACCTCAGACCCAACGGCAGATGATTACAAGCAGACTCAGCTTTAGAATTAGCCCTGTTCGGGAAAGTACAAAGAGACAGTTTCCCAGAAGAATTTGCTCTCCTGTCATCCAAGTATGACCAAGAAGCCCGGCTGATCTGCGTGGGAGGGCGGCTCTGCAGATGTGAAACCCTCTGCCAAGATACCCTGCATCCTGTTGTTCTTGACCCCCATCATCACATCACCATCGCATCACCGACGCATCATCCAGGATTTCGACAGCCGGCTTGCCCACCCAGGACCTGAGAGAGTCTTCGCTGAGCTACGCCGAAGATTCTGGATTCTTCGCAGGCGAGAGGGCGTCCGTAAACATTATCATAAATGTCCTCAATGCCAGAAATGGCATGGCAACCCAGTCATCCCCAAAATGGCGGACCTTCCACCCTCCAGTTTATGACTCCATCACTCAGCATTCTACTCCACAGGCATGGACTGTTTTGGACCGTACCTCATCAAGATTGGACGGTGCACAGAAAAGCGATGGGGCATAATATTCAAATGCTTGACCAACCATGCTGTACACCTGGATCTGCTAACCAACATATATACAGACTCATTCCTGATGGCACTTCGCCGCTTCATCGCAAGGCAAGGAAAACCCTTTGAGCTGTTATCTGACCAAGGCACAAATTTCAAAGGCAGCAGTGCTGAACTCAAAGAAGCGTTCAAGCTCACTCACCACATCCCTACAAGCACATCTTGCCAGTCAGCAAATTCACTTCCAGTTTAATCCCCCGCATACACTACACTTTGGCGGTTCCTGGAAGCGTGAGATCCGTTCAATCAAATCCGCTCTACACACCACCTTGGGATCTCAGTCTGTCACAGAGGAGGTCTTAAGAACCATCCTCCTGGAAGTGGAGAGCATCATCATCGACTCCAAGACTCTGGGATACACCTCATCAGATGTTACGGATCCAGATCCAATCACTCCCTACATGCTGTTGACGGGGCGGCCCGATCCATCAATGCCACAAGTCATCTATTCAGACACAGAGCTTCTCAGCCGTCACAGATGGAGGCAGTGTCAAGCCTTGCCTGAGCAATTCTGGGTCCACTTCATCAGGAATTATCTGCCTTCATAGTTGATCAGCAGCTCCTGCGTGCCCTGTGGCCAGTTTGAAAAGTTACTGCAGTCATTCCTGGTGCTGACGGCAGGGTACGGACTGCCCAGATCCAAGTCCGAGACAAGAAATACAAACGGCCAGTTACACGGCTCATCAGACCAGACTCCCAGCACTCCCACCAGACATTCGTAGCTGACCATGGCTGACCTTCAAGTGATTCAACTTTGCTCCACAAAGTTGGGGCGGCTGTTGAAAAGGTCACCCACTCCCCAACAGTTTCAAGGCACCCCTCTTTCAGCCCATCCACAGTTCACATGGACACCCCAAAAGTCTGTGCATGGCCATCACATGCACGGCCCCAAAGTCTGTGCATGGACTTCGTGTGAACAGCAATCCATCCACACTCTGTACCAATGAGAAGACTCTGGTCACCTGTCCGTCACCTCAGCGGCTGTATAAGTGAATTATTGGGTCCGAACCGATGAAGAGGCTTCATAATCTGCAGTGTTTTGGACTTCATTCAAGTCAGAAGAGAGACTTCACACTTTTCTGTGTTTTTTGGACTTTATACGGACTTTTAACATCAGAATTTATTCATTCCTGTGCGTCCATGAGAATCAACCACACACACAAATACATACCCATGTGCAGACAGATGAAGAATAAATGAGTGGCATGTCAAGAGAGTGTGTGTGATTCATTGGATTATTCACTGTTCTGTTCTAACCGGACAACCTGTGGAGTTTACAGTGACATTTATTGAATCAACAGCCTAGGATAAATTCCATTGTTATCACTGAGGTCACGTGTTGGTGTTCTTAAATCCAACCCCTCAACTACAGTAGGTCTACAGTGCATATTTGGAAGTTCTGGTGTAGAAATCAATCAGGCACTGGTCTACAGAGAATTGGGAAAAAGGTCTGAACGCTTGACCCCTACAATATGGGATCTAGAGGATCTGTTATGCTATGGGGGGTATTTTGCTGACAGAGTTTGATCAACATGTTTGACAATCATCTCAATCTAACTGAAGACAGTACTTTCCATGACCATCCATATAATACAAAATGAGGGAATACCTTTGGGAAGAATGATGTTCATATCTCTAGTAGAGTTCAGAGACTTGGGGAATCATTGCCGAGGAGCTGTTCTGGAGGCATTCAGAGGACCAACACCTTCCTAAGACATTTTATGTTGGTATTTCCCTTTGAATTTCCCTTTAATTACAAACTCAAATAACCACAACAGTTACCAAAAGAACTTATCTACAAAAGAATCTAAATTAACTTAAACAGATGATAACAAATCCAAACAAAAAACAACTTTAGCTCTTCAGCTCACTTCAGCTCACTAACACCCCCTCCACCATGTTGCTGGCAGTCCCTTTCCATTTCCTGGGGGCTGTCCATAAGAGGCCTCCTCTTCCAAGCTACAGGCCTTTTGCAAGAGGAGTTCAGTGGATGAAAAGAAAAAAGGTAAGTATGATTTGTGACCTAAATCCAAGTGACAGAACTAAATTGTATGCACCCAAATAGAAACCAAACAGTCTTAAATTAAATAAATGTGTAATATTTGAAAACAAAATACTGTGTAATGTGATTATTTGGAAAAATGTGAGTGTAAAAATGTAACCAAATACACCAAACACAAAAGAAAATGCTATCACTGGTTGATGGCCGCTGATGCGGCCGCCACATGTTCTCTCATCAATGACAGTGGAACTTTGTAATTGCCAGTGGACATCGTTCATCGCTACCAATATTATCTCAATAACTATCACAACTGCACATATTAAGACGTTACTTAAACTTGTGCTCAACAGCAATAACAACAAGAACTCCCTGACACTACAAATAGCACGTCCCTTTCACACATGCACAATACGTAACATAGCACAGTTTAATGATAATCAGTCCTTTATACTCCACTGTGTACTGTCTTCACTGCTAACAGTTGTCTGCTGTATTCATATGTTGAAGGTGGGGGGTTAACATGGGAATGCCTCGCAGTTTTTGTGCCCTAGATTACGTCATGGATTTTTCAGATTTTTGAGGGACAGATTTTCTCTGGAAAGAAGAGAATATCTGTTGCATTAAACACAAAAAATGGAAGCATGATCAACAGATAATATAATAAAAAATAAATAAAAAATAAAATCAATAAATACAAAGGTGGGCTGAATCTGACACATCTTTTAAAATAACTTAATTGATCTTTTTGGTAATCTTCTGGCAGGATCTGGAAAGGTTGATGGGGTGTGAGGAAAGACCAGCACTGCTCTCTCAAGAAGATCTCTAAGTAGGGTTACTCTATTAACACAGTTTTAATGTGGATGACTGATGAGTGGTTAAGTACACGTTTGATATTCTGACGTGGCTTTAATATGTCTAAGAAAGAACTTATGTGGCAGAATACAAAAGGGCTTTTAATGGACTGAATTGAAGGTTACTGTGCCACCTTACTGTGCAAAATGGTGTTCCCCAGTACGATTTCTTGGAACCATTGCTTTTTCCTATTTTAATAATGACAGTATGTTACTTTATAAGTTCTGCAGAGTAACCAGTAAAGGCAGTGTGACATGCGTTTGAACTGTAAAAACAAAATAATAAAACTTTTCAGAAATGTTTCTTTACTGTGTGTTTTTTATCGCGCACACTTCTGCTGTTCAGCAGTGACTCTAAGAGCGGAAGTCATGTTGTTTATTGCAATGGCAGCGCTCAGCCGCACACTGTCAGCAGAGCCCCAGTGGAAGAGCGAGCATCAGGGAGGTAATACTATTACTAACACAGTGGGCCTCATGTCTTTGTTTGTTCTCAGGGATCCAAGCAGCGTTGCTCGCTGCTGAAGTTATTTAGTTTAATTTAGTTTAATTAGTTTTGTTCTCATCCTTTTCCTCTTCTTCTCTACTAAAACTGTGCAATGACAACTCACAGAAACAGGCAAGTGAGGTGCAAATCTCACCCACCACTCAGTCACAGAAGGTGACAGCAATTGACCACAAGGCTAAGTGTAAAAATTCTTTAAAAAATTCATCAAATTTTGCAATGTTTCTCAAATTTTTCAAAATCCAATTGGAAACAATGAGTCAAATTCTGTTCAGCCAACTGTCCAGATACTTTGTCAGGATAATCTACAGATTTCATTGATCTAAAATTATTATAAAGAATTCAAATTCATTCATCCGGTCAGATTATACAAGGCAATCAACTGAGATATCAACCTAAAGTTTGACACACATGTTTTTGGTGAGTTTTTAATGAAGCTTACAAAGTTTATATCTTGTGATCCGATGCATGGAGTTGTGACTCCAAAACTGTGTGTTTTGGTAGAATTTTAATGAAGACTGGAGATATAGATGATAACTTATTTAGCATATTTAAAAAAAAGAAAATTACGGACTTCAGAATTGACCATAGGGCTTTTATAGTCCAGTTGGGATCGATGGAACAATAGTATTTCTTTAGCACACAAAACTAACAATCCAGTCACTATAATCACACTTTGATCATATAATATTTGTGTCTTTTTTGTTCAATATGACAAAAAGGATTATGATTATATCAAATAAAAAACATAAGACTAACCATTAAATTCACTGCATTCATTAAAATTAAGTCATAAACCAGTTTGTAAATGATCAAATAATCATGGTTGGATCAATCCATTATGGGGTCCAGAGGCAAAAATTAGTTGCCTCTATTGCAATTTAACAGAGGAATAGGCCTACTCAGTTTGAATGTTCTCCATCACTACATCTTGCGAGCATAGTTGGCCACCTTAGTTTTTGGCAAAGTCTCACAAATTGGAGAAGAGCATTTGCATATTTTCATGGCAAATTTCAAAACAAAAGCACAAAGTGTTATACAAAGTAAAAACTAAATTCAAATTAGAATTAAATAAAAGCCAGCAATTACTGAATACAATTAATATGAGAGAGAATATGACTATGATTAAAATACTCAAAATGTAATAGGATAAATAAATAAAAAAACAACAAACTTAAATCTACTTAACTCAAAATATAGTGGAACTAGAAAAAATGGGCCAAAAGGAGAAATTTTAAGAATTGATTTAAAAGGTCACTGTTAATTATTCTGCAAAACACAGATCTTGAAATTAGAGGCCCGGACTGCAAAATCACATTTTGTCTTGAGCCGGAACTTTAGAACAAACAGAAAGGTCCTGTATGCGGATCTGAGGCTGTGCTTTGGCTCTCAGGGCACCAGGAATTCAGATTTCTATTGTTGGCGAGGGTTGTAGGTATCCAGGAGCCACTGCTTTTAAATCTTATGCTTGAGGTATCAATATTTCAAGATTTCCAGAATTTAAAGATAATGATAATAATGAATGATAATAAAAAAATAATTACACAACAATTTACATCAGCAATCATTGGTAATGAAATTCTTAAATCCTCAGGCTCCCCAAACAATGCTAAAAAATATTAACAAGAATAGAGACACTCAACAAGAACAAATAGATTAAGAATTAAAATATAAAAGTAAATAAATATAAAAGTAAAATAAAGAAACACTGCTCTCATCTCCTGGTTTTTGGATTTTTGCCTGCTCCTTGCACTGACTTTCTGTATGATTGCCTGGCTTTATAGTAAAGACTCTTTGACTTTGAATGTGCCACTGTGTCTTGTGTCTCCCTCAGTGTCTCTGTCTTTATCAGAACTTTCACACTACAATCTGGCCATGCTGTAATTGCCACATATACTCAGCAGAGAATCTCTACTCTGTGCAACATTCTCAGAGAAAGAAACTGTTGAGCAGGTGCTCTCAAATCTGGTTGGCAGGGTCCAGGGCCTTAATGTCAGGCAGGATGCCTTCCAGACTGCCATGACAGACCAGCTGTACACCCTCAGCACCCAACCCTCAACTTTCTCCAGGGTCCACTCATGTTTGAACTGCAGCCCCTGTCTTTCCCACAGAACTATCATAGGTTGTATTTACTGTGATATGGAACAGCATGTGAGTGAGCCACAGTGGAGTGGAGGAAACAGTTTTTTTGATTTTTGCCTCTCCTTGAACGGACCCTTTATGTATGACAGCCTGGCTTTACAGTAAAGATTCTTTTGAGATTCAGATTTCCTTTATTAGTCCCACAGTGAGGAAATTCACAGCGTAACAGCACCGAGACACACACGCTGGAAATAAATAGTAGGAAAAACAGACATAAAATAAGATAAAAAAAATAAGAAAATAAGATATAATAAGAAAAATAAGATATAGCATAAAAATCTAAAAATAAATAATTTTAACTATAATTATAATTATACCTGTGCATAGTACAGAGAATATGTGCCTGAGAATATATATATATATATATATATATATATATATATATATATATATATATATATAAGAAATATATAACATCTCAAGTAGAAAAAGTGAAAAACAGTGAAATTACTTTTACTTTGCATCTGCCACTGTGTCTTTTGTCTTCTCTGCGCATGAGTCTCTTGTCATCCTCACTGGAACCGTTACAGCACACTTCAAATAAAAAAATTTCAAATGTATTTATTTAAAGCCCAAAATCACAAACATTCAGTTTGCCTCGGAGGGCTTTACAATCTGTACAGTTGTGACACCCTCTGTCCTTAGACCCTCAAACCTGCACCTGACGCTGCATCCTGACTTTTAGCCCCCAGTTTGGGTTAAAGTCTAAAAATGCTTGAGCCTACGTTTTCAAAAGTGCAACCCATGGCAGTTTTGAATCAGACCCTCTCAGTCCACATCTTTGATGTTATTGATGTGGACATCATTCAGTAATCTAGTGCAGGCTACACGCAGATATACAGCATATACTGTCTTAATATTATTTGTGTGAACAGGCTGACAATCCATGTAAAACTGTCCACAAATAAAAAACTCACAAACATATCTTGTAAATTCAAGATTCAAAAATTCAAATTCAAATTTTCAAATTAATTTATTTGAAAGGGCTTTACAATCTGTACAGTTGTGACACCCTCTGTCCTTAGACCCTCAAACCGGGTCAGGAAAAACTTCAAAAAACCCTTTATGGGAAAAAGAAGAAACCTGAGGAAGAGCCACAGATGAGGGATCCCTCTCCCTGGGACGGACAGACGTGCAATAGATGCCACATGTACAGAGAACATCATCAATATACTGAGTTCATGGGTTTAGTCCATGTATGTATGGACTAAACTTACAACCAACATGGAGAAAACTCAGTCCTTGTCAATGTTTACAGAGAATCAATAGAAACCATCCTGACTGAAAACATTACAAACTCGCATGGCCCAGGAGGAGGGCCACCAGATACCTGGTACTTATCATCTGAGCATCAGTGATAGTGAGTTGAGATGCCTGCATGGACCCCAGAGGATACTAAAATACCCACCCAGAAATAGTCTGTTTGATGTCACATTTCTAGGCCTCACTGTCCTCATCATTGTGAAAGCCTTCAAGTCAGTGAATTTAGCCTTATGCTCTGCCTGGATTCATGCATGGAATGCAGGTCTTACATATGAACTCAAAGGAGTTACATTCTGCTGACTATAGCAAGTGAAGGAAGTCTCTAGGGTCCCAGCAGAGATGGACAGGTCTCTATTTTGATTGTCGTCAACTGCTCACCTGGTGGCACAGTAATCTAGGTGTTGGATTTGCGTGGGTGATATTGCCCTGAACTGTGACAAATCTATAAACACAGTCTCCACATCCACACTCTTTCCCCCAGTGCCGTTGCCTTTGCAGAACACACTTGTAACCTAATTTATAAATAAGTGCACAGTGCATATATACCAAGAGTATGATCACACAAAAGCTGAAAATGGTGTGCTCAAAAAAAAAAAGATTTATATAACTGTGCACACACACACATACCTGCAGGCAATCTTTCTTATAAATGACAGCCCAACTGGAAATGTGTGCACAAGGAGCAGCCTCATATCTCACACTCCACATGCCCACATTCAACCATAAAAGATAACTGCAAAACACCTCATGAATGTTGATACATTGATGAAATGATCAGTGGTTCAGTGGTTGAGTATTTTTATTGTAAAAGATTTCTTCACATCACAACCTACCCCCACCCAATGTGAATATTACACAGCTGTTCTGTTCAAAATGTCAGTGTATCACATTTTATCTTTTGCAATTTTCTTCATCATTCTAAGAATTCAACACTGACCGTACTAAATGTCAGTCTATGTCAGAAATTGTTTTACTACAGATGTCACAGAGAAGCAGACCAGGAACCTTGGTTGGAATGTACAAAATACAATCCATCCATCCATTACCTATACCTCTTATCCTGACTCACAGACAAAAAACAGACAAAAGGTCAAACATAGTCAACTTTTATACTTCAATGTGTTACTTTACTTTACTTTAACGTAATTCAAATCATTATAGAGATTTTTAAGAATGGTAGGTTATGGGGTGTGACTCCAGCACTTAATTGGTGGACACTTTAACAATACAGCCATCAGCCATTGTTTTACACCTTGCTGAAATTATTGCAATCAGTGATATCATCCACCCTAAGATATTATTTGAATCTGATATTATTATTATTATTTGTTCGATTAGTGAAAAAAATGATGCCTTCACCTAAGTTGGTGAAGTGGCCTGCATTTTGAGAAGGGCTCATAATGAGGATATGGAGTGTAATAATTGTGCGAGAGCTGTCACTGCTTTATTAACACACTTTTAATTAAAAGTGTGTTAATAATAATAGCTGACCTACTTCAGCTTTATTTGATTATACTAATACTTGAATGAAAATAAGAATACCCTTTTTTAAAAAAGTACAGGTGCACAAAAAACAACTTTGTTACATTAACGAGATGTAATTTAGATGTAATGAGAAATAATGTAAGATAATTAATTCCTTTCACCCCTGTGGTCAATTTGGCATTTAGTCTTTTATTTTATTTTTTATTTTCCTTACTCATTCCTTAATAAATTGTTTAGTACTAATAGTACACTTTTTTTGCACCGTATACTTAAGTTTTACCTAGTTCTCTAGTGATACAGCTTGTTTGATCACTGAGGCTCTATCCAGAGAAACTCCTCTGAATAAAGACCAAACACTTAGACCACTGAACTGATCCGTAAAATCCAGATTAGCCAAAAATTTATTTGAATGGTGGGCACAAAGTTTTGGTCTTTTTGTTGGAAAAGCTGAGTTATAGTATGTAAACATAAACACTGCTTCCTTCCATTTCCTGTGAGAACTGACATTTGACCCCTACATCTTGTTCCCAGCATTGAGTAAGACTCACAATATCCCCTGGGAGCTTGCTTGCTGGCATGTGCTCTACAAAGATCTGCTTTCCTTTTTTTGATTCTCTGTATAATTTTTTACTCTTAAAGTCTAAAAATACACTTGAGTGCGGATGTTACTGCTGTGTTACATAAGCTTGTGGGATTGGAGTGTCAAGAATAAGAGCTTGTACAGAAAGTTTCTGGATCTTAGTTCTTACAAAGTAAACAATCATGGAAGAAAGACAGTTTCCTGGAACAGCTTCACAGAGAAAAATCTGCACAGAATTACCTTCAAGCTTCATGTTTTGGTTAGTTTTTATTATGCTTGAGAAAATTGTCACAGGTTTCCTGGGGTCCACTGTATATCCTGACAGTAATGGAGTCAATTACTCAAACTGTATTTAGTCTAAATTACAGAGTTTTATGTGTCATAACTGTGTGTGTGTGATCATTCCCACAGTAGAAAAGAATGAACCCCTACTTCCCAGAAATGTATTCTGGATAATGTCTCTGCCAACCTTTCTTTTAGATACTTTCCGTATGAAACTGTAGTTAATGACAAGGTATTCGTTTTTCAGGATCAGCTTTACTGGCTAAGAATGTGTATACATAAAAGGAATTTGATTGTGGAACAACAGTAAGGCAACAGTGTATAGGTGCAAAGGGTGCTGAAATAAATATAATTTTTAATATAACTACTGTAACAGGTTGGTTTACATGCAGGAGGTAAGTGGATATGACAATATACACAGTATACAGAGCATGGATAAATTCATGTTTGAGGGTGGTGGTATTTAGATGTTAAGAAACAGTCTGTATTTAACAATAAGATTATATAATTTACTTATTTAGATACAATGGATTTTTGTGTCACAGGGTTATTACACAGGGATTGTTCTTGACATTCTGTGACTGGTGTTTACTGTTCCTCAGAGTGACAGGGTGTGGAAAGAAACTGTTCATGTGTCTGTGTTGTTGTTTTGGCATACAGTGCTCTGTATTATAGAGCAGCAGGGGAGGAGACTGGGGACATTGTTGGGCAGTGGAAAGAGCATGTTGAGGAACTCCTGAACCCTCTGTGGAGGAGACAGAGCTGTGGGATCCGGGAGGGGCCTCGTCCTTGTCTGTGCCAGTTGTCTCTGGGGTAACCAGGAAGCTCCTGAGAGGCAAGGCGCCAGGTTTGGATGAGATTCACCCAGAGATGCTGAAGGCTGTGGACAAAGTGAGAGCGGTGTCTGTATTCTCAGTGGGAGCTGAAATGAGCCTCCTCCTCTGATAGTGGCATTGCCTAAGGGTGTGGCAACAGGGCTCAAGAGTGTCCCCTACAGAGGACAACAATGGTAACATTTCATATATATAGCTGAAATTTGGTAGACACATGTATCAGGCCCAGATAAATAAAAAAGGCTGTGAGTGTCATGTTGTACACCTGACGGGAAGTTGGCCATTTGGAATTTACTGATCATTTACAGGCCCCAGACTTTAAAAATCTCCCCCTTTGATCAACTCCAAAGAGTCTTGGCCTGAAAACGTCTACATTCCAAAATCCAGTCATGGTCATGGCACCACCTACTTGCAAAAGGAAATTACAGATGCTACATTTTAACATACTACTCTTAGCAGGTTGACAATAACCCTTTCAGATTTGGACAGTGAAAGGTTGAGACTTGAAAACTCGAAACTTAGCAGACATATTAGAAGGGGTATATTAGGTTATATTATGGTCTTAGGTTTTAGTGTGGAAAAATGACTCCACTGCGTCCTCTACAACATTTCCACGAAGCAGCCATCACTGTACATTTCACCTAGATTGATGAAATTTAGTAGGCACGTGTACAATCTGAAGACTTAAAAAAGTCTCTTGATGCCATGACCCTAACCCAGCAAAAAGTGTGCAATTTTCATTTATCTTTGTGATTTTGTCTTACTGGGGATCTTACTGTAACAAATTCTTCATAGAGAACTTGAGATCAGAAATTTGTTGAATGGCATGAATGTGGCAGTGCAGAGAATTTCAATGTTTCAACATGACAAAAGAAAGTGTTGTGACTCAACTCCACATGCCCAGATCCTTTCCAGATTTTACACGTTTGATGAGAATTCCAGCCTGAAGACATAGAGTCACCTACTGGCAAGAAGAAATGAGCATTTTTTGCCATTTACAAGCATTTTGCTGTTACAGACTCTTCCTGTTTCACAATTTAACAGCTGTGTTCAGCCATCCCTGTCAAAGCGTGAGGTCTGCTGCTCCCCGCAATGTCTTGGTCCGAGAATTGAACCTTGGGGTACTCCACACACAAACCCATTTTGTCTGACTCTCCAAAGGACATTCTGTAGTAAGGTTCTGAACAAGCTTAGAACTGGGCCAAAAGGGGAGACTCATTTTACCAATTCTCTGTAGTAAAATAGCATGGTCCAAAGCGTCAGAGGAAGTACTGGGATCTATTAGCACAGAAACAGCTTTTTCTTTTTTTGTGTGCAATGGTGATTAAAAACTGAACCGATAAATGTATAGAAGGTTGTTTAAGGTAAACAATTTTTTTCTGGTATTCTGCTGAGCAATGGTAGTGGGTCATAATTGTGGTGGTTTTGATGGTTGTTTTCAGTGCTGCAGGAAATAAACCTGGCTGAATAAAGAAGTTCAAAATTCCTAATACCACATGTGCTGGTAAACCTAGTCTCAGTTTGTTCCTGTCAGAAAAGGCTGATTCACAGAGATAGGTTGAACCAAAAAAGCAGGCAACTTTCATAGCTGCTGTACATGCACCCTTGTACTTTTCTGTGTTCTCAAGGCACCCAAAAGTTTGTGCACCCTGATGGGCTTTGAGGTGGAGGTCATTTTGCAATGTTGGGATTTCAGTCTCCACCATGTCTCAGCAAAGAATGAGATGGTGGTTTATCTTGTGATTGATATTAAACTTTGACCCCAAACAAGGTCAGGGTTCATATATACATAAAACATTTTTGTTTTTAAAATTCTATGTTCAGTATTGTCATTTTTAAATCTTCAACAATGCAAGTGTCATTGATTCATAAAGAACAGCAACACAATGAAATACAATTTTTAGACCGAGCTCCATGGTGACTATGTTTAGAATATGCCACTGTGGGCAACTCACGTGGTTCCTGCAGGCGTCTAGGTGCCGATGAGCACCGTGTTGGCTACCTCTTCACTAGTGCATACGTGCACTGTCAAATTTCTCTGTTGCATGAAACTGAATGTTATAAAATTTTTATTCCCTCCTTTTATGTGAATTTAGAGACTCTAGAGACATTCTATTGACCAGTGCTACATGACAAAAAAAATATATATAAATTTGACATTCATGCTGTTAAGGACAGCTATACTTGTTGCAGTGTTGTTGCAATTTAGTGGGAAAGAGGTGAATTACCATCCACTTGTAAAAGTTGTAGAATGTTGAATGTTAGCTACAATTTTATGTACCTCTAAGAAAGTGATGTAGTACTGTGTTTGTATTTGGTTTGGCTGATCATGGGATGGTAGTGATTGCAGTTGAGTAGAGACAGAGAGAGTGAGGGAGGGCACCTTGTGTTCATCAGCGTTTTATCGTTCTCTAAGTTTAGATCTTGGCTCACAGATGGCTTCTCAAGTAACAAGGCTGCAGGCTACTTCAGTCACTCCACACTGAGAGAGAAACACAGCTCAGCTTGACACAGAGCTTTAAAGGGAGACATACAAAGGCAGAGTGACTGACAAGTCATAAGAAAATATACAGGACAAGCCGGAGAAGAGCCACTAATGCAGAACGCTGTCATATAATGACACACTTGGCATAGAGAGAGACATATCAAAAAGCGGACTATTTCATTTGGAAACGACTTACTGGTGGTTCACTGTATTAGTTTCTCTCTCTCTGGGACAATGACGGAAGAAGCTGAATTGGGAATCAGCTTCTCTCCAGCCTCTGCGTCAGAGCAACCAGGTCGACATTTTTTACAAGATGTCATCTTCCACGGCAAGTTTAAGGTGAGTTTCTCACAAGAAGAAACAAATAGCTGACAGAAACTGAAGGTGAAGAAGTAAAAGGAAAGTTAAACGAGTTAAAGAGAGCCACTGAATGAAATCTGTTCAGGTATAGATAACCCTATTTGAGGTTGTATATTGAAATTTGGGATATTAGTATTGTAAAAACATTATTAGTATTGTGAAAGCAATACCAACAAATGATTTGTATTTTTACAATAATACATAAAGTAAATCAACTTGTCAGAACCTCTTTTAACCTCTTAAACCTCACTGATGTCTTCTTGTGTCAAAATAAACTCATAATGTTCTGCCGAAAATGGTTTAAATATGTCTTTTGTGAGTGTCTCCATGGTGCACATTCTGTTCTTGTGATTTTAATACTGTGCCTGACAGCTGAAAGATGTTTTTTGATAGCTCATTTTAAACAACACTGCTAACATAATTATATACACGTGAAATGTATTCAGCAAAGAACAGGCCAGTTCCCACACTGACGCCCAATGTGGGCAGTGTTTATGTAGACCCCTCACTCCACTAATCCATCCTGTCAAATTGTTGATTTTGATCAGGGTTGTGTGAAAAGCAGGTATTGAATGTCTTGTTAGATTCAGTCTTATTCCTTGTTGAAATAGTTGCTGTTGCAGTTGGAAACTGTGGCTTATAACTGTGTTATAAGAAAAAAAGCTGTTTAACTCTTATGTAAGATAAAGGTTTCAGAGGTGCTGTCATAATCAAGGCCATGGTGGGGAAGAACAGAGTTAAAGGGATAATCCAGTGATTTATTATTGCACTTTGAGAGTTGGTTTTGGAGATAGAGGAGACAGATTAGAAAAGAACAGTCAAAATTGACGCTGCATCCTGACTTTTAGCCCCCAGTTTGGGTTAAAGTCTAAAAATGCTTGAGCCTACGTTTTCAAAAGTGCAACCCATGGCAGTTTTGAATCAGACCCTCTCAGTCCACATCTTTGATGTTATTGATGTGGACATCATTCAGTAATCTAGTGCAGGCTACACGCAGATATACAGCATATACTGTCTTAATATTATTTGTGTGAACAGGCTGACAATCCATGTAAAACTGTCCACAAATAAAAAACTCACAAACATATCTTGTAAATTCAAGATTCAAAAATTCAAATTCAAATTTTCAAATTCATTTATTTGAAAGGGCTTTACAATCTGTACAGTTGTGACACCCTCTGTCCTTAGACCCTCAAACCGGGTCAGGAAAAACTTCAAAAAACCCTTTATGGGAAAAAGAAGAAACCTGAGGAAGAGCCACAGATGAGGGATCCCTCTCCCTGGGACGGACAGACGTGCAATAGATGCCACATGTACAGAGAACATCATCATCAGTCATATATGAAGTTAAACATGGGTGGGTCGTAATAAAGCTGTAGATAAACTGAGTTCATGGGTTTAGTCCATGTGTGAAGGTATCACAGGTAATGGAAATGAGTCCATGAGTCCAGGTGCATCTCTAGATGTCCTCATATGGAGCTCTGAGCCACTCGACCTTCTCTCCACAACACAGACACAGATCATGTCCCCACCAAGGCCAGTGAACCTCAGATAGATGGACCACAACAGGAATCAGTGAGGAACCTGGGGTGAGGACTGGGGCTCTGGCAGTAACATGCATTTTACAGGACATAAATGTAATCACTTTAACCACTTTAACCAAAGACTCCATTTTGCAGTACTACCATATGTATTTGCACTGTGTTGTATTTTGCTTAAGATGCCTGTTGAAGTTGTAAATTTTAGGAAAAATATTCAAAAATGCTTTTAATTTATTTTTAAGGATAGTAAAGATAGATATTTTTTTATTTATGGAATTTGTTTGATATTATAATTATACCAACTTTTCCAGGCACCACTGCACTACTGACATCAGTGACATTTTCTCAGACTTAACATCAAGTACCTAAAGTCATAAACCTCTGTAAACACCTTTTGTCAGCCCAAGAGACAGAAACAATACAGTTCTGAGAGGCAGCCTTGTTAATGTTCACCTGTAATTCCAAGTTGAAAATGAGATGAGCACCAGGATATAAAAAACAGTGATTACACAAATCTAATACATTGAGATAACAACTGAAATAAGCTGACCTTATTTTTCCTTAACAAGATGCAGATACTAGTGATGCAGAGTTAAGGAGCTTCAAGTATTAATTTGATTTGGGAGACAATGACTAGGAAACTGATCTTGTAAGTGTAAAATGGGAGGAGTTTCCCTTTAACTATTGGTATGTGCTCTCTGTGCAGTTTGATCTGTAGATCCCATCCCTTAGAGTTGTTAATGGGGGACAGTTGACATTGATTTGAATCTCCATAACTTTTGCACACAGCGTGAATATGGATAATATTATTTCCTGTGTCAAGTATGAGATGCTGGATATGACAAAAAGGACATTTTGTATACAAGACGGGTGACAAATTAAAGAGAAAACAACAACAACATTAAGTGTCTCAGTAAGCTGTTGGTCCACCACATGCTACCAGCTTCAATGCACCTTGGCATTGATTCTCCAAGTCTCTGAACTCTATTGGAGGGATGAACATTATTCTTCCAAAGATATTCTCTCGTTTGGTGTTTTGATGATGGTGGTGAGGCACTGTCTAACATATTGCTCTAAAATTTCCCATAGGTGTTCAGTTAGTTTAGATTGTGCCATTGTGCCATTGTGTAACAAATCACCCTACTGTAAGTGTCAAACATTCAAATTTTTCTTGTAATTTGGAGATGGAGAACAAACACTTTAGTGTTTAGTTATCCGGAGAGGATCGGACTAAAGACTGCCCCTTAGCCTGCTAGTTTTCTATACTTATAAATTTTACATTGTTGTATTTTTGATCAATAAATAGTTGTGGATGGAAGCAAATGTGTGTTTGTACCGCAGCTGTTCTTGTTAATCAGAGTCACACAGTGACTCTTCCGGGTCACTGTGGGGTCACTTGAGCTTGCTTGTTCGTTTCCACAACAAGGTTCAGCAGCAGAGAGAAAAATGAGCCTCCCTTCTCTGACAACTGCTACTCTCCTGATACTGAGAGAGAAGAAACACAAGATGAGCAGAGAAGAAAAGAAGCTAAAGAAAAAGGATTTTACCAATCTGGAGATTAAACGAGAGTAAACATCGGAGAGAGCTGAAAGATTCACACTGATGTAGATTTAGACACATATTTCTGCTGGACAGGTAATTATCTCTGTTTGATTTATGTTGGATTTTTTTCTATTAAATTAACCACAAAGATGCTAATGGTTACAGTAACTAACTAATTCTGTGGTGAATGTCATGTTACTGTGATGTTGAAGTTGAGCTAACAGTAGCTCTTTTATGATGCTAAGGCTAATGGTTAGCTTTGTTTTATCTTAGGTTTGTTAAAAATCTCTTTGTGAAGTTTCCAGTCATATTTAGTTTAGTGTTTGTATTGACTGTGTCTGTACTCTCACAGCTAAATGTTCTCAGAAGTGGTTCATTTTTTCGTTAACATGATTATTAACAGTTTCTCTTATCGACTTCTTAACTCTGAAACACGTGTGTGCTCGTTGTTTTACCGAACAAATATTACTGTAGATTACTTTTTATGTCGAAAACATTTATTTCTGTTTATTTGTTGGCCAGCAGTGTTCACATCAGTAATGTGGCAGCTGATTTGAAATGCAAAATGTTAAAATAATTCAGAGAAAAAAGCTGCAGCTTTTCTGCTGCTGCAGCTTCTTCAAATGTCTGTAAACCTGCTGATGATAAGAACTGCCAGCTGGCAAATGTTAGGACTTGATATCTTTAGTTAGGTTGACTTATCATTTCAGAGAAGACTGACTAATTATGTGCTGTGTGTTTTCTTGTAGATTTCAGGCAGGATCTTTTGCTAAAACATCAACACGTCCCAACCTGTCCTTACTCTAGTGGAGAGTCTCTCAGACTGGTAAGAACATGATTGTAAACTTTTCCAAAGAGACTCAGCTGTATTCAGTGTCTTATACTGTCTTATATTGATGTTTAGCAAACATTACTTTAATATGTTGGGGGATGCCAGAGCATCAGTAAATGATAAAAAAGTTGCACAGTATTTGGAGACCTGAGAATCATTTGTGTTTTTGAATCATAGAAAGATTAATCATTATTGAATCACGAGGCCTTTATTATGTGGTTGAATCCTTATCAGTGTTATGTTGGACACATAAATATTTTAAGTGTTATTTTTTAGTTGTCTTTATTTGTTACTTCCTTCCTTATTGTTACTCAAAGCTGTAGAAGGCACAATGATGAATTTAAAAACAAGCCAGGCTTCATCTGGCAAGGCCAATTATGATTTGGATTTGGATCAATTTGGATTATTTTAAAGCAAGAGTGTCCCTCCAAGATGTCTTCATTCATAAATGAAACTGTCTAATCACATATTCAATTCTTTCTGCTCTTTCCTGAGGTCTGACACAGAGGCTTGTTGTTCCACTTTGAAGAATCAAGAATCCTGTTGTCTTCAGCACAAATCAAAGTTTATGTTGACAATAAATAATGTGCATTTTTAATCTGCAGTAACCTACTTTTCTTTTCTTTTATGTCTATGCAAAATAAAGCTTGACGATATTTCTGAAGTGTTATTACTTCTTTTTTATAAGCTTCAGCATGTCTAGTGTTGACCCTGTGATTTGAATAGTTCTAAATAAAGGTTATTGTGTTTTGTGCCAAAAGTTTCTTCAATAATACAGTATAATATGGCAAAGTTAGAAAATTAGAAACAAATCTCTGAAGAAAAAACACTTAATTGTATCATTAATAATTATCTTACATGAACATATTTAATACACAGGACTCAGACTATTTACAGTTGTCCTCAGCACAGAGGTTTATTTGGAGGATTACTAATTTGCCTAATCCTCCCAGGTCCTTACATAATGCAATTTTCATATAAATGATAAAAAAATGATAAATTGTTACATAAGGCATCCTGATAGTAGTAGTTGGTGCTATGACAAACAAACAGACAGACACTCAACATTAGCATGTAGAATCTTAAGGACTCAACATTGCTCATGTCAAGTTTGCTACATATTGGACAGTATAGAGTCAAATACAACAACTTGTTGTTACATCGTGAAACATCCTAATTGTCTGCCTCGCAATGGCAATGGCAATAGGAATTTAACATTGTAAAAGACTAGTCTTCAAGAACGACATTTGAGGTGGATCGTGTAAAAGTGTTATGAGACGTTTAAAAATACTGACATTAGGAAAGCACTTTCACCATTTCTTAGACTGCTTTGGAATTGTGAGCCAAAGTTAATCATTTTTTTGAACACCCCATAAACCTTCAAAAAGGGCTTTGTGTTTCATGGCAAAAAGCAAGTTTATATGTAAGGTATACCAACCAAATTTCAAATGAATCTGATAAACATAATCAGAAGGAGTGATGTATTTCCAAAAGGATCAGAGTAATGTGTGTAACAAATCTGACAAAGGCCTGCCATGCAAAACCGAATTGTACACTGTCACAAGTTTCACTGTTTCCAAAGTGTATGCCAAGTTGTACGAGTTTTCAAGTTCAAGTTTATTTGACACACACAAACAGGGTATAGACGTGGTTAAATCTATGACCATTAGTTCCTTAAATTATGCAATGAAGTGTAAAAAAGGACACAAATAAAACATAGAATGAATACTAGAACATTTAATGTGGATCATAGCTGATGTTTTAATGCTGCTGTATTTTCCTCCTGTGTTGAGGTTGAGGTTGCATAAATGAAAGCAGAGATGGTCTTGTTTGCTTGGTTGAGGTTGTAGCTGGTGTTTATCTCCTCAAACCTTTTCCTTGATGTTTAATCTGAAGTTTACTTACCAAGGGCATTAAAAATGCGTTTGAAGGATAACTATAATTAGGGGGCACTACATAGCCAATGTACCACCCCCAAGCCAAAATGCTACATCAAACAGAAATATTTACCAGTTCAACGATGATATAACATTTTGGGTCTTTCTGAGCATCATTAAGCTCTCAAACAGAAAGTTGTGAATAGGTGCAGGACATCTATTGAGCAAACTCTCTTTAAAAAGTATTAAAAAGTATTCAGATATGTTTAGAATGATTAGAACAATGAGAATCCAATTACTGTTTGGCCCCATGACCATGTCCAAGACAAGAACTCCTCTGGGGTCCTATCTTATGTCTTACTCCTGGTGACAAGTGACACATAGCTGGCATTGATAGTTTTCAGCTGATATGGTGTCATCATTAAATGAGGTGTTGTCAGGCACATTGCTTGCACAATATTATTTTGTTGTGTTGTGCCATTGACTAACAAAAATCTGGTCTAAAGTCAACACTACAGTATTTTCCTGCTATTTAAAGGACTGATTATTCAGATTGTAATATACAACTTCATAGACGGTTTCAAAATGCGAATTAGTGATGTAGATCGAGCAGGACAGTTGACAAAAATGAATACTCTGATTAATAACAGATGGGTTGGGAGAATTAATGTATGATTCATTTAGTTAAATTTATTATGTATACATGCAGCAATCCCACTATAGCAGAAATAATAAGTGCATGTCCAAGTAAGATAGATGAGAGAGACACATTTACACAGCAGTGGCACAGCAGTGTAAATTCACTGATTATTAAAATCCCTTGACATGCCAACAAGATCAGTCAGTCTAAATTGATGTTCTGTGGTCTTCCACAAAAAGAAACACACACACACACACACACACAGTCCAGGTTAAAACATTGAAATCCTAAGCTCCATCAGAGGTGTCTAAAACATTTATTTCAGCAGCTAAAAGTTTAATTCCCCTGGAGTTTCCTTTGTAGCTCAGGTGGGTGGGTGGATAATTTATGCATACATGCAGTAAAATGGAGTTGTTTATGGGACAGGGAATTTGGAGCCAGAGGGTGCCAAAGCTCCCATGGTTTCATCATTTATTCAACCCTATTATGTTGAATTTCATTGCTGTAGTAACCTTTAGCCAGTTGTGGTGCTATCACACGGTAAGCCAAGTGGAAAGATTGACTTTTTTATTACACAAAAAAGAGAGGCTCTATTTCCTATATTCATGAAATGTAATAGAAACATAACTATTCACATAAACAAACACTTCTGCCTCTACATGCAGTATCCCGTGTATAAATCCTCACTCCTCCCTGTCTATCCCCATGTACATGCTGTCAGCTGCTGAAGGCTCTAACCCCAGAGGAAAACACCCACTGCCAGCACGGTCTTTACTTCCAAGATGGTCAGCGGCGTGTCGACTATGTCCTCACCTACCCTGTGAAGAAGCAAGCTGGGGGGCGCTCCAGCCGACAGTCAGCACACCAGCTCACAGAAAATGCTGTTGCCCGCAACCCTCATCGTAGTCATCAGAGCTGTGATGAACATCTCCAACATTACCAAGCACCAAAGGCAAGAACTACATCGTCCCTGCCGTCATCACTGGTGGCCGATGTGGAGCTCGGCTGTCAAGGAGAGACTTTCAGTGGCCACGAGGATCACAAGACATTCAGGAGGGAGGAGTTTGAGGGCAAACTGAGAGACATGGGGCTGGAGCTGGAGAAAGATGAAGACGTGAGTTTTTTACCCATTTATTCTTTACAGAAACACTCCATGACATCCTGTTTTCATAGATAAGACAAGTAGCATAACTGTGCCAGGAGATAGATCTGTTCATATGCTTTTCGGAAGATAGGCACTTCATCCTCAGCTCTCCAGTCCACATGTTAATGTGGCCTTGGGCAAGTTACTGAACCCCAAATTGCTCCCAGAAACATAGCCATCAGGGTGTGTGTGTGAATGAGTTATCCTGATGAGCAGGGGGACACTTTGTAACGAAGCCTCTGAATGAGTGAATGAAGTCAGTGACATGTATTGTCAATCACTCTGGGTCAGAGTAGTCAGAAGACCAGAAAGGTGTGATTTAAGTGTAGGTCTATTCACCATTTACCACAACTCAGTATACTGAAGAAGTAACACTATTTTCAAGAGTAACTCCACACCATGTTTTAGAAGGAGGCTAAAAAAAGCTGCACTGGCATCTATGAACTGACGGTCTTAAATCTCTTAAACCTAGAACGTTTATCAGCTGGGTCTGTTGTATTTGTGACCACTCCAAACTGTGATGTAGCTTGGTACGGGGAGAGATTTACCTGCAGGTGCTGCACAATGGGAAAGAGGAACGGAAAGTAGAGTTTTAATGTACACACAGGGCATCCTAGTGGAAACAAGACTTTCTGGCTCAGGCCCAAAAACTGGGGCTGCTGTTGGTGGTGCTAGCAAGCTCCCATTCTCAAAACAAAACAAGCCGGGTTATCCTAGCAGCAATCCACTTGTAGCAGGCTGACCTGACAAAACTTATAATTGGAAGGTCCAACAACTAAAATTGGCATGTTCTACAGCTAAATGTTAAATTACTGTGTTATAACATAGATAAAATGACCAAGATCTAAAATTGTCATGAAAAGTATGGTAAAAATAGACAAAAGGTTAATTTATGAAAAAGAGCTTCTAACAGAGAGAAGAATATAATGTAAAAATAACTTGACAATGAGTAATAGGATATTTACCTGGAGTACTTTTTCTAAAACCCCATAAATGTCCTTCCAGAAAGGTGTATTTAGGTTACCCTGTCTTTCCCATTTTCATTTTATATACAGTGAGTTCCTTTTTGTTCACCATAGACCCCAGAAAATTTTGAGATGGTTTAACAGTTTGATGTCAAAACTGCTATAAAAATGTTTTAGAATAATATATATCCAATTTCCACTGTAACTTAAACTTAGTCATGCCATTTTTTTTAATTGTGGTAAACAATCAGTTCTCTCTTTCAAAATATGTGTAAAGATTTATAATCTTGGTTTAACACACTTGCAGTTGTAAAATCTCTGTATCTCACCCTCCTTAAGAACCTAACTCAAACTGAACTGAAAAACAGAGATGAGTGATTCCTTCACAGATAACAGTTTCCACATGGGATGGCAGCAAGATATATCCTCGACTGGGCAAATCGAAAATTGCAGGGTGGATTCAGGATAATGAGGGCAAAAGAAGCTGGTGATACATTTATGATAAGGCCATTGTAAACCCTGGTTAAGATTCAAATAAGATAAAGATATGATTAAGATTCTTAGTTAAATCAGATTTACCTCTGTTCTGAAAAAGGGGGAACTATTATTGACTATTTGACCATTTAAAGACATATAGATGCCAGCCTCACACAGTTTATGTTTCATGACCTCAAACTGAACTGAAAAACAGAGATGAGTTAAAATACTTCATTAAAATACTATACACAATACATACTATACATTAAAATATTCTATAAAGTTTAAATTTTCTATGATTAATTGGTTCATATGCTATATACGAAAAACACATTTTCTATGTTATCTTATGTGTGGAGGATGAGTTTAGGAGTCTTACAGCCTGAGAAGCTTTCATTTTCTCTTCCCTCTTCATCTACACTACTTTTAAAGTTCTCTTAACTTCCATCATTCCCTGAACTTATTTTTGCCTCTAATTCAGCCTCTCTCTCTGGTGCTAGAACAGACCCATGTAGAAACATAGTATGATACAGGAGATTAAAGCATAGCCACATTTGGTGTATTAGTTGTGTATTAGTCACAGTGACCAATGAGGCAAATTTAGGAGGATACGATCTACAAGGTTTTTAAGGCTGATGATCTGACAGTAAAGTGTAATTATGTTGCTATTGTATTGATTATTTGCTCTATGTTATTGCTTTGTTATCTACTCTGGCACCTTATTTTACATTCAAAGCATAACTTAGTCACTGAAATTAAATATGTACATCAAAACCTGCCCAGAATAATTTGAATCATGAAACATTTAGAATTCATGATTTCAAGAACAAGAATTTATTGTCATTGCACAACAATTTACATCAAAGCAATCATTGTCATTGGTAATGAAATTCTTAAATCTCATGCTCCCTACAAACAAAGCTCAAAAATATTAACAAGAATATAATAGAATAGAAACTCAAACAAAAAAATTCATTAAAGAAATAAAAAGATAAAAAACTGTAAGAGTAATAATAATATAGTAATAAATATAGACCTAAAATTTTAAATTATACAATTAAAATATAAATTTTACAACTAAGTAACATATACAACTAGAAGAGATATACAATAAAATAGAATATACAATACAATACAATAGATAGTGATGGTATTATTGTGTTATTATGAAGTGATGCATCTGTAAACAGAGTTCAAGACACGGGATGAAGCTTCCCTAAGCCTGGTGGTGCAGCTCGAATGCTATGGAACTGTCGGCCAGACGGCAAGAGACAGAACAGTCCGTGTCTGGGGTGACTGGGAACTTTGATGATCCTGTTGGATTTGTGATGAAAATTTATAGACTAGAGCTAACAGTTAAATGCTTTTATGTTAACTTTGTTTAAACCATCCACCAATTTATCAATAAACCACCAATCAGCATTAAAAAAAAGTTGCTAAAATTTTATACAATGAAATCTACACATAATCCATACATATACAAGAACAAGGTCTGTGTTCTACTACACACAGCCTGTCTTAATCATTTGCTTCAATTTTCATCTGCAGTAGCACAATAAATTTATTGAAAAATAATACTAATACCTAGGTGCAGGTAAGGATGTATAAATGTTGTTATTTTAATACTACTACTATTATTATTATCATTATATTTATTATTATATGCTATTAGACTATGTGGTATGTAGCATGTAGTACCCCACGTACTGTATCTTAGTGTAACACCTGAATTACTGTACTTTGTGACTTTCCACTGCTGGCTACTGCTGTAAATTTATTTTGATGTTGCATTGCTTAACAATGACTTAGCCACCACATGCAGACACATATATATATATATATATATATATATATATATATATATATATATATATAGGAGACATCCAATTGCAAAAGTCTTCAGCAGTTTTGTCGGCAGCCTGCTTCAACTATTTGCAGGGTTACCACCTAGATATATCTGTGTATCAGTTGCGTAAAGGTGTAAACTGATATTTTGCCTATGTATAAGATGTCCTGATGCCAGCATATAAATAGAAGATTAGGCTCTCTGCAGCAGTGACTTGAAATGGCTGACCAGAGATTGCCAGTGCCGGATAGCAGGTCATGATTCCTATTTTCCTGAAACTGGGTAGAAGGGCAAACACAAAGTCCCACTGCAAACAGGTCTGTTTGACCACCACATTTGATATTATGGTTATCACCAGCAGTAGTGCAAACTAGGCTGTGCCCAGTATAATGAATATTACATGGAATAGAAAATGCTGTGCATACAGTACAAATTCAGCAAGAAACTCAGTGTTTGACCAATCTGAACACCATCTGAAACATGATATGCCTTATCTACAGAATGTCTGTGTCAGTGTCATCAAGATGGCGCCAAGTGAGTGGCAGCCAGTTACAGTAGCTCTGACTTCTTTCTTTGTTTATGTTGACTTTTTTATACTTTTAACCTTTCTCTTCTACTGCTTTTTCGGCCTACACTAGTCGCTCCTGCTCCTGGTCACGTCCACACTTAAATGTGAAGCTGGTGAGACTGGTGTTGTGCCTTTTACTTTTTTGCGGACTTTTAAACTCCGTGTCAGCCAACACATTCAGCCCGCTCCGGTTGTTTACACTCGGGAGCAGCTGCTGGCGCTTAGCCAGGCTAGCTCGGCTAACCCCTTGAGGGAGAGACCGGAGATCCCCGCTGAACTTCGGAGGAGGAGAAGGGGGAGCAGCGCCGGAGTTAAGCGCCACGAATGGAGACGATGGTACAAACCCTGCCTTCCCTCTGTTATCACGGGAAACGTGAGGTCTCTGCTGAACAAGATGGAAGAGCTGGCGGCGCTGACGAGGCTGCAGCGGGAGTACCGGGAGTGCAGCCTGATGCACTTCACAGAGACCTGGCTGAACCACCTCACCCCGGACTCACTGGTGCAGCTGGACGGATTTCATCTCGTCAGAGCGGACAGGAATACAAGGGAGAGTGGTAAGAAGAAGGGCGGGGGAATTGCGCTGTTGTTTGTGAACGACAAGTGTGTGTAACCCTGGACACATCCATGTGAATGAGCAACGATGTACCAGGGACATTGAGCTGCTGGCCGTGAGCATCCGGCCCTATTACCTGCCGAGGGAGTTTTCACATGTCATCGCAATAATAACGACATACATCCCTCCCTCGGCCAACGCTGAGATGCAGCCTGCGAGCTTCTCCACAGTGTTGTGGCACAGCTTCAGACAGAGCATCCTCAAGCCTTTCTCCTCATCACCATCTGGGGATGGGATTTCAACCACGCTTCCCTGTCTGCCACTCTCCCCAACTTCCACCAGTACGTGAACTGCTGCACCAGGGACAATAAAACTCTGGACCTGCTGTATGTATGCAAACACAGCAGGCGCCTACAGCTCATCACCCCTCCCCCCGCTGGGCCGCTCAGATCACAACCTGGTCCATCTGCGCCCTGTTTACACACCTATGGTGAAGAGACAGCCCCCCAACAAAAGGCGTGTGAAGCAGTGGTCTGAGGAGGCCAGTGATGCACTGAGGGACTGTTTTGACACCACAGACTGGGAGGTGCTCTGTGGGCCACATGAACAGGACATCAACAGTTTAACGGACTGCATCACAGATTACATAAACTTCTGTGTAGAAACCACCGTGCCCACCAAGAGGGTACGGTGTTTCTCAAACAACAAGCCCTGGGTGACTCCTGATCTGAGAGCCTTGCTGCAGGAGAAAAGGAGGGCTTTCCAGTCAGGAGACAGAGATGAACTGAGGAGGGTGCAGAGGGATCTGAAACGGAAGATCAAAGAGTGCAAGGCCAGCTACAGGAGGAAAATGGAGGACCACCTGCAGCAAAACAATGCGAGGGAGGTTTGGAGAGGACTCCAAGCTATCTCAGGACAGGGTAAAAACGAGAGGAGGAACCCTGAGCCTGGAGACAGAGACTGGGCCAACAAGCTAAATCTGTTCTTCAACAGATTTGATACTGGGCCCACCTCCTCCCCCCTCAGCCTGAGCACAGACCAGCCCACCTCCAGCTCCCTCTGCCTGCACGCCCCCTCACCACCATCAACACCTCCACCATCTCTGGGGCTCTCACCCTCCCCCCGCCTTCACCACCATCTCTACAGTGCTCCTCTCCTCCACCCCCTCCCTCTCCTAATCTCTTCACACCTACAGTGGATCAGGTGAGAACGCAGCTGAAGAAGATCAAAGCCAGGAAAGCCACGGGTCCTGATGGCATCAGCTCCAGACTCCTCCGGGACTGTGCAGACCAGCTCTGTCAGGTGGTCTGCTACATCTTCAACCTGAGCCTGAGTCTGGAAAGAGTTCCTGTCCTGTGGAAGACTTCTTGTGTGGTTCCAGTCCCTAAAACTTCGCGCCCCAAGGAGCTCAACCACTTCAGACCCGTGGCCTTAACGTCTCACCTGATGAAAGCACTGGAGAGGATTCGTCCTCAGGCACCTCCTGCCCCCTGGTGAGCCCAAACATGGATCCCCTGCAGTTTGCATACCAACCCAGCATTGGGGTGGATGATGCCTGTCATCTACCTGCTGCAGAGATCCCTGTCTCACCTGGAGGACGCTGGAAACACTGTGAGGATTACCTTTTTTGATTTCTCCAGTGCTTTCAACACAATCCACCCCTCACTGCTCAGGGTGAAGCTGGAGAGAGCGGGGGCCAGTGACCAGCTGGCTGCATGGGTCATCACCAACTACCTCACTGACAGACCCAGTTTCAGTTTGTGAGGCTGCAGGACTGTGTGTCCGATGTGGTGGTCTGCAGCACAGGTGCCCCCCAGGGAACAGTCCTCTCACCTTTCCTCTTCACCCTGTACACATCAGACTTCACGTACTCCACGGACAGTTGCCACCTCCAGAAGTTCTCCGATGACACTGCCATTGTGTGTCATGTGTGTCAGAGGGGAACGACTGTGATGAGTACAGGAAGGTCATCATGGACTTTGTCGACTGGTGTGAGCTGAATCACCTTCAAGTCAATGCCAGCAAGACAAAGGAGATGGTGATCGACTTCAGCAGGAAACCCTCAGCTGACATTGCACCAGCTGAACATCCAGGGACTTGACATCTGAGAGAGTGAGGAACGTACAAGTTACCTGGGTGTTCATTTAAATAACAAACTGGACTGGACTGACAACACTGACTCGCTCTACAAGAAGGGTCAGAGTCGTCTTTACATGCTGAGGAGGCTGGGATCTTTTGGTGTGTGCAGGCCACTGCTGAGGACCTTTTATGAGACTGTGGTGGCGTCTGTGGTCTCCTATGCAGTGGTCTGCTGGGGAGGGGGGTGTTCTGAGCAGGGACAAGAAGAGGCTCAACAGACTGATTAAAAGAGCCAGCTCAGTCTGTGGCTGCCCCCTGGACTCCATCGAGGTGATGGGGGAGAGGAGGGCTCTGGCAAAACTGTCCACCATCATGGACAACACCTCCCACCCTCTGCATCAGACTGTGGGGGCCTTAAGCAGCTCCTTCAGCAACAGACTCAGACACCCAAGGTGTAGGAAGGAGCGCTTCCCGCAGGTCCTTCATCCCAAACACCATCAGACTGTTTAATGCTGCACTATAAACCTTTGTCATCGTAACAAACACTTCCATACCACAGTAGGACTGATGTTTACTGATGTTTCATCATTGCACTGATGTTTACTGATGTTTACTGATGTCCTAAGCCATGCACTTTATGGTCTTTTTTGCATTCCACTCATTTACTCTACTGTTCAGTCATATCTGCTACATATCCATATTCACCTGTGCAATAACACCTCACACACAGCACATCTAACTGGGTGAGGCTGTGTATATAAATACTGTTTCTGTTTCTGTTTCTTTCTTTTTTTTCTGTTATTATTATTACTATTTTCACTATTTATTGTAAATACTGTTTTTTATGTCTTGTGTGTTTTTTCTTCTACTATTTAATGTCTCTTTTACTTGTTTTTGAGCTGCTGTGACAGTGGAATTTCCCCATTGTGGGATCAATAAAAGATCTTATCTTTAAGATAAGATCTTTTCGTTAAGATTGATTGGTTTTTATATGTATGCTTAGTGACATCTCCTGAACATGTGTGTCAAATTTCAGGTTGATATCTCAAAGAGCTCAATCAATACAACGTCAGGTTGGTTAGCCATCACCAATTTGTCAGTCTCCATCAGAAGGTCCCACAGGGTTGTAGCTCATTCTCAGCTACCTTGGGAAGTATCTTCCATTTTGACCAGTGGACTTCCACCCCATGCTCATTGCAGATATTTCAGTACACTAAGCCAGCCACTTGGTTATGGCATTGGTTATGTATGTTGTTCCAGCCTGTATCTTACACCCTGCTATCATGTGCTGGCAGAGGGGAACCATTAGGTCCCTCTAGGTCCTCAGAGAGAGCCTAAAATATTCCAAAAAATATATATATTTAACCCTAGAACACTAACGTCGGGTGATTTTCACCCACGTGATTGTAGACTCTTTATAGTTTTTATAGGGTCCCCCATGATACCTTTTTTATCAGACATTGCATAGGGGAAAACAATGTATGTATTGTTGTTATTATATTTTGATGAGAAGTATTTCTTATATCGGGTAAAATATACCCAACGTTAGAGATGGTCACTAACTGATACGTTAGTGTTCTAGGGTTAAAAAGTAATCAACCCTTTTTTAAATCAATTCATAATTTGACAGTGAACGTCTAAACAAAGTGTTTCTGAGGAAATAAATCCTTCAAAAATGGCTATTGACTTTTTGCTGGACTATCAAGGATTAAATGAAAAAAGCCCCATTGTCAGATCTAAATTCTGCTCTCCCAGTATTAGTAGCTTCACCACATCTGCCATTCAGAATGCAAAGCTTAAGATTTCTACACTAACACTTCCTAATAATGCATTACCATAATTACCACAATTTCTATGTATATCAGTAGACTTTCTTTTCAGTATATCAAACAATTCAAGTTTTCCCACAAAAGTCAAGTTTTCCTCATTGTCTTCATCTTGGTTCAAGCTGTCAATATCTAGCACATCATCTCTAACTTGGGTGTGGGCGTTCATAACACCAAAGATTAGAACATAGTGATTTTTAATACTAATATCAAAAATAATCTGCGTTAGTTAGTCAAACATACCTATGTTAGAATATCTAGTTTTATAAGGAGGGATGTAAAGCCAGGAGCACAAGCGCAAGTACAAGTCATAGTTTAATAGATGTTTATTTATTTTTAGGCATACACAGAGTTCACTATTTATCTTTCTTTGCACACACTTATCTGCAATCACAGCAACTATCACTCCACCTGAATACCAGTTTGTAAACTTGTTTCTGTTAGTTACAAACATTTGAAAACACCATTGCTTTAAATTTTCCAAGGATCTCCGGGATCTCTGTTTTAGTCTCATTGAAGTATAACATATTATAATTTTTTTTACATGTTTCAATAAAGTCAGGGGTCTTTATCTTGCTTCTTATTCTATAGACATTCAGTGTAAAAATCTGTAGCCCAGGATGACCTGCTCTTCTCCCACTGAGTGCTATCTCCTCTGTCTGCACCTCATGTCTTTCCTATATGTCAGTGCCAAAACAGTTATATTCCACATCATCATATCGTATCCAATCACAAAGAGGTCATCTGGAGTGTTAATGGCGATATATCGGTAGACCTTCTTGCAAATAATTTTACCATATCTGATGAAACTGTGTTAGCACTTCTCCCTTGTAAACTTGAATAGTCTATATTACTGGTTTGTAAGGTCCTGACTGATGAAGATGTTCTTACAGGATTTATGGTTTCTCAACATTTTCAACATCATATTTTATTCCTCATCAGATCTGATTTTTTCTCCTGCTTACAAATTGGACTATGGTTGATTGGGTCTTGCTTTGCTTTCTAGCAACCCCTGGAGTTGTAACTTTCTTTTATGTTTGTGTCTGCAGCTGCAGCCATTTTAAACACCTCCATGAGGTGGTCCTCTGTCTCCTTCTGGACTCTGCTAATGTGCACGTTTTCTTTCCTCATGTACATGTAGATGCAGTACAGTTTATCTTCCTTTTACCGCTGTCACTATTGCTTGCACAGCTGCTTTAAAAGTGATTGATTAGATCTTCAGTACCAAAATCAACCAGGACTGAATTTGTTGCTGCCTTGATTGCTGCCATGATATCTGCATACATAGATTCCTCCTGCCACTCACCTCTCATATTCCTGATTATGGCATCCTCTTCTCTACTTGTCTCATATACATTACAAAAAACAACTACAGGTTGTCCTCATCCAGTTTGGTGATCCACTCTCAGCACCTACAGCGTTGGACCTTGCATGCCCAGATCTGTCCTTTGTAATCATGTGCGTCAGAGAGGAGTCCTTTAAGTTTTTTTTTACCATCAGCCTCACAGGCATTTGCTGTTACACTATCTGCCTTCGATGCCCATGCATCTCCTGTGCTCAAAGGGCCATTATCCTTATGCTTTTTTTACCTTTCAGGCACAGTCTACCCTATTTATTGTATACCGATGAGGACGCCTTTCCTTGACCATTTCCTCTTTCAAAAAGTAATAAGGCCCTCGCTCAAGCTGGAAAAAATTACTAAATTAGTATTCTTTTGTAGCAAATTCATACTCTCAAGTGATACATGTTTTAGGATTTTTCAATAGATTTTTCTGCACTTAGCTCACAGATGCATGCCAGCCACGACCATCTTATATCTCCATCATCCCTCCTTTTGAAGTATGGTCTTGCCTGTGCATTAACCTTGCAAATTGATGAAACAAACTGTTTGTTACTGTTTGGGCAGATTCCCTCCTGTCTGTGGCTCTTTCTTTCTAGAGACATCTACAAATAAAAAATATCAGCATTAGGAAAGGATGTAGCCCTTCAGTCTGGTTGTGGATGACAGACCTTTGCAATTGCTGACAGGCAGTCATGTGATTCATCTGCCTCTGTAGGGAGGAGCATAGCTGGGTTAAGCATAGAGCAATAGGCTATAGTGACATTTGGAAGGGGCAGCAGTAGCTGAGTCCGTGAGGACTTGAACTTGGGAACCGGAGTTCAAACACATGTCATATCTTGGCATAGTTTCAGCTAAAAACATGAGAACTCTAGGATAAAATGATTATTTGGTTAAGGAGGCCAATAGAGAAGTGCACATAGTATTTTATTTGACTATATGAGTTCAAATAGTTGTTAGTCAAAGCTAGGAAATGGTTCAGTTTTTAATTGACAGCAAGAGAGAATAGTTGCCAGACCTCCTCCTCATCTGGTTATCTGGGAAGAGTTGAAATACCCACAAGTTGGAAGATACAAGTTCAGAGAAGGTTCAAGTCAGTCACACAGAGGAAATCTAACCAACAAAAGAAGCTATTTAAAATGAAAGTCTTATTTGCAAGAGATTTAGCATTAACTAGGGTCATCCTAATACAAGGTGATTTCTCAGCTGTTTTGGGGGCACGACTAAGTGGACAGCAATGAAAATAGTTCACTCCACCGGGATTGGAAGAGCTTTGTTGGGATGAGCGTCTATGGTGAGAGATGATGGTCTGTATGGGGAAAGAGCTCGGTGAAGACAGTAATGACAATTGGCACCTGTTGGGGGAGCTGGCAAGATAAGAAGTACTGTGAGCTTTCACTCTAGGAAGAGAAGAGGGCACTGAGAAACATTCAGATGGGGAAACCTGGACAGTGTGCTATATGTTAACTGCTAGCATTTGCTTTCCCATCCATTTGGGATGGACATCATTGGCCCTGAAAAGTCAGCAATTTTTTTTTGTTATGTTTAAAGATCAGTGATTTTTTTGTTTGATTTCCTTACCCTCAGTCTTGTATTGTCTTTACAGGGTGTAGCAGGTGGTCTCTACTCTCTTTGCATATAGTACCATGTCTAGACAACATCCCTTTGTTCTAGACTTTGTCTGAACTTTAGCTGACACCTGTCTTTCAACTAAATCAACTAAATCGTTTCAGACTTTGCCTTCATTTCCTCTTGTATTTCCCACTGCCTGTCTGCAAAAGGTGAAAGGTAAAAAACACATATTTTGTTACTGTATAGCCATAAAGAAAAAAAACATGTCAATAAATCATCCTACATTTATCCATAAATCTTCCATTACTTTTTGTATGAACTGTATGAAACACTGAGATGTTTCCACAGCTGTACAAAAAGCTCCTTTGTCAGTTTTTTTAATCCCTGCAGCCATCTGGTGAAAAATCTATAGCCTCCAATTCGAGTGACTCGCCAGAGTGCAGGGCCATCACACATTTGGTCCACTAATTTACATTGATTTAATCACATACAAATGACACCAGTGTGTTACAAAATTACCACATAAAACCTATACACACACCAGGCTGGTCACATAAAAGACTACCTGCCTTTTGCAGATTACTAGGACTCAGTAATACCCTGCATCATTACCATCATTGCAAACACAATTTGACTTTTTATGATATGACATGGCTATTTACAACATATGATAGAAATTGGGCTGATTGATGACAACCCCTTCCTCCTCAAAGACAGTGTATGTATGTGTAAGTAAGTATGGCCCAACAGGAAATTGTCCTCAGAGTACATTTTTGCAAGTACCTGGTATGGTAATTTTCATATTTTTCACATGCAACATTTAATTTGTTTTTAAAAGTTTCTGTTTTGTTTTCCTATTGACATCAAAACATATTTGAGTCGTATATAATATAGCTGTATTTGTATGTTTTTACATTTTTAGGCCAAGATTCCAGGCATGGGCTTTGTGAAGATTCATGCTCCCTGGCATGTTCTCTGTCGAGAGGCAGAGTTAATGAAGCTAAAGATGCCAACCAAAAAGGCAAGGCTGTCCTCGCTGTCTCTCTGTTTGGTTAAAAATATATGGAGCCACTTTTCTTTTGACACTGTTCTCTATGCATGTGTGCTATGTTTGTCCAAAACAGTCCCAAGTCCCAATTCATCTAGTGTTCAGGAGGCTCACGCTACCATCTCAATTATCTTTACATGTACAGAAGTAGTGGACTGGTGCTGGACTCATACTGTAGATGGGGTCAAAGAGTCAGAGACCTAAGAGCCACATCATATAATGTTGATACACTCTTCCATTTTTTAGGATATGGATATTAGAAATCAAACCAACTCAAGAGATAGGGAGAGTGTGAGAGAAAGAGATGGCATAGAAACAGAAAGACAGTGGTAAAACTACATCCAGACTTGTGGTAATTCTGTGAGGTGTAAACTTCAGTGTGGTGTTGCTGTAGCTTATGATGGCGAGATGAAGCTTTTTGAAGTCCTGAAGCCTTCCAGCCAAATTGTTCACAAAAAAGGTTCATTTCTCTAGGCTCCATGTGCACACAAACCCCCCCACTGGTCAAAGACAGTTAAACAGCCAGATATGTTGTACAGTGGATATAAAAAGTCTACACACCCCTGTTCAATTACCAGGTGATGTAAAAAAATGACACCAAGATAAATAATTTCACAACTTTTTCCACCTTTAATGTGACCTATAACCTGTACAACGCAATTGAAAAACAAACTGAAACCTTTACAGGGGAAAAATAAAAAATAAAAACTTAATAATAACCTGGTTGCTGGTTATATAAATATGCACACCCTTAAACTAATACTTTGTTGCAGCACCTTTGGCTTTAATTACAGCACTCAGTCTTTTTGGGTAAGAGTCTATTCAGCGTGGCACATCTTGATGTGGCAATATTTGCCCACTCTTCTTTGCAAAACTGCTCCAAATCTGACAGATTGCGAGGGCATCTCCTATGCACAGCCCTCTTCAGATCACCCCACAGATGTTCGATCGGATTCAGGTCTGGACTCTGGCTGGGCCGTTCCAAAACCTCAATCTTATTCTGAGTGAAGCCATTCTTTAGTTGATTTGGATGTGTGCTTTGGGTCATTGTCGTGCTGAAAGATGAAGTTCCTCTTTATCTTCAGTTTTCTAACAGAAGTCAGAAGTCAGAAGGTTTTGTGCCAACACTGACTGGTATTTGGAACTGTTCATAATTCCCTCCCCACCCTGACTAAGGCCCCAGTTCCAGCTGAAGGAAAAACAGCCCCAAAGCATGATGCTGCCACCACCATGCTTCACTGTAGGTATGGTGTTCTTTTGGTGATGAGCAGTGTTGTTTTTGCGCCAAATATACCTTTTGGAATTATGGCCAAAAAGTTCAACCTTTTAATTTCATCAGACCACAACACATTTTCCCACATGCATTTGGGAGATTTCAAATGTCTTTTTGCAAAATTGAAGCCGGGCTTGGATGTTTTTCTTCGAGAGATAAGGCTTCCATGTCTTGCCACCCTTCCCCATAGCCCAGACATATGAAGACGGGAGATTGTTGTCACAGATTGTTGTCACATGTGTACTACAGACAGCCAGTACTTGCCAGAAATTTCTGCATCTCCTTCAATGTTGCTGTCGGCCTCTTGGCAGCCTCCCTGACCAGTTTTCTCCTCTTTTATTTCGTTTTATCATCAGCCATATTTTCTCCACTTGATGATGACTGTCTTCACTGTGGTATATTTAATTCCTTGGAAAGTCTTTTGTACCCTTCTCCTGACTGATATCTTTGAACAATGAGAATCCCTCTGATGCTTTGGAAGCTCTCTGCTACGGACCATGGCTTGTGCTGGAAGATGTGGCTACAAAAATGTGAAGAAAAGCCTACTAGAACAGCTGAACTTTATTTGGGATTAATCAGAGGCACTTTAAATGGTGACAGGTGTGTGCTGACTCCCATTTAACATGAGTTTGAATGTAATTGGTTAAATCCGAACACAGCCATACCCCCAGTTATAAGAGGGTGTGCACACTTGTGCAACCTCATTATCTCAGTTGTTTATTTTTACTTTAACCTCCCTAAAAGATTTCAGTTTGTTTTTCAACTGCATTGTACAGGTTATGGGTCAGACATTAAAGGTGGAAAAAGTTGTGAAATTGATTTATCTTGGTGTCATTTTTTTACATCACAAAAACCTGGCATTTGAACAGGGGTGTGTAGACTTTTTATATCCACTGTAGGTAATTTTCAATCAGTTTGTAATAACTCTCACTGTCCTGCAACAGTGCAGCCATGGGAATTACTGCCATGTAAAAGAAATCAATTCATCTTAATAAATGCATTTTATGTATCATTCATGTATTCATTCATATAAATAAAATTTCTATTTTTGTTTAGTGTATTATGGGTATGTCCCTTTAGAAACAACTTCCTGCTTTGGAGAAAACTCTTTTGCAGAGTACAGATGAGGCAGGGGTGCACAAGAACTCCCAGCAAGTTTGTACAAGTTGGGATAAATGCTCTGTTGCCTCTCCTAATACTGAAGTGTAGTGATAAAAATGTTCCCATATGGGGGAAAACTTTTTCTTTCTCACACGCTCCATCAAAATAAGCAGCAGTATAACAAAATGCAACAAAATCTATGTCACATACAAACCGACAAATCTCCAACACTAACCCACGAAGTGTGAGCGGATCCATTGTGGTATATAAATCGCGCCAATCCTTGAACCACTTCCTGAACCAGCGAGGCTTTGAACATCATCAATGATGTCACTCGCCCTAAACAACTCAAGCGTCGATACACGCTTCACTAAACACTTCCAGAATTTCTCAACACATGCTCCGAAGCGTCGGCATGGTGCGACCCATCACTAGCTGTAGCTCAATTGCTTCCTATGAAGTACCTTCATCAGCTCCAGTTTCAAAGATTCTTTGACTTTTTACACTGAATCTGGACTACATTTCAGTCATTAAATAAAAAACATCTCTGAACACAATGAGATCAGAAAGATTTCAAAACAAAGTCACTGAGCTCTGACTGGGCCTTAGCCTTTACTGAGCCGTGTACTGCGGCCAACACAATTTCACAAGCTGTCTTTATCATGTTGTTGATGTCTCTTCACCATTGCAGATAAAGTAATATTGTGTCCTATTTCACTGTTGTTCTGAAACAACAGGATATTTGCATTGCTTGTGCTGATTGTATAGTATATTACAATAAACCATTGTCTTCCAAGTCAAATATTCATTGTAGTAATACATTCATTCATTTAGACTGGCCTACCCATTATGCAGGCTTCAGAACAGAAAACTTTATTTATCCCAGGGGGAAATTTAATGTACAGGCCCTGAAATGCAAATCACAATATTTTACACAAAAAAACACAAATGATATATCAGAAAATACAACAAAAAAGCAGACAAAACAGGCGCAAATTAAACCATCATGGAATAGTTGAAACTGCTTAACCCTCATGTTGTGTTCATTTCATGTTAAACAATTTTGTGTTCCCAGTCAAAAATGACCTGTTCCATTAAGACTCATCATAAAAACTGTAATAATTTACATATATTATTCACTATTTGTTGTGTTAGATTTTTTTTATTAACTTAAATTCTTGTGAACATTACAAGTTTTGAATTTCTATTTGTTATTCATGGCCTGTATGCCTCATTGATCTGAGCTTATACATCTTGAATTTGAGTTCTAAAAAACATAATTTCTGGATTATTTTGACTTTAAGAAATAATCAGATGAAACATAGAATACTGTTTATCACAGACTACTTTGGGTCAAAGTTACCAAGGACATTTGTTTTGAAACCATTTAAAATTTTTAAACAGAGTCACATAAAGTAACACCTTTTGTGTTCCTGGTGGTCAGAAGTGACTGGGAAGATTTTATTTGTGTACAACACTTGACAATTTCACAATATTCCAAGATCAATATCTTAATACATTAAAGAACAACTGTTGTAATATGAGAACTATAAAATGGTTTAATAGTCCGCTAGAGGGTAGCTGTATGTAAGAGATGCTTTTTCCCGGAGTTTACCCTCTCACGTTGTTTTGCCTCCGTGTTTCACATTTTGAGCAGTGTAAGTCTTGGTGTACAAGAGAATGCCTTTTGCAAGTTATAGATAAAGCTCATATGAGCAACAGCAAGTTGTCGAGTGGTCTTTTTCAAAGAAGAAGTTACCACAACAACTAACAAGAACAATGACATTACAATGTTCATCAGTCTATCAGTTTTTTTTTCTGATAACAGAAAAAAACTGAAAACTGATATAAAATCAGGCTTCTAAACTTGGTGCAGTGGGTGGTGCAGCTCAAACTTCAATGGTGTTTTTTCTCATGCACATGTTGGACAATATGTGCAGATTGTTGTTACATGTGCCTTGCAAATGTATGCATTGCATTTATGGCATGTTACGTTTGTTTTCACATCAGTTATTTCTTGCTCTGGATTATATTCTGTGTCATCTTCAGCTTCTGACACTTCCTCCTCTAATCCATCATCACTGCCAGTTTCCTGGCCTCTCTCTCTCCTCACCAGTGTGGTGGTCAAATATATAATCAAGAGCCTCACTTACGGTATATCGGCCTGCCATGGTGCTGCCACATAATGAACCCGTGAGCAAGGCCTCATAAAAGCATTAAATACCAAAGCTAAGAGAAAAGTTCAGTATTATTGAAACTACGTTGCAGCTGTCTGTGAGAACTCCCAACAGGTGTTGCTCCTGTGGGAGAGAAACTCTACTGGGCAAAGGTTCGTGTAGTGGGAACCCAAAGTGTGTGTGTGTGTGTGTGTGTGTGTGCGTGTGTGTGTGTGTGTGTGCATGCACATATGCATGTGTGTGTGTGTGTGTGTGTTCATCTGACAAATGAGGATGTACCTGATTAATTCATTTCTAATGACCAGTCATTTTTGACCAGGGAACACCAAGAGGTGTACAAAAGTTGAATAAAACACACAAAATTGTATTTAAGTCAATCAATACAATTTATTACACAAAGTCATGGAATCTAAGGTCAATTCAGTCTGATCAAATTAAGTAAATTTTTCTGAGATAAAACTTTTTGGTCAAATCGGTCAAATTTGACCGGAACACAACATGAGGGTTAAACTTCAAACCAAAGCACTTCTCCACAGTTTGCTTGGCCTAATGCTCTCTTTTTAGCTTGCTTTCCTTCATTGATCTTCTTCTGTTTACTTGTCTTTGTCATGGATCCAAAGGAGCCTGATTATCTGTCTCATGTACTACTGTCAGGACATGACATACTGACAAGTTTTAGCAAATATGAATATAACTAAAAGTTATTTTTATATATGTTACCTTTTACAAAAGGGCAACCCAAATAAAAACACCACACCTACAAGGTCTATTGTAAAGGACCAGATAAGGCAGTGAATGATATCTTGCTAAGATGGATAAACTTCTAGAAACACAGGAGACCACTAAGTGGATGAAAACTACAACACTAATTTCAAATCACCCTAATGCACTATTCAGGTTGTCAGGAAGCACAAGTGAAATACCAGAAGCCACAGTTTTGTCCATGAGTCCTGCAAGGCTAGTTTATTCCCTAAAGGGTCTTGAGAACAGGAAACTGTTTCATTCACTACACATTATTGAGAAATGTTCGCTATATTCTGTGGTTGCCCCTGCTGAGTCAGTGCAAGGCAGGTAGCGACCAGCTGGATTTCTTTCAAACCCCTTAAACTTAAATGAAACCTTTAGTTTAGTTTGTTATTGACTGTTTGATGATGCTGAGTGGAGCTCACATATTGGGATTTGAAAATTTGGGAATTTTTGTGTGTCTTTCCCCACATCATCCCACTACCTTCACCACTTTCTGCAAACCCCTTACATTTAGCAAAAAGGTAAAACAGTGATGCCTAAAACCACTATTTGGCAACCACTTGCTTTGAAATATGAGAGCAACAAGGATTGGGTTAGCTAGTTCCTACACTTAGTGAGTGACTATCACCACTACTAGGTGGTGGGAATCAAATACCTGGTTGAATGTAAAACACTGTGAACGTCCCTGTATTATATAAATGACAACAACCCTAACACAAAAAGGCTATACAAATTCAGCAACTAAAAGTTTATGTGTTATTTGAAAGTGGATATTTACACAACTTTTAGCTTTTAGGTACTCCATCCCTCTCATTGGGGACAGACTGCAAGAAACCACAACTGACACAATCTAAGCCACAAAATTACAACAATACTATATAGTTAATAATAATATAATAATAAAAACAATATTTACACCAATAAAATACATTTTGCTCTGATGCAGAGGGCAGATGTACGATCTTTAACCTGGATTATTAATTAGTATGAGTATATATTTATATAATATTGTAAGATAAATTAACAAGTGTAATACTGTAAGATTAAATATAAGTATTAATGTAGCGTCACCACCCCATGTAAAGGGCAGACAATGTTCTTTGGGCACTGAAAACTTTAAAAAGGAAGAAGAAGCAGGTCGGCAGGCTGGAGTAAATGCAAAAAAGATGGCATTTATTGACCAAAAAAAAGAATTACTGAATAAAGACAAAAGTTGAACCCAGAAAATACAAATAAAGAAATTATTTAAGCTGAAGCAAAAAAACACACAAGTGAAAGCTGCAACCTCACAGCAAGCTGCCATCTCTTCTCGCTTTTACCAACTCACCCTCCCCCTGCAAGAGGACCTAATGAGCCAAACCTGTTCTCACTATCCCTGATTGAGCAGCTGATATGCCCCAACCAAAAACAACACCCAAATTACAAAAAATAGACTATACCCCTTTCAACATATCATAAGCCTATTGACCAAAACCAAACAAATCAACCCAATTTTATACTAATAACATAAGTCAATAAATTAAGCGATCACCTATCTGAAACATGACACTGATGTAAATACTTAAACAAACACAAAACCGATCAACTGCCAACAGGTTAAAATTTACCTGCAGCTGTTCAACTCAAACTATTCATTAAAATTAATCTTGAGATTGGTGACTTCCATCATGAATCAACAGGTTTGCTAGTGTACTGATGTTTTTTCCCACGCCAGCTTGTGATTGGTGGAATTTATCATAAAGTTAGCAATAATAAAGCTTACCCAATTAGAGGGATGATTTGATTGATGAATTTTACTTTACTTTATTTGAAATTAGTCTCTCTTTGAATTACTACTGCTGGGCCTTCTGTAAATTTGTAGCTCGACCACCTATCACAGAGCTCAAAGCTTGTATTTTCTTCGTGGCAACTGTAGAGGCAGCAAAATCCTGCGTTTTCATTTAACACTTCCAACACTATTCCAACACTAATAGGGCTTTTCCACTAGCACCTAAATGGCTCTATTCGACTCGACTCTGCTCGGTTTTTAGGGTTTTCTATTAGGTGATAGTACCTGCTACCAGGTACTTTTTTAGTATTACCTACTCGGCCGGGGTTCCAAGCGAGCTGAGTCGAGCCAAAAATGTGACATCAGTAGATGGCAAGCCACTGATTGTCCAGGGAGTGACGTCACTGGATGAGTCATGAGAGCAACTCGTTAATAAGAATCAACCCCGTCATTTTTAAAAGCTAACAACAGCGAACACAATGGATATGGATACACGCAAACCAACATTGTGCAGCAACATGGAGGTGCCACTCATTGGTACCAGCAGACAGTAAAACAATGTAGGGAATTGCTGAAAAAACTCAAAAGTGATTACTGGACCACCAAGGACCACACCAGCCAGAGTGGGTCGACTGGGAAGACTGGAAGTGGTTCAGCCATGGACACCATTTACGGACAGGAGGGAGACTGGTGTCGACTCGGCCATGGCTTTGTTGGAAACCATGATTGATGCTGGTGAGTGTTTGTGACTTTTGTGACTGATCATACGTTACCATCAACACTAACTTCTTGCTCTGTTTGTATTTTGCGTTTGCTTAGTATTCTCTTCTGAGAGCAAAACATAAAAAGTTAGCATGTCCACAACATCTGATGAACTAAGCTTGTGTTATTATCAATTAAAAAGTAGTTTTTTTCATGTTGCAATTTCGTGCTATGCGTGTACTTAAGCTGTGTGTGTATTTTCGTTCAAGAATCCCTTTCCACATGCGAGTCCACCTCCCTCATCATGGACCCTCCAAGCTCCTCTGCCTCTGCCCCAGCACCAACAGCTGCACCGGGAACGTCCAGCACGTCACAGCAATGTGCCATCACTGGTGAGAAAGTTCACACCATGTTTTTAGCTGTGGTGGAGGAAGTACTTAAGTTTTTTTACTTGGGTTAAAGTACAGATAAAGTGCCAAAAATGTAATCAAATAAAAGTATCACAACTCAACTGAATATATAAACTCATTCGAAGTTCTGAGGCCACAGCAAAAACAAATGGTTTCAAACGTAAACCAGCCCTTGTAAAATCTACTTACATGAAACACAGCTACATGATTTTTTTTTCTTAAATACAACAACAAAGCAATTTGTTACATTCCACCACTGGCTTTTAGCATCAAGTGTATTCTCTCCAAACCAGAGCTGCAAACTATGATAGACGAGATGCAGGCTGAACATGAGCGGACCTGGGCCCAGCGTGACCAGCATGTCCAGTTGCTTCTCAGTGAGGCACGTGAGGCAAAGTAGCATGAAGCTGCCTTGCGAAGGGAAGAGATGTCTCAGAATGCTGCCTTCAACCAAGCATTCCTCAGTGTGCTGGGCGAGCTGGTGCAGGCGATGAGTTGGCCGGCATGTGTGACACATTCCCCCCATTTCATTTTTTTACATCAGGGATGTAAAAAATAGTTTTACTTCTTAGCCCTCTGTTCTGGGAGATGCATACTTTGTACTTGCACATTGTACTTTGTATTTTGCACATTGTTTTTTTTTTTTTTTTTTTTTTATGCTGACTGTAATAAACATTTTTGTGATTGTTGACAAATGCATCATGATTTTCGATTTTGTCTAGTCAGACACTGGTGGGAAAAGTCTACAGTAGGAACCAAATGTTTATCAGTGATGTTTTGGTGCAATGATGGCCCTTTTTTTAATAGAAAAGAAACCTTTTCCTTACCGGGTGAAGTCATCAGTTTGTAATCTTGAATGTACCAGTGCCGAAGACACTGCACCTTGGCTTTAAACTAAAAATGGAGGTCATTTTGCATATCAACTGTAAACCAGGAGTGAACTCTAGAACTGGGAATGAGTTAGAATGAAGCCCTCAGTTCAACCAGAATTGGCTTTTTTGAAAGGGTTTTCATTTAGATGCCTGGAATCCATGGTTAACACCATCTTAAAAGGTTTTTGATTCCATTAGGGTAAAAATATCAGTAATTCGCCCCACAAAAAGATGTCAGCTTTACAGAGAGTGATAGAAGAATTTGACCTAAAAATTACAAAAAGTCACTAAAAGAAGGTTAAGAAAATAGAAATGTTAGCCAAAACAAATCTAAATCTAGCGTTTTCCAGTGAAAAAAAAAGGATTGTTAGCCATTTTTTTCACAGAAAGAACATTAATATGATCCAAAGCCAACAGAGAAAAATAGGCAAAAGAAAATTGTCAACACCTCCGACCAGAAACTAAACCAGTGGCATTTTATGAAATTCATGGACTAAACAGTTTATTCATTTCTCAGTTTTTACATTTCTGCTATCATAAGCTCTCAGCCTCTCTCTGATATGCTGTAGTTCTACTCTATGTGACATAAATCCAGCACCTCCAAGAAGCTTTTACTTGGGGAGTAACAAACTCCATATGTAGCTATACATTATTTGAATCTGAATACAAATTATACTTTGGTTGCTTTAGTAAAAACTGTAATAATATATTTTTTTATGAATACCATAATAAGATGCTTTTCTTTACCCCCACAATTATGACATTTTATTAAAAATACAAGCATGTAACAAGCAGTTAAACTTACTGTATTTGAACGCTGAATGAAAATGTTTCATGGTATTTCATGTTAGTACTTTTCTGAAAATGGTTTATCGATCGATGTATTTAGTAATTCAATAATTCAATCTAATTGTGTGTTTTATTCTAAAAGTGCATCTTATGTAAAGTAACATTGATTGTGGGTATTGTGTTTTCATTTCTAGGTTTATGAAGTTAAGCAGTCAAGCAGTGTTGTGGAGAAGATAATCTGTCTAGTCAGTAAAGTCCTGGAGCCTCTCCATCCTCATGTTGAGGAACATCAACCCAAGAACATCAAACACCTGTCCCACACGTTCTGTAGGGAAAAACAACACCTGTAAGTACTGTTGTATGGGTAATCCTGAGACTCAGCCACTTTGCAGTTTAAACATCTCCATGATACATGCAAACAACTGTTAAAAATTAAGATAAACTATAGTAATGTCCACAATGTCTGAGCTAGATATGTCATTTAAAACGCTAGTACAATATACAGAAAATCAATAACCACCTTTGATCTTTGTATGGGGGTAAGACACAAAGAGGTAAAAAACAGGAGAGCGGGATTGAAGTTAGTTACACTAACTATCCATCCATCCATCCATTATCTATACTGCTTATCCTCACAGAATCGCGGGGGTGCTGGGGCCTATTCCAGCTTTCATAGGGCGAGAGGCGGGGTATACGCTGGACTGGTTGCCCAGGGTTAGGGTCTATCACAGGGCATTATCACGTATAGAGACATACAAACCACTCACACCTATGGAGAATTTAGAGTGAACCTAACTTGCATGTCATTATATTGTGGGAGGAAGCTTGGGTACCTGGAGAGAGCCCAGGCACAGGGAGAACACGCAAACTCCACACAGAAGGGCCCCAGTCAGCCACTGGGTTCAAACCCAGAACCTTCTTGCTGTGAGGCAACAGTGCCAACCAATGCACCACCATGTTGCCCCATTTACTAAATATAGACAAAATAAAGTGTCTTTAATAATAGGGACCACAATTCCATAGTGTTCCTGCAACAACAACCAACATTTATTGTGCTGGTTTTTGCTATTGCAGGACTTCAATATTGAAATTCAGTATCTCTCTCTCTGCTGTGGTGCCTGTATGTGATTGGCTCCAGGTGAGCTCAGCTGATCAGCTGTTGTTCCAGGGAGCTTCTACATCCAAGATTGCAGTTTAAAAGTATGGCTCCCTCCAGTTCCTGCAGGCCCTCTTCTCCACTTCTAGCCAGACTGCCAGCCAACGTTTTCTGTTGTGATATGTACTAGATCTGTTAAAATGCTGTACACAGCCCAGGTTTAGTAGAGGTTGGTAGGATTTTTGTTTAGAACTTGCTTTGTTCTGTTTTTGATTAGTAGTTAGATTAGTGACGTATCTTTTTAATGCTCTCCTCTGAGTAGGTAAGCTCAGATTCGATGCTAGTTCCGTTTTGTTAATTATTTTAGCCCATATTAAAGCTAAAACACTTAAACAAACCTGACTTTCAACAAGTCTGCAAAACATTAGTGGCTGGTGGTTATTGGGAGTTGGAAAAGAGTCTTATCTGTAATGCTGCATCAGAGTTTCCCCTTGGCTCAATTATAGCAATTATAAACAATTATAACAAATCACACAAGTAACAGGTGAACCTAAGACTTAAACAGAAAAGTAAGCAATATCTAAATGGAAATGTGAACAGGTAATGGGAATGAAAACAGGCAGTAACTGGCAAGTAATAGCAGTATAGAATAATGGTGTTATAATAGTATTAATAGTATGAAGTGACAGTAATGAGTTAAATTTCAAGCATCTTATGGCCTGAAGGATAAAGCTATTTCTATAGCTTTTCTCTTTACCAAATTTCCCCCTGGGATATAGTATATTGATTCTGATTTATTCTGATTATCCCAGAATCCCTTATCCCTATAGAGGGAATAAGAGTTGCTCTCAAATTGTGCATAGAAGATGTTCAGTTGTTTTTGGTATGTTTTTAGTTATCTTTTTAGTTATCTTACAGTCTCCTGCAGCAGCAAGCTGAGTACAGTAGGGCCAAGTTGTTGGAGATTGGGGAGAGTGTGCACCTGCGGGCGTTTTTCAAGGCTGGATTTTACCCATACCCATACAGACTGGCTCTTCCCAGTCTCTTCCTCAAAAACGCAAGGTCACTCATCAACAAAATGGACAAACAAAATTAGCACTGGAGGAGCTGTACTGCATGATCAGTCTGCAAATGAACAACAATCCAGAGGCAGCTGTGATCGTGGACGGGAGACTTTAACCATGTCGATTTAAAGGCAGTTTTCCCCAAATTCCATCGTTACATAAACTTTCCAACGAGAGACAATAATACCTTGGATCAAGTTTACTGTAACATCCCTGCAGGACAAGACCAACCGCCAGAACTGTACAGGTTTGGACTGAGGAGGCGTCTTCAAGCATTACAGGACTGCTTTGAGTGCACTGACTGGGAAGTGTTCAAGGAGGGCACAGATCTGGATGGATACACGTTATTGGTTCTGTCCTACCTAAAATTCTGTACTGATGCTGTTCTACCCACAAAGACCATCAAGGTTTTCCCAAATCAAAAACCATGGCTGGACAGCACAGTGAAGCCCCTACTCAAAGCCTGTGATGCTGCCCTACAGGTCAGGTGACAAGCTGGCCTATAGCATTGCCCAAAAAAGAACTGAAATAAAGGCATTAAGCTAGCAAAAAGCAGGTATAAACGGCAGCATTCGAGGAGCATTTTGAAAACAACAACCCACATAATGGGTTTTAAAGAGAGGCATCAAGACAATAATGGACTGTAAGTGCAGTGATCAGCTGGTTAGCCACGATTCCACTCTCCCCTGACACCCTGAACACATTCTACGCCCGCTTTGACACACCTGGCAGCAGAGAGAGTGTTCACCTTCCCCGGCTGGAAGGACTGCATCAGCCTCTAGTCCTGCAGCTGCACCAGGAAGTGAGCTATTCCATGAAAAGAATCAACATCAGGAAAGCTGAAGGACCAGATAAGGTGTCTGGTCGCACTCTGAAATTGTGTGCAGACCAACTGGCAGGAGTTTTTCTGGACATTTTCAACCTGTCCCTGCAGCTTGCTACAGTTCCTGTCAGCCTCAAAATCTCCATCATTGTGCCTGTGCCTAAAAAATCTGCTGTCACCTGCCTAAATGACTACCGCCCTGTCGCTCTAACTCCGGCACAGGGAATTGTGGGAAGTCCTCTTCCAGACCTGGACTCAATATACGCTGGCCGGATGCAGAAGAAGGCCCGACATATTGCCATGACCCTACCCACCGGGACAATGGACTGTTAAATGCGTACCAGCTTCCATCTGGAAAGCGGTACAGAAAGCTATAAAGACAACAACTACCAGACTGAAACAGCTTTTTCCCCAGAGCTGTACCACAATGCATTTCCCCCTATTGAGAACTTGAGACATGCACTTGACTGTACACTTGAACAACTGACCCACCCCCCGACTGTGCATTGCTGCTGCAACTTTGGATTTGGATATTTGTGTACATATTATATATTTTTAGTATATATTTACGTTTAAAGCTGGAAGTCACCAATCTTAATTTCGTCATGTGAAAACATGATGATGACAATAAATGATTCTTGATTCTTAATTGATTCAGTACATCTGGGAGAGGTGCAGACATTATTTTGGTGCTGGTGTTATGAAGTCACACATTCAGTTCACATATTAGTAAGATTTAAACTGCCATTATTATTACACACACACACACACTCACATATGTGTATATTGAATGAACTTTGACAATATTGAATGAAAGTCTGAATATACTGAATGAAACATGACGTCATCAAGGCGCAGGCGCCATCCTGTGTTTTAGCCGAAATGTAATGTAATGTACATGTGATGAAATGTAAACACATTTAAATTTTTGATGGGAGAAGTTTAAAACATAATGCTGATTCGGGATTTAGCCGAATAGTAACCCAGAAATATCCTAGAGATGCAGCTCTACGTGACTTTAGCATGGCCTGGACAGCATTTAGACTTTCAATCAATGTATTCAGACTTCCATTCAATATTCTCAAGATTCATTCAATATATTCAGACTTTCATTCAACATTCTCAAGATTCATTCAATATATTCAGACAATATGCGTGTGTGTGTGTATATATATATATATATATATATTTATATATATATATATATATATATATATATATATATATATATATATAGAGAGAGAGAGAGAGAGATAGATAGATATATGGATAGATAGATTACTGCTGAAATAAGTAAATCAGTAAACCATTTTATTTACAATCATATTTCTAAATACATGTCTTGAGCCATAAGCATCACTCAGCCTAAAATATGGCTAAAATTAACATGAGATAGCATTTAAGCACCAGTTTAGCAATAGCAGTCTTTTGAAAAACTATGTAACATATCATTTACATATACAACTAACACATGGTGTCAGAGGGATGCATTTGTAATATCACTCAAGTGGTCAGTGGCACCCCTAAGAGTGCTGCACATTGCCACACTGATCACTTTATCTGAAGGCTTGAAGTTGAAGACAGTCTCCATCTGTCTGTCCTTCCAATTCTGATTAGCTTCACATTTGGGTTAGGGCTAATGTAGACTGTGAAGTTGTTTAGATGAGACAATTTGCAGTACTGCAGGACAAGCAGTTGGCCTGGTCCAAACATGGACATGTTGAACAGACACTGCACCAGTGTTAACAAAACTACTGTATGGTTGTATATTGTGTGGTGGCCCTATGGCCTGTTAGGTTGTGCCTTGTTTTCTCTTCCCGTGCAGGTGGGAGTATTTGATAGGTGGGGCCATTAACTTAAGCTTACTGGGAGAACTATCAGTAATTTGCTTCTCATTCCAAAATTCAGTGAAAACCAACACCTTATTTATTCTTTTTTAAAGGGTGGCAGATTTGAGAAGATGGCCAGACAAGGACCATACAATAATGCCACTGTGTGTACTGACAGAAAAGTGTCATTTCTGTCATTTCTGTCAACAGGCTCTGCCTGTTATAGGCAGTTTGAAGTATTTGAAAATCAAAGCATCTGAAATGGTTCTAAAGGTTTATAGTAATATAATATAGTAGCAGTAATTTTGAAATAGCAAACCAAAAGATGATCAGTCATAGCTAGAGTTTGCATGTGATCTTGTGAATAGTCATTGGTGCACATTAGGATCTGTTATGTCTTGTCATGTTTGTTAAGTTTCATGTCTGTCTTGTGTCCATTTCCTGTTCTGGCATGTCTGTTTTATTTTGAAATCCCTAACTCTCCTTTCGTTTCAGGTCCCTTAACTTCCCGCCATTCTGATTGTCTGCACCGCCCTGATTGTCTCCACCTATTACCCATTTCCTCTTGTGTATATATTGTCTTCACCTGTCTCGTTGCCAGATCGTAACATGTTAACCAGGAATGCTAGAGTTAGCATGTCTTGTTTTCATTGATCAAGCCTCAAGCCAAGGAAATCACCAAGAAACAACTTCATCTGTTTGCAAGAACTCTTTATTAAAACCCTTTAAAACCACGTCCGTGTTTGTCCTGCATTTGGGTCTACCTGTCTCTGTGCTGACGTAATAGAATCACCTAACAACTTACCAGCTTTGGTAAGAAATGGCTTTGTTTCTATTCCAGACTACGGGTCTCCTGATTCTTTCATCCTGCATTCAGTACTCCCTTTTTCAGGGGAGATGGATATAGACAACTACGTTCTAGGTCTTGCAATGGGTGTCTCTGTTCTATCTGCCCCACTGCATGAGCTTTATCTTAGCTTTTGAATAGGTCCAAAAAAAGTGAGCATGGATGTGTGCCTAGTGTTGTCAGTGAAGGAAGGTGAGGTCATCCTAGGAAATAGCTTGGCTGGTGGTTGTATGTGGCTAGAAGTACCTCCTCCGCCAGTTCTCAGTTTGGTTCCTGTTCATGGTGAAACAGATGAAACTGTACCTGACTTCCCAGAGGTGTTTACAGCAGACAGTGTGGTGTATGCCACAGCTATTGCTGTTACTTGTCAAGCTGAGAAAGGGAAAGATAATGGGAAGACATTGTTGTCCTTCATTGAGTTTTTCTGTATGTAATACTGAAAAAGTCCAACAGCAGGCTGATCATTCCTTGAATTTTGTACTTGAAAAACTGTGCGTGGAAAACTGGTTTAGCACCCGCTCATTGATCAATTGGTTTCTCATGTTGAAGCTTTGTCTGCTAACATTTTACATTAGAGATGTGATAAGATAATTCAGTGCATTGTCCTTTGCACCCGTGTGGTAATTTACTTTTGCCTGGATGCTATTGTTCTTGCTGCCTCTTCGATCTTGTGCACTGTAGCGAAAACAAAGGGTCCTCATACCAAGTTTGGATTGGAGTGGAGAATAGTGATAAAGTGGTATGCTTTCATTTCATTCACTACAAAAGCTGTCCTCTCTGGGAGACTCTCCATGTGCTTTATTTGATTGTTTTATAATTTTTTCCACCAACACATACACACCAATTTTTCCTACCCATATTTGCTCTCTCACACACACACACTCTCATACACACATTTCATATTACTACTGTACATTCACTATATTTAATTTTGACGTGTGTGTGTGAGCGTGTTTTCCTGTACTTTGAACTTTTTTAATATGTATGATTTTATTACTATTTACCTATTGTTAGAGGTATAGGTAATATGTATGTGCAATTTGTTATATTTATTATTTATTTATTTTTGGGAATAAATAAGCCAAAATACAATTTATTTGAAATATACACAATATATTGACTGTCTGCTATGTCATAAACAATATTCATAATTTGTTTATAACTGTATTGCAGTCAGTGTCCACTTTTAAGTATTGAGTTAATGACGTGAAAAAAGCAAATATCAAAAACAAAAACACAACAAAAACTACAACAACAAAAATAAAATATTGAAAGTTCTTTTAAAAAATTTAGTATTACTGTTGCCTGTAGCAGTGGGTCTGAAATGTAACAGAAACAGTTGTGTGTGATTTTGTGTTTGTCTGTGTATATTAACAGGTTTGACCTCTCAGACAAAGATTACTTCTTTGACAGCAAAACCAGGAGCTCAATCGTAAGTCCACTGAAGTTTGTCTGGGATGTGTTCACTGGTACCAAATATCCATTTACACATGACTGTATTAACTGTGATTTAACCCATTTTTCTGACAGATGTATTTTTTAAAACGTGTTTGTTAGAAAGACCCAGAATACATGAACAAAAGCTATGATAGGTTTTGTATATATAGTATCTTTTTTTTTTTTTTTAAACCATCACCAAGACTTGGAGTGAAGCTTATCCTGGCAGCTTTTTGTTGTCTATGATGACTTTTCTGTCAACCAACAAATATATGCACAGACTGTCAGAATGGATATTATAGTATTGTACAGGGAGTTTATCGAAATCCCAGATTTGTATGCATTCACAGTATCTATGTCATCCTTCAGAAATGTTTTGGCTCAGTTTGAATAGAAACAGCCAGGAATTTGGTTATGATCATTACTGCTATGTCAGATTAGAGTGTTACTTTTGTTTTATAATAGTTTTGACTTCTAAAATATACATTTATGTCTGGACATGTATATTTTATATTGTCAGCATGGTGGATTAAATTAATTTCTCCTGTTTTTCATCCTCTCTTAGGTTTATGAAATACTTAAAAGAACAAAATGCAAGGCCAAGTACAGCATGGGTATGTTTGTATCGCTCTCTGCTTGATAAAATTATATTGCACAGGATGAGAGCAAATTTTAAAAATGTATTTCATATATTAAAAATCTCCTGGGGTCCAGTCTGGGCCTATTGCTGCATGTAATTCTCTCTCTTCCCTGCTTTTCCTGTCTCTCTCCAGCTCTTCTATAATTGATAAAAGAGAAATTCCAAAAATACGCTCAACCAACTACTTACTTACTTACTACCTGCTTACTTCATAATCCAGGTCTCAGGTTTCTGATTTTAATTTCTATGCATAGATGTATTTTCAAGATTCAAGATTATTATTATTTTATTTATTATTATTCTTAATATTTATTCATATCATATGCGCAATAATTACATGGAGTAGTCACTGGCAATGAAATTCTTGAGTCTCTGGCTCCTTACACAAATATTAAAATATTTTAGGAGAGAGACCATACATATAAAAGAAAAAATAGATATAGAACTGATAGAGCTGGGGGATGAAGCTGTCCCTGAGCCTGCTTGTACAGGCTGGAATGCTACTGTACCATCAGCCAGATGGCAGCAGACAGAACCGTTCATGGCCGGGGTGACTGGGGCCTTTTATGATCTTGTTGGCCTTCTTCCTACACCTGCTGGGTGTAGAGGTCCTCCATGGATGGCATGCTCCGTCCTGATGATGTGCTGAGCAGCCTTCACCACCCTCTGTAGAGCCTTATGCTTGACAGCAGTGCAGCTGGCATACCAGGTGATGATGCAGCCAGTCAGGATCCTCTCTATGGTGCACCTGTAGAAGCTGCAGAGAATCCGCTGTCTGGATGACGAAGTCAGTATGGTGAGTCCAGGTCAGATCCTCATGAATATAAACTGCTCACTCTCTCCAACGTAGTCCCGTTGATGGGGAGGGGGGCATGTTCTGCCTCTTCCTGAAGTCCACGATCAGCCCCTTTGTTTTGTTGACGTTGAGATGGAGGTTGTTATCCTGGCACCAAGATGTCAGGGCTCTGACCTCCTCTCGGTAGGCCTTCTCATCGTTGCCGGTGATCAGGCTGATGACGGTCATGTTGTCGACAGGTGCGCCAGTGTTGAGAGTCAGGGTGGAGGATGTGGTGCTGCCTATCTGCCCGTCAGGAAGTTAAGGATCTAATCACAGAGTACTGTGTTGCTGAGGTCTCTGAGCTTGGTGACGAGCTTGGAGGGCACGATGGTGTTGAATGCTGAACTGTAGTCAAGTGAACAGCATTCTCACATATGTGTCCCTCTGGTCCAGGTGGGAGAGGGCAGTGTGGAGGGTGAGGGCAATGGCATCTTCAGTTGACCTATTGGAGCCTTGTAGGCAAACTGAAGTGGGTCCAGTTGAGTCCTGGGAGGGAAGAGGTGATGAATGATTTAACTAACTGCTCAAAGCACTTCATGATGGTGGAGGAGGTGAGTGCTTCTGGGCTGTAGTCATTCAGGCATTAGAGACAGGGACAGGGACAATCTTGGTCTGCTTAAAAGACTGATTAAAAGTCTGGAAAAAGTCATGGACTGATTAAAAGAGCCAGCTCAGTCTGTGGCTGCCCCCTGGACTCCATCGAGGTGATGGGGGAGAGGAGGGCTCTGGCCAAACTACTGTCCACCGATCATGGACAACACCTCCCACCCTCTGCATCAGACTGTGGGGGCCTTTAAGCAGCTCCTTCAGTAACAGACTCAGGCACCCAAGGTGTAGGAAGGAGGTGTAGAAACACCATCAGACTGTTTAATGCTGCTCTATAATTCTGTTATTGCAACAAACATTTTCATATCACAGTAGGACTGATGTTTACTGATGTTTCATCATTGCACTGATGTTTACTGATGTCCTAGCCATGCACTTTATGGTCTTTTTTCATTCCACTCGTTTACTTATACGGTTAATTCATATCTTATATATATATAAGATATATATATCCATATTCACCTGTGCTGTGTATATAAATACTGTTTTTTTCTTTTTCTGTTATTATTATATTATTTTGTACTTGTATTATATTCTTATATTATATTATATTATATATTATATTATATTATATTATATTATATTATATATTATATTATATTATATTATATTATATATATATAGTCTTTGTGTATTGCTATTTTGTCTATTATTTAATGTCTCTTTTACTTTGTGTTTGAGCTGCTGTAACAGTGAAATTTCCCCACCGTGGGATCAATAAAGGATCTTGCATGTGGGGACTACAGACTGGAGCAGTGACATGTTGAAAATGTCTGTGAAGACGTCTGCCAGCTGGTCTTGAGAGCTTGGCCGGGGATGTCATCAGGTCCAGCAGCCTTACGTGTGTTAATGCATTTTAAAAGTTCTACACATGTCTGCCCTGGTTATCACAGGTGGGCAGTGGTCCTCCTGAGCCTTTTGAACCTCCACAGCTGGAGAGTGGATCTCAAAGTACAATAATCCTTGGTACAACATAATTGATACATTTGCCGATGTAGCCAATGACGGTGTTAATGTCTGATTGGTCAGACCACTGCTGAATGGTCTGTGTCATTGGTCTGTCACGTTTCAGTTTCTGCTTATAGGAAGGCAACAGCAGAACTGAGGTTCCCTCTTATGGGAAGGTGTGTTACAGCCACTACTGTGTGTGGGGTACATAACATGTCATGACTAACTCTTTGAACAGATACTGCAGCCTCCACTCAAGGTTTGGTCGGGAGCTTCCAGATAATCTCTAATCCAGTCTCTACATTCTCCTTTTGCTCTGACATCTCCAGTCCAGTCATCATCCCATGGCTGCCTCCTTGCAGAGTTTTCAAAAGACATCCAAAGCTCACACCTTGTGTGACTGTGATTGTCTATTGATTAGCTCATAGTATAAGTCTGTATGCTGGATATATTGAGCACTCACATGTTTTATCACATTGTGTTTGTGTAATGTACCACAGTCCGTTAAGACATAGGCACTAGATTTTTAGTTTTGACTTGTTTTGTTTTCAGTTCATGTATTTTCTTTTGTATTTTTTGCAATTGACTTTTGTAGTATCTCCCTTAGATTGCATAGGTCAGCAGCTAATTGTTTTCCCACTACGTTTTGCCAGCTAAGAAGCTGTGAATTTTTGTTACTAGCGGGGAACTTGTTGTATTTGTTTGCTGGTTTGGCATCATCCACCACTGTTTTCTTTATGTGTCAGCCTCACTTGTTGTCTGGGCTTGTCAAGGTTGCCTGTTTTTATTTTATACTGCTTGTTTTTTGTGGTTCCTAACAAAGAAATGACAGTCTCTGCCTGATTACACCGGCTTATGTTCTTCCCTTGACCCTAGATTTCACAGGGTCAAGATAACTATGATAACAGATAACTATGATTTCACGCCAGTTTTGATTGCAGAGATATGCATTCAGACTGTGTTTGATTGGTTAGCTGGGCAGATACCATGCCATGTAGTTCTGACTGGACAAACGTTGCTTGGTGAAGCAGACCACATCCTGACTTAAACATTCTAGTAAAGAGAGATGCACAAAATTGACAACTTAGACAACTTAGATCAGGATGACCTGCCACACATGTTGGTTTATCCCTGCATGCTGCTTTGCTTAGACTCCTTCAATAGCACTTTCAAAGTGTCCCATTCCTGGCAACAAAAACACAATTATGGATTGCATAGTTTGCCATGTGTTACAGCTCCCCCACCAGCCGCTGTCTGTTGGTCCTAGAGGCCGGTGTTCTGTAGATCCGATTTTGAGAGAGGCTCTATACCCTCCTCTTGTCTTTTCTCACTCTGCTTTCCCTCCTCTGCACTATTTCAGTGACTGTTTGAACAAATCTATCCTGATGAATGGGGAACTATATATATAATAACCAAATCAGTAGTTTATTCTCCCCTCACTTGTGGCTGAAAGGCAGATAAGCTCCACAGGACTTGCACATAAGGATGTAACCACTCATGAATTATGCTTGTAACTAAAAGAAAACTCTGAAGTGTTCCTACCTTTGCTGCCATATTGCTTGCACTGCCAGGTTTGGATCAGTGAAATAATGAGACAACTCAGGCAGGTATATTTCATGCTCCTGTAGGTGCATGTCAGTGCTTGTGGTAAAAAACTCAACAGGATGGACAGCAGATGGCTGCATAAAAAAACCTCTCCCAACCAGTTGGCTTATTCTGGATATAAATGAAATATCCCAAAAACTGAAATCCTCATCCCATCCAGATACCTGAAGGAAATGTGACTTTCAACAGAACCCTCCCTCAATAAAATATTTGGGAATAAACAAAAGACACATCAAAACTCTTTGAAAGCAACTATGGCTATTATTTAGCCTTTCAGACGCTACTGTATGGTTAAATCATCCACAAATTAAAGAGATGTTTAGAAGAAGAGATGAGCTCACCTCATGCTTCATTATGTAAGTGCTCTAATAACAAATGTGTTCTAAATTGCTGAATTTGAAATCAGTGCATAGGTCATCTTACAGTCAGAATCTGTGACTGAATATTATTACACTCAACAAACCACTAACATCCTAAACACCCACTAAATGGATGTGATGAAAGCACCTCTGATTTATGAAGTCAAGGGTGACACAATCTGAAATATATATTCATTCTTTTGATCAGTGATCAGTTACAATCTGTAAAACAATAACAATGGAAGAACGGGGTAGTGTAGTCTGCTGTAGTCTACACATTACTGGGTTAAGAATGCTGTATACAACATCCTTAATGATAATAATAATAATAATAACAATAATAATAACAACAACAGCAACAATAATAATAATAATAATAAGAAGAAGAATAAGAATAAGAATAATAATATCATTATCTATCTATCTATCTATCTATCTATCTATCTATCTATCTATCTATCTATCTATCTATCTATCTATCTATCTATCTATCTATCTATCTGTGTATATATATATATATATATATATATATATATATAAATAAAAGAACTTTCAGATTGAAAAATGAGAAGAATCTTCTAATGTGGAAAAAATAAGATTCTAGGAGTGACAAAAATACAAATATACAAAATACAAAATAAAAAAAAAGGTGATTTATGAATAGTGAATAAGCTGTGAATAAGTTTAGAACTAATATATAGCTGGATTGTGCATAGTTTCTCTCTGCAGGATGTCTCACATTTTTCTTACTCACTCTGATGAGTGTTGTCAGAGTCGTGGCTATTTGGTTTGTTCTCATACTTAGTATTGTGCTGGACTGTCACAATCTAATTATCATTTCTGCCTGTCACAGCAGCAGATTTTATCTTGTTTTCCAGTTTCAAGCCCTCATCATGAATATCACATATTGTATCATCTCTGTGTGCATATGTACTGTGTTGCGCTGTGATGCATTGATCATTAGTGTCAAACCATTTGCTAGCTTTTTGACAAACAAAGGAACTAGGTAAATAATGGATGAACTACAAGCATGTGTTATATTAGCAGCATTATACTAAAAAGGGAGAAAGTTATGGGCCATTGTCCACTTACTGGCTAGAACTGTCTCATATGACTGTTAAATACAAATAATTAACAAATAGGTTGATCAATGGGCTGTAAACTAAATTACCGTGCTGTTGAGTAGGTGAAAGGAGGTGACTGTTTATCATAGTGGCTAGCTTATGTAATGTAGTAAAATGTGACACAGGCATGGCTAACATGACTACAGTCAGGATTATTTAGGTTAGACAAAAGGAGAACTAAGAGGACATTGTTAATCATCAGTGAATAAATCTGTTTCACATGCAAATGAGCGCCTTACAATGAAGACACATAACATATCCCACAATGCTGACAATGTTCCCATCTGTCAGCTGTGATGCTTTCAGACAACTCATGTGGATTAGCATGTTGCCAACAGTGGAGTTGCAGTACTCGCCAGTAAACAACCGATGCAACAGTGACTCTGATAACAAAACAGCTTAAAGACATATACGTGATACAATTTTTATTCAGTAAGCTCAAATCACCCTATAAAATACCCAGCCTACTAGAATTCAGGGGCCTACAGGGTTGAGTGGCTCTACAGGGGTCAATTCCACTGAGGGTATAAAGATATGGAACTCAAATTAAAACTACAGTTGGTAGATTTGGGTGAGTGGATTTAGCTTGAAAATTTGAACAAGTACAACATCCAGGTCTCTCTCCCTCTCTCTCCACTGCACTCCAGCTCACCTCAAAAGGCCCTTCCTCACGGATTTGCTCGGTCTTATTCTTTCTTTTTAGCATGCTTTTCTATATTGATCTTATTCTGTTTGCTTGTCCTTGCCATGTAAGCTGTTGTTGGTAAATGAGGGATAGGCTGTTTTGATTCCGGCATGGTGATTTCTTGTCAAATGTCCTTAGAGGCAGCAGGTGGAGCCAGATGAGTCTGATTTTTTTCATAGATTATCCGTCTCATGTATTACTTTCATGAAGTAGTTAGTTACCCACTTTTGCTTTAAAACCTGCATCTGCTTTTGTTTTCTCTTGGTAGGTATCACCAGTCTCCTGGGTAGTGGTGTCTATACAGCAGCTTACCCACTTCATGATGTAAGCAGTACTAATTCTGGTAATCTATTAATAGATTATTATTGTGGGTGGTACTAGTTCCAAATCATATTTATATGCTTGTGTTTTGAAGCTGTTGTAATCAGTCACCTTTTTGTAATGAGATGGTGAAAAGATACCAGCATTAGAAAATTTAGTTCCACTGTTGTTTCAAATGAATCAATTTCAGAAGTAAAAGATGACTAAATAATGGTTTACAGTCCCCTGTAAATGTCTACAGTAACTAGCTTCAGTGTCTGTCTTTTCTTTTTCAGGGAGATATTAATGAGGAGAGTGCAGAGTCCAATGACAGAAAGGTGAGAAACTTATGCAAGCCAGTATAAAAGTCTTCATAGACTGGTGTTCTGTTCTGCATTTGTGTTGAATCCTCCATTGTTTTTTCTTCTGTGACAACATAATCTCAACTCAAATGTCTATGTACTAGCTTTTTCTTAGCTTTACCCACAATTATAAGGATGAACTAATATATACATATACATATGCATATACATACATACATACATATATATACAGTGGGGCAAAAAAGTATTTAGTCAGCCACCAATTGTGCAAGTTCTCCCACTTAAAAAGATGAGAGAGGCCTGTAATTTTCATCATAGGTACACTTCAACTATGAGAGACAGAATGGGGGGAAAGAATCCAGGAAATCACATTGTAGGATTTTTAATGAATTAATTGGTAAATTCCTCGGTAAAATAAGTATTTGGTCACCTACAAACAAGCAAGATTTCTGGCTCTCACAGACCTGTAACTTCTTCTTTAAGAGGCTCCTCTGTCCTCCACTCGTTACCTGTATTAATGGCACCTGTTTGAACTCGTTATCAGTATAAAAGCATATTTGTAATTACATTAAATCAACTATTAGAGCCAGAAATACAGTTTACAGTGTTTGACATGCATTTCATGTAATGACTTATACTTAAGTCAAATGACAAGAAAGGCTTTTCCAGTTTATTTGTGCTCACCATATAAACTTCACATCCAGGGGTTAACTCGATCAGCATACTTTAGTGAACAGACGACAACTGTCCCATTTCCAAAGGTGGAATACTGATGGAACTCTCACACTTCACAACTACATCCTGGTCCCAATGCAGACATGAAGTCATAGTTCACTGTCAAGGAAACTATAAAGTGAACTCCACCCAACTGTTGTATTCAAGGCAAATATCACCACAGAAATGCAAAAGGCATGATAAAAATGGACAAATAATGCAACAAAATGCTGTTGATTGTCTTCCTCAGCTTTTGTATGAGGAGTGGGCAAACTACAGTGTCTTCTACAAGTACCAGCCCATCGGACTTGTGCGGTAAGAACACATTTAGGTAAAATGATGCTTTGAAGTACCCCTACTATTCATCAATAGCTAGCTAGCTAATCAATTTGGACATGTTTTACTTCTTTTTTATAACACTGCCTTAATTGTAATCCTTGATTGTGCAACCAGATGGCCAAGAATACAGAAATGTTGTAATCCTACACATGGTTAAAGTCACCATGATTTCGTAAATTTCAAATAAGCAATTCAAAATTGCAAATAATCGATGTTACTGTGTTAATGGTTTATGGATGAGTAAATGTACACACGGGTATAATTGTTTTATTAAAAATGTCAACATGTTCTGCGTTTAATAAAGGAAAACTCTATTACTGGCCAGTCAGAGACTGGAGTGCAGAGCCTGTCAGTTATGTGTACATCACATACACACAAACACACACACACTCACACAGAGCTACAGCATCACACAGGCCAAACACTTCCTGTTACAACGTAATGGCCCTTTTACACTAGTATCTACTCGGCTTGACTCGACTCGACTCAGTTTTGGTCGTTTTCCATTACAATAGAGTACCACCTCAGCATGGGTGGGGTCGTTGTGGCAACGCGGCCGAAACTCCAGCGATGTCATTTGTTATGCGACACAAACGCGAAAACGAAACGACTATAGAGCTATGGAGGCCACCAGACAAAGAAATGTCTGCACCGTCGTTGATTTCTGTGCAGCCATCTCTGATCGTGTTCGTTGTTGTTATTGCGCTTTAAAAATGGCGCGGTTGACTCTTATGAACGACACATCTAGTGACGTCACGCCCTGGCCAATCAGCGGCCTGCCGTCTGCCAACGTCACATTTTCGGCTCCACTCAGCTCGCTTGGAACCCCGGCTGAGTAGGTACTAGAAAAGTACCTGGTACCAGGTACTAACACGTGATGGAAATGCGTACAAACCGAAACGGGTCGAGTCGAGTCGAGTCGAGCCGAGTATGCAGGTACTAGTGGAAAAGGGCCATAAGTGTCCACAGAGTACAATTAAGTTCTTGAACAATGTGGGCAGTATATCAGGATGTTAAGTTATGTTACCAACAGAACTAATAAGTAACTAAGTGCATCGCATTTACTTCACACCCATTGGTGTGCTCAAACTAATCTTGCTCTCACAGTTTCTTCTGCAAATTCTAGTACTGTACATCTTTTTTTTACGCTGGAACATTACATGCCTATGGCAGTGTCATCTTAGATCAAATAATAATTGGTCATATAAAACATCACCAAGTCGATGGTGAAAAGATACCAGAAGATGCACTGTTATACAAGGAGAACTGGACAGGGCTGAAAAAGAGCATCAACCTAGCACCAGGATCGGTATCTGCTCCTTTATTTGAGGAGGAACAGGAGGAGCACTTGCAGCTTGTTTGGCATTCAGAAGAGAACACTGGCAAGAATTGGCAGGTCAGCCATTGGCGAGCTGTTCTTTTCACAGATGAGAGCAGGTTCACACAGAGCACATGACGACAGATGGTAAGTGATGGTCTGGGTTCCCTGACTGTTAGGCACCGGGATGAAATCCTCTGAGCCATTGTCAGACCTTCCGCTGGTGCAGGCTCTAGGTTCCTCCTGGTGTACGACGATGCCTGGCCTAATTTGGCCAGAGTGTGTTTCTGGTCAACAAAGGCATTGATGCCACTGCCTGGCCCTTCCGTTCCCCGGGTATGAATCCAATTGAGAACCTTTGGGATGTTAAGTATTGCTGCATCCAACGCTGCCAAGTAGTGCCACAGACTGTCCAAGAGCTCAGTGACGCCCTGATCCAGGTCTGGGAGGACATTACTCAGGACACCATCTGCCATCTCATCAGGATCATGCCCAGATGTTGTCAGCAGTGCATACAGGCATGTGGGGGCCACACACGCTAATGAGTTACACATGCAAAAATACATGAAAATGTTTGTAATGATTGGCAATGGTGTGCTATGAGTTCAAAGAGATTTGCCCAGTATTTCATGTTAATTGAATGTAATGGAATGTTCTGACCTAGAGTACACAGGAGGTGATATTTATCTTGTTTAACCGGTGTCAACTTCCAGAAACACTGCGGGTGTCTCTCTCTTTCACGACTGTGAGGGCCCTTTTAACACTGTTTATAGTTTCAATTAATCAGTCTTAAGCTAGACTATGTTTTCGTTTCTATTCTTTAGGTTGTTTAAAACAAACATTTGATTTAGCAGAAACATTGATATGGTAACAGGAAACATGGAGGGTTTTAGTTTCTTAGACATCAGCATTTTAGGCCTTTAGTGTGGCACCTCAGCCTCAGGATTAGGTAAGATAAAGGCCAACAAATTTGGGAAAGTGAAATAAGTTATTCTCTGAATGGTTGTATTTTACTGTATAGTAGCCTGTTGGTAGCAGTATGTGCCATTTCATCACTGAGATTTTGGAAAGATCAGACTTGATATATGGTGTGTATGATTATGAATGTGTATTGTATGTATGTGTATGTGTGTACAACCCTGATGGTTGCTTCAAGTTTTTGTATGTATTGTTTTGTCTGTAAATTGAGTGTTTTGTCACAGTACGCACAACTCTTACACCAGACAGGAGCTCAACAGGAACAACAGCAGCAGATTAATTTCCAACTTTTCTTACATCATCTGTGGGCTTATTTGACATTCTGCTCAAAAGTGCCCTCAACATTGTACATGCTCATGGAAAACAACACTGGCTCAGCCTTGAATGGACTGAGACAAATAACAAACTACAGAACTAAAGCCTTCTACCCCATAGCTTGAATAATTCTACATTCTTTTTGCTAGATAGTGGACAGTCCTGACACCATCTCCTGAGACTCTGCCCCCCAGCTCCAGCCCTGCAGCTCTACCTCCTCCCACCATAGCAGGGGTCTGGGCCTTTCCACAACTTCTCACCTCACATGGCCTCATCCCTCAAAACCACAGCAACATCACTCTCCATCCTGGCAAGAGACATAAACAAAATTTGCAAGAGACAGAATCGCAAGCTGGACCAGATCAGACCAGTCTCCCCATCCATCCTGAAGCGCTGTACTGATCAGCTGTCTGTGCTGTGCACCTCAGTGCCATGTACCCGTCTGCTTCAAGGCCCCCACCATCATGCTTGTCTCCCAAAAAACAAGGACCACAGGAGTCAATGACTAGAAGAACACAGTGCCCTGATCTCACTGGTTATGAACTATTTTGAGCCTTGTGCTGTCTCACAATAAAGCCATTACAGATCCACTCCAAAACCTCCTGCAGTTTGTCTACAGAGTCTACAGGTCTGTAAGTGACAGGCCGCGGTTCCTTCCCAACTGCAACAAGGTCCGGACCACCCCTGACATGGACTCTTATCCCACCCCATAGTCACCTCACATTATGTTAACAGAAAGCTCTTACTTCTGACTCTATGAATCACAGTAATGCACACCCTCTGTATTACCTATTACTTATTATTTTCTCCATACCTCATACTGTGAATTCTTGCGCATTGTCATGGTCCATATCTAGGACATTCCTACAGCTTTTTCATTTTATTTTATATTTTTTCTTTTTTTTTCTATTTTCTTGACAACTGCAATATTTTTTAACTTGCTTTCTATTTTTATTCTCTTACCATGTTTATTGTTCTACTTGGCAAAACTTAGTCTGATTCTGAGTAGAGCTACATTATAAAAGATATATATAATTCCCTATATACAACACAATACAGTAATTCAGAATAGACTACAGCACTGAAGATTTCTTTCTAATTGTTTGGTTATTCTATAGTTGCCTGCAATTGTGTGTGTTAAGTTAGCATATGTGTCACTTTGTTCTGATTAGAGTCTGAATTCAAACAACCAATCAAAAACAACCAAAATTGGTTTAAGAGTGGAACACAGTTTTACTGTATTTTCAAAAACTTTGCAGTTGTCCCAAGAGCTGCAAAATTCTCTCTGTGAGTATATCAGGAACTTTTATTTCATTGTTTTGGCTCTAGCAAAGAAGCCTCCTGCACTGTTTTAACATGGAGCTCTTTTTTTGTTTAAATCCCACCAGTTTTTTTTCTGGAATTTGACAACCCTGGACAATTAGCACAGTTCAGCTTTTCAACCAACATAGTAGTTTTCTCTGAATCAAAGTGATTTGCATCTTTTTTGTGTTGTTTAGGAAGTACTTTGGTGAGAAGATTGGTCTGTACTTTGCCTGGTTGGGTCTTTATACTCAGATGCTGATTCCCGCCTCTCTAGTGGGGGTCATTGTCTTTCTGTATGGATGTGCAACAGTTGATGACAACATACAGGTAACATACCAAGGTAACCACACATGCATGCACACACACACACACACACACACACACACACACAGTCCAAATAGTCTGTGTAAAGTAAAGCCTGTGTGCTATTTTATTTGGACAACTTGATTGTCACTCTGGTAACATCTTCATCCACTCATTCTCTGCTTCTGTTTGACTTTCTGAAACTGTTTCTGCAATTCTATATATCTTGCTTTTGATATACAGTTAAATCGTGGCATATTCAGCATCAATCACATTGTGGATTGTGGACCTAGGTGGGTGCTGCAGTCTGAAGGGACCCTGCTGTCTGCCTGTATTTTCATATTTAGCTGTTTAGAACATTTATTTGTATCAACATTAAAGCGGTGGTGTGCAGCTCCAAGGCAAGGCAGGGTGAGGTGACGGATTCTATAAAAATCTGATCAAGATCACCAGGGAACACTAGAACACATGTTGGCAGCTAAGCCATCATCCCCCTGTTTCCCATCACCTCCACTGAGTCCAGGGGGCATCCCAGGACAGAGAAGGCCCTCCTCACCAGTCTGTCCATTCATTGTCCAATGTTCATTCCATTGTCCTTGTCCGTGATGCTGCTGGCCCAGCAGAGTATTCCATAAAAGATGGCTGATGCCACCACAGAGTCATAGAAAGTCCTGAAAAGTGGCCCCTGCACTCAAAAGACCTCAGTCTCCTGAGCAGGATCAGTCTGCTGTTGTCCTTCTTGACAAGGGCACTGGTGTTGTCAGTCCAGTTCAGATTGTTGTTTAGGTGAACACCCAGGTACTTGTAGGATTTCACAATGTCAATGGCCATTCCCTGGATATTCACTGGTGCCGGCAGAGAGTGGCTATGACTGTGGAAACCACCACTAGCTCCTTAGTGTTACTGCTGTTGATCTGGAGGTGGTCTGTGATGAGGTCAACAACAGCAGAGTCATCAGAGAACTTCCACGAAGGTCCACGAAGGAGCTCACCAGCGGGCGCAGATGGACAAGGACTCTCCAGCATCTTCATCAGATGAGACTGTAGCTAATGAGCTCCTTGAGATGTGGTGTCTTCGGCAGTGGGACAATGCAGGACATCTTCCAGAGCTGTGGCACACTCTCCAGCTTCAGGCTCAGGTTGAATATGTACCCAAGGATCCCACAGAGCTGGTCTGTGCAGGACCTGAGGAGCCTGGAGCTGATGCTGATGCCGTTCCTAGCTTTGTTCTTGCTCAGTGCATTCCTCACCTGGTGTGTTGTGAGGGACAAGTTGGAGCAGGGGGGTGTTGATGGGGGCGAGGGGCACAGGACAGAAGCAGTGGACAGAAGGAGCAGTGGACGGGGGCATGGACAGTGGTGGGGGTTGCAGCAGAGGAGACTGGGTTGTGGGAGACTGGGTTGTTTGATGCCTGATCAAATCTGTTCAGGTCAATTGCCTACCACTGGTCTGCCACAGGCTGGGACTTTGGCTCCTTGAAGTCCCTTCCAGATACCAATGATGTTGTTCTGCTGCAGCTGGTGCTCTATCTTCCTCCTGTAGTTCTGCCAAGACACAAGCATATAGAATATAAATGAGGAATAAATTATATAAAATGTTAACTATACAAATTAATTTTGAATAATAAAGTAAGTAAAAATAGTCTTTGGCAATGTCCCTCAACGGGATCCTATTGGCCTGAGGGTAGAAGCTTTTCCTGGATGGCTTGGTGTATCCAGTATCTTCTTCTCAATCACAGCAGGGACAAAATGAACATCAAGCAATTGCTGTTCATTATGGCTGTGGCGATGCCCTCTGGATACAGGTGAAATGCGCTGTCACTGAGTAGACTGAACGGCTAAGCAGGACTGTCTCTGCTAACATCTATGCATTTGCTTGAAATAGCAAGAAACACCGGGACAGTGAACTTGGAGGGATTAAACACAAGCTGTGTCTTTGTCACATGGATCTTCTATTAGCTTCTCGCTAGCCAGTATACAAACAATGGGCAGCCTCCATGCATCAGTTTCCAATAGGATATCGCAAACTGTAATATCCTTTCTTTCACTGAAACTTGGTTCAATTCTGGAATACTGGACAGCGCCACCCTACCGGGAGAGGACAATATGTTCCTATCCAAACATCAGCCTGCCGGGTGCACTGAAAAGGGTCCAGTCCTGATTCAGCTTCCTCTTCATGCTTGTGCTGATACTAGTGTGGCAGCCACTGAAAGTTCTGCCTGGTTCTATGGCTGGATCTTAACAGGCACTGGTGCTGCCTAACCTGAGAGACCATGCCTTGCTCGATGCATTAGGCCATTGCCACATCAATCATGGAAAGCGGCTGTCTGGTGTTTATTTTGTCCCTGCTGTGGTTTAAAAAAAAATGACAAGGGGACAAGTGAAACTAATAGGGGAGGAGCAGAATAATCAGAGGCGGGAAACACACAAGGACAGGAAGTCAAGTGGCAGACAAGTGAGGAGAGGAGGGTAATACAAAATAAAACAGGAAGTGAGCAAAACTGGAGATGAGAAACAACTGACAGGACACAGGGAACGAGAGACAATAACTGAAGAGGATTCCAGTCATTGGCTCTGATTTTTGTGCAAAAAGCTCCCTTAGCTGTGATTGTACATTTGATTGTTTTTCATTTTGGCATGGACACGCCAAAGAAAAGAGAAAGGAACAAAAATACTCCTTTGGACCATAAAGAGTAATGAGAGTACTTTGCATTTATTTCCATTTATGTTACTGTCTGCTGGACAGCACTGAAATGCAGTGAACCCCACCACTTTTGATAGCTTTTATTTTAATATGGCATGGAAAAAGAAGAAAAAAAAGAAGCTAAATAAACTTAATTGATATATTTTTCATTTAACATAACTTTTTCCACTTAAATACATGCAGACAATTAAATGAATATATGTTTATTTAGATTTTATTCCAGCAGTTATTCTCAGCCAGCAACTGACCGGATTAAAAGTAAACTTTTCCTAATTTGTTTTGGGTAAAGCAGATGAAGACAGCCATACAAGGGCTGTACCATCTGCAAAAGGAAAAGAATAAATTAATAGTCAAGGTTTTTGTGGAGATCTGATAATTAAGGAGCACAACTTGTATAAAGTTACTGTGTGTGCGCGCACACGCTTGCACATATGTGTGTTTTGTTTTCCAGCATGGAGATCTGCCACCCAAAGAACAACATCACCATGTGTCCTCTGTGTGACCGAGTGTGCAGCTACTGGAAACTTAGTACTGCCTGTGCAACCGCTCGGGCCAGTCACCTGTTTGACAACCCTGCCACTGTTTTCTTCTCTATATTCATGGCTCTGTGGGGTGAGTGAACATATCTCACACAGCTTACTCAAAAATACATTCATACACCCATTGTCTATTTCATTTATTTCAGTTGTCCCAGTAAACTTTAGCATCCAGTAAACTTTGTGACCATAGGCCAGCACACAAAATATCAGGACCAAAGCAGCTTATTGAGATTTCACCATGATTTATTTTATGATTTTACAACTATGCATTTCTGACTGTGACACTGCTTCAGCCTGTTGCCATATGCAAGATTCTTGTTACCTAACTCTGTAGCACACACTTTACCTCTCCTCTCAGTGCCAGTTGATGTGACAGATGTGAATGAGATTACTAAGTAAGCCTGTGTTAGTTTTGTTAAGCAATGGCCACTGTGTCATAGTTTGTAGTCAACTTTGAATGCACAGTATGTTTTTAAACTATTTAGCCAAATTTTCAAGTACCTTTGTTCAGCCTTCAGTCTTAAATAAGAACTAAATACAAAATACAAAATAATCATCTTCTTTAGTACAAAGTGGTTAACTCTTCAGATTTAAGAGAGTACCTACAATAAAAATCTAAAATACTAAGGGTCTGGATTAAGAATTAAACAATTTTCCTGGTATCATCTTTTAAACCTTTCTGTACTACACTCTTCCTGAGGTGATGGGGTGCATGACCAGTCAATAATTAAACACAAACCTCTTTGGATGCTATTTTATTAGAGATATGTGTTACATGTGTTGAAACACCTGCATCTCCATAGCTCTGTCACATCCATAAGGATACTTTTGCTTTATATTTTCTTTGATTGGCATAAAACAACTAGGTTATGCAAATAATATGGTTGCCTTGATAAACACATTGAGGTTATAAATTAATTATTTGCCTAACATATATTCCTTCAGCACACCCCCTTACTGATGCTGTAAATGATCACAATACTTAGATAGTCACATAATTTTAATAATCTAACTTCATGTCAACTATGGGTTCTATCATATAGGCATACATTAAATCGCAGCAGCTTAATTTAAAGGGATACAGATTAAATTTGAATATAACAAACAGCCAAAACAATCCATCACTAATTAATCATTAGATAACTTGCATATATATATATATATATATATATATATATATATATATATATATATATATATATATACACAATGTACATGGGGGGTCAATGGAATTTGGGGAAAACTGCTTTAACTTAACTCGATGTGGTTAAAGTCTCCGGCCACGATCAAAGCCGCCTCTGGATTGTTCATCTGCAGACTGATCATGCAGTACCACTCCTGCAGTGCTAATTTAGCATTAGCTTGTGGTGGTATGTAGATGGCTACAATCAGGATAGAACAGAGCTCTCTAGCCGTCTTAAATGGCATCTGCATGTCACTGCCAGATATTCCAGATCAGAGGAGAACAGTATGTTCTGATGATGTTCGTGGCTGTACACCAGGCGTTATGAATGTACAGAGCCAAACCTCCAGCTCTGTGTTTTCTCTGAGGCTGCTGGCCTGCCACACAACTGTTGATCTTGCAGAGCACGATCCTCAGCTTCATCTCGTCCATTTTGTTGACGAGTGACCTGGCGTTTGTGAGGAAGAGACTGGGAAGAGCCGGTCTGTGTATGGGTTAGCTTGTAGCCTAGCACACAGGCCGCCCCTCTTGCCCCGCCCCTCTTGTTTACGATGCCTCCTCCGTCTCCTTGGCAACAGAGGGGGATCATGAAAGCCTCAGTGGTCCGCTGAATCTCTGGTGGTACAAAATCCAGCCCCAGAAAGCGCTTTGCAGGTGCACACTCTCCCCAATCTCCAACAATCCAGCCCCACACACACAACTGCTGCTGCAGGCGACCGAAAAAGCAACACCACAAACACAAACAAACATAAACAAAAAAGAAAAGCCGGGAGCACCAAGCACTGCGTGTCCACGCGCCACTTACCTTAGTTGCCAAAGCATTTTATTATTATTATTATTATTATTTTTTTTTTTTTTCAAATAACTGTGGTGGAGGGTTAATAAAATGAGTAGCCTACTATAGTGGTGTGGTGGGGCCTCTTCTTTGCAAGATATTTTGCCACCATACATTATCGTCTAATGTGGTAATTATTATTCCCAGTTCCTTCCAAAAGGGTACATTAACATCATGATGCTCTCCTTTCTTAAAAGCTGAAATGGACAATTTCCTTAATTTACACTGACTACATTTGGCCATCATGTATTGTTGGTGTGTGATATTCAGCAACTCATTGTATTTTGTGCCTAGCAAGGGTTAGATCAGTCAGTAAATTGGGTAACCAGATTTGATAGTAATCAATTAATAGCTCTTCCCAGTTTACAAAGGTTGTGCTACGTGTTGTTGGCTCTTGTCACAAATGTTCATTTTAAGCAGTCTTAAGCCAAGATTTTATGATTTACCTTTTAGGTTATGCTTTTCTCTGTGGCGGTTTGAAATGAAGAGATGACCCCAAGTTGCAATCAAGATTCTTTATGTATTCACGAGCTTGGGTCTTCCATAGCATGCTATATGGCATGATATATATATATATATATATACAGTGTAAGGTACACTAAAATAAAATGGCATTTTTTCGAAAGGTCAAGAAACTGGTGGAGAAAATGATAACAGGAGGTTAACAGAGTCACCCTGTAACCAAGCAGCACTCTTAACAAAATTCAATTCAAATGTATTTATTTAAAGCACAAAATCACAAACATCGTTTGCCTCGAGGGAGGCTTTACAATCTGTACAGTTGTGACACCCTCTGTCCTTAGACCCTCGAACGGGTCTAAGGACAGAAAGTGTCTCTAACCTGAGATTGTAAAAGGATTTTTAAAGGAAAAACTTCAAAAAACCCTTTATGGGAAAAGGAAGAAACCTGAGGAAGAGCCACAGATGAGGGATCCCTCTCCCTGGGATGGACAGACGTGCAATAGATGACACATGTACAGAGAACATCATCATCAATCATATTATGGAATTATACATGGGTCGTAATAAATTGTAGATAAACTGAGTTCATGGGTTTAACCTTTACTCTATGGAGCTGCTGCTCTGTACACTCAAACCTAACTACCTAACTATCTAACTATTTCATTATAACTTTCTATCCATGTAAATAAGCAACTGTTCGCCATATGTCCCTTACCCACATTACATCTTCTCAACCCAGAATTAAGTTTTTCTCAAGCAATCTGATGTGGTGCTGATAGATTGGGAATTACCTATTTACCAAAGTAATTTCACCCACATTGCCTAACCATGTACCTTATATAAGTATTGTATATAACACTACTGATCTTCCTAATCCAATTTGGTCACATGGTTGCCAAAGACTTATAGTTTAAGTATTTACTCTAAAATAAATATCAGTGTCTGAATATTTTTCTTTATATTTGTCTAATTATATTCTCTTTTGTTCAAAGCTGCCATGTTCATGGAGCATTGGAAGAGACGGCAGATGAGACTGAACTATGAATGGGACCTGACTGGGTTTGAAGATGAGGAGGTAATTGGTGCCTAAAACATAGAAAAGAAAAAGAGTAAGCTACTCCTGTATCAAAGGCTCCATCAGCTGTACATACAGTGCATGTCATACAATTTTGGAATCAAATTTAGAGGTTGTTCATATTTATAATTAAGAATCCTGTGTTGTAGAATTGCATTGTTCCCCTGTAAAGCAGCCATGATTCAAAATGTACCAGCCAGCTTTCTAAGAAATGCTTGAACAATTTACACAACAATTGTTTCTTTTTAGTTTTACAAGGTAACTACATTGGTTTCATTCAAACAATTTTGTTAAAGACACTGGGGGGATTTTTTCATGTTACAAATAATTAATAGATCACCATTAGTAATAGTTAATTGTGTAATCTGAAATCAGGCTCAATCTGGGGCATGTATCCATGTCCATTCCATAAGGCAATCTGTGAACTTTTCAGGATGGTGTCATAAACTAATAGATTTTGTGAAAATCTAACAACTTCTCCACTAATTTTATAGAACTATATTTGGGCAAACACATGTAACCTACCACCATTAGACCAAGCACTAATTATGACTTATTCAATGCTGAGTAACTATTAATTTGTGGGAAGGTTAAAAATAATAAATTTTTTTCAGATTATGGGTTATATACCTGGATATGCAGGGTTGATTTTAGTTGCTTTGATTCACCACTCACATGTATGCTATCAAGTGTGTGATAAATAGTGACTTATTTTACTCCATATAAAGTATAAGATGGCCCCTACTGCCAAAATATATACAAAAGCTGAAGTACAAACATTAAGGAAATACTCTCCAAATCCTAAAATGCTAAAAATTTTGAAATACATACAAAAGTAAAACTCAAACACTAAAATAAATGCAACAAATACCAAAGCACAGGCAAAAATGTAAAGACAAACAATCAATACACTATAAAAAACAATCTTTTTTTTTATCTTTATCTTAGGTTTAGGTTAGGTTATCTAACTTTATCTTCATATACAATCTATATACATTCTACAAAGAAGCTTAAATTGTCACTGTAAATACAGTGTGAATTTGAAATATAAAAAAAACTATGATCCTTACTCACGTAATAAATAATAGATATTTTCTCCACCAAATAAAACAGAAAAACGTTTGTTTCTTACTTGTATTCATTTGCATTAGTTTCCAATCTACCTAATTGTGTGACACACCTTTTTCATTGTATTTGAGCAGCAAAAACTTGAGCAATGTGAAATACGCTATATAAATGTTTTTTTATTTATTTATTTATTTATTTATTTATTTATTTTCATGTGAACATTATGATCATGCCCATATGAGATTGGAAAGTCTGATGTGGTAATGGTAGTCAATAAAACCTTACAAATAGGAAACCATGTCACCAAACTAAAAATGATCTAGTGCAGGAAATGTTTTTAGCGATCCTCTTTATTTTAATGTAAATTCCCCCAAAAATTGTCTTCAACAAAGTAATGTATCTGTGTCTTTCTGTGTCTCTCTGGATTTGTTTTTCACAGGAAGCTCTCAAGGTTTGGATAAATTCCTTTTACTAGATAACCTCCTCTTTACTTTTTGTAGCCTTTCTGCTGCTGCTGTCAACTTCTGGTATTTGCAACTGTAGTCTTTGCTTACATGATTAAAATCACTGAATGAAAGAAAACGCAGCCCTTTAAAGTATGAAACACAATGCCACATCTAGATAAACTGTCAAAAGTGATCTAAGTGATCTCAATTTAAAGCTCAGTGGCAGCAATACAGGAAGTACAGCCTAAACTATTACCATAGAACAGAGTTTGAATATGTATAACTCAGACTTAATCAAAATTGCCTTATCGGCTAAATGAATAAATAATGATAAAATTAAAAATTAGATAACCATAGATGAATGAACACAATTTCAAAAATAACAAATAATGTGAAATTGGCTAAAAACATGAATGAATGAAATGCATTCTCACTGCACATTCTTCTTTTATAAATAGCTTGTATGGGAAAATGGACAATGCATGGTTTTCTTGCTTATGCATTGTTCATTTGTCTGGCTCCTTGATGGAGAATTACACATTCTAATGAAAAAGTTTTAAAACTAAAATAGACCACTGAACAACTATGTGCTAAGCAGTTTACACAGTTTTTTTCAATATAACATCTCCAAATGTCAAAAGAACCTAGGGCCACATGTATAAATATATACACACATAAACCACCAATTCCCACACAAAAACTCAAGAATGTGCTGTGACAATGTGTGCATGTGACACACATGGCAGAAGTTAGTTTGCAATTTTAATTAATATTGTTAGCTCTGTTTTAAATCTCTATATGACATTCTGGGCGAGAGATTCTAAAGAGAAAGAACAGCTTCACATTTGCTTCATATCAATTTCACTCTGCCAGCTTTATCACTGTTGCTGCTCTCTGACAGTCACACTGAATGGAGCCTGGGATGGATGAAAGAAAGTCATTTACCACAGCAGAATACAAAATAAGACAAAAATAAAATGTATTAAAATACTATATATTTCTGTCTGATACATCACACAACCTATGGCCTCAGAAATTGGCATAGGGTGGCAATCACCTTACGCTGACACCGTCAAACAGAGAAAATGATTTCTTCTTATCAATTTCATAATTGTATTTACTCGCAACTTTAATTATATTTGATATTTTGATCAGCTTACTTTAAAATCCCCCTCCCTGGCTCTATAAAGTTATTATATCTGTAGTTATATATAGATACATAGATCTTTACAATTTAATAATACTTCCTCTCTTTAAGTGCTTGACTTAACTTTTCACCTCAAGCTTGTTTTCTGTTCATTTTGAGAGTGTTCACTTTATTGTTTTACAGAACAAACACACACACACAGACACACACACACACACACACACACACACACACACACCATTCCTTTCGCCATTCGAGGTTGACTATGTCTGTCTTTCTCTCTTAAATCATTATATCAATATTGAGTAGACCTGGATCTAAGCACCATTCTTCATCGTGTTGGTTGATTGGTTGTTATTACTGTAGCAAACTCCTGAACCAACCTCCGCCTGATATTTGTGTATACCTGTCATCTCCAAATAAGAATACATTTTACACAATAGGACATGTAAAGTAATATATGTAATGCATTATAGAAAATGAAGAAACTTTAAATACAATACCATTAGTATATTTTATATACTAAGATAGACAGATAATAAGGCATGCTAACATGCAGGTGTTAAAGTACAAGTACAGTCAAGTCCCAACTTCAGCTATCAAAAATAATAAGTATTAACATCAAACAGAATCTAACCTGACTTAAATTTGACTTCGCACAACCCCTGATAATGGAAAAAGATGACTAACTAATTAATTCAGTCTTGGCTCTAAAAAATGTTCTTGATTCATGTACATTCATGTTACCGTTATTTATACACCACATGATCAAGTTCTTTAAAAATCAAAATAAAAAAAATAAAAAAAAATCAAATTTATTTATTTAGAGCCCAAAATCACAAACATTGTTTGCCTCGGAGGGCTTTACAATCTGCACAGTTGTGACACCCTCTGTCCTTAGACCCTCGAACCGGAGTCAGGAAAAACTTCAAAAAACCCTTTATGGGAAAAAGAAGAAACCTGAGGAAGAGCCACAGATGAGGGATCCCTCTCCCTGGGACGGACAGACGTGCAATAGATGCCACATGTACAGAGAACATCATCAATCATATTATGGAATCATATGATTGATGATTACTATTACTAATTAAATATGTATTAAATTACTAACTGTACACAAAACTAACAACTATTACATCTATTAATGAGTAAATATGCAATTAAATTCAACCATGAATAAGGAGATAAGAAAATTAAACAAAGAAAACAATCAAGAACTGATGAATGAATGTGGACATTTTTTTACAAGATTATGCAGAGAATGAATATTACAGTCTATTATTCTTATCATAAATACATTAAGTTGCAGTAGTAGTTAATCTCCTATTATAAAAATGTGAAAATGTGGAAACACAGTGGAAATCACCTCAGCGCATCATTCAAAACCCACTGGAAACCTACTTGACAAGAAATATGATTCTATTTTTTATTTTAATACAGTAATTATAAAGGTGAATCCTATTGTCAGCTAGCACTAAAGCCATGTTATTATGTAGGACAACAAGACATCAATCCCCACTATCACAGGAAAAGCAGAGTATCACATATGGAAGGGGGGAGTGTTCTGAAGGATAGAGAGGAGGAGGAACATTGGCTCCTGGGATGTGGACCTGCAGAGATAAAGGTGTTTTGTCCCCAGTAAAGGCATCATGATCAGATATATTTAGTTGCACTCTCCATCCCATGAAGGTCATCTATCGGTCTCTCTTTAGGTTAATAATAACCCAGGCATTCAGCTGTCAGACTGAAGCAGGTTCCTTTCAGACTACATAGTTTAGGCCAAGATGCAGCTGCTGGGTCCTGCTGATGTCTGAGTAATGGGATGAGGCAAAGATTTCAGGAGTCTGAATCAGTGAAGATGTGCAAGCAAGAGGCATCACATCTTCCTATATAATTGTCTGTATGGAAGGGAGTGGGGTCAACTTGCAGTGGCACAAAACCTCAGCCTTCACCCTCTAGTTCTATTCCAATGATATGAATAAAACATAAATATAAATAACAACATACATATAATATCTATAAGTAAAAAAATACAGATGCAAAGAAAAATTAATATTGAATGGGAACGTGAAGTAGATGATAATGTTCAGTATATGCATGTATAGTGTTTGTATACAGTATATACACCATTCTGGCTGTAAATATCTACAATGGAAGAAAGTGAAAAATGTTCAGAATGTTCATCAGAGTGATACCCTGTTGAAAGACACTGTTGTGTCTGGTTGTTTTGATGTACAGTGTTCTGTAGCGCCAACCAGAAGAAAGAAGTTGGAACAAGTTGTTTCAGGGATGAAAAGGTTGTGCAGTGATGTTTCCTGCTTGTTCCATATACTGGATATATTTAAGTCCTGAAAGGAGGACTGGGGTGGAACCAGCATTTTTTTCTGCAGTCCTGACTGTCTGCCTGTGACTGTCTGACTCCTGTCTGTTTCAGTGTCTTTCCTAGCCCTCTGCTGACAGATATGGGCTGTTCCATGTTAACTGCATCTTCCACTAACATGTTTGCCCAATAAGAGACTGCAGGGAGTCTTGTCCCTCATACCTAGCCTTTAGGAGAATGATGACAGGCAGCAAAGGTGATGGGCCTGCAATAGAAGGTTTCTTGGGGAAGTAGGATGAAGTAGGATGTGACTTCACTCAGCGATCTGATCTGATGAAGATCAGCATGAAGATGGGGGCTAGCTTGACTAGCTGACTTGAATTTCAGACAGAAGCGTAACATGTCATCAAGGCTTGGTGCTGTCCAGATCTTTTCATTCTGAGACAGCTGACACACATTCTCTTTACAGATCCTGAATGCAGGTGGAGTGATGAATTCATAAATGTGAATGAATTTTTTAACCAGGGTTCATTGTTGTATGTACAGAAGGTTTCATTCAGCACACACTGACACTGAAAACTGATATAAAATGTCACAGTGTCAGAGAGTTTATCCTGATCTGTAGCCGCAACATCAAAAAACACTCCAATCACTGCAGTCAAAGCAGGCCTTAAATTCCAGCTTTGTTTGTGACCACAGGCATTTCTGATGAAGATGAACCATGGTGATCAAATTTCAAATTTATTTATTTAGAGCCCAAAATCACAAACATCGTTTGCCTCGGAGGGCTTTACAATCTGCACAGTGTGTAACACCCTCTGTCCTTAGACCTTCTTGAACTTCAAAAAACCCTTTATTGGGAAAAAGAAGAAACCTGAGGAAGAGCCACAGATGAGGGATCCCTCTCCCTGGGACGGACAGACGTGCAATAGATGCCACATGTACAGAGAACATCATCATCAGTCATATATGAAGTTAAACATGGGTCGTAATAAAGCTGTAGATAAACTGAGTTCATTGGTTTAGTCCATGTGTGAAGGTATCACAGGTAATGGAAATGAGTCCATGAGTCCAGGTGCATCTCTAGATGTCCTCATATGGTAGCTCTGGGCCACTCGACCTTCTCTCCACAACACAGACACAGATCATGTCCCCACCAGGCCAGTGAACCTTCAGACAGATGGACCACAACCAGAATCAGTGAGGAACCTGCAAGACTGGAGAGAACAAAGAGGACCGGGGCTCCGGCAGTAACATGCACTTTACAGGACATAAGAGTATTCACAATAACCACTTTAACACTATAACCAATTTAACCAGATTTTTACCACTTTAACTACTTTAACTCAGTTTAACTACACTTTAGCCACTTTTACTTTTACCAGTTTATAAGGTGACTCCAATTTGCACTACTACCATAATAATAAGAGTAGAGGAAGCAAAGGAAGAGGAAGCAGAGAAAGAGGAAGCAGAGACAGAGGAGAGAGAGAGAGGTGCCCGGTGCATCATGGGAGCCCCCGGCAGTCTAAAGCCTATAGCAGCATAACTAAAGGCGGGCCTGTGCCCACCCTAACTATAAGCTTTATCAAAAAGGAAGGTTTTAAGTCTATTCTTAAACACTGACACTGTGTCTGCCTCTCGGACCCAGACTGGGAGCTGGTTCCAGAGAACAGGGGCCTGATAGCTGAAGGCTCTGCCCCTAGACTACTTCTGGAAATCTTGGGGACTACAAGTAAGCCTGCGTTTTGGGAGCACAGCACTCTAGTTCTGGATGATAAGGAGTTATCAATTCGTTAAAATATGATGGTGCCAGACCATGTAGAGCCTTATATGTGAGGAGTAGGATTTTAAAATCCACTCTAAATTTTACAGGGAGCCAATGCAGAGAAGCCAATACTGGAGTAATATGGTCTCTTTTCCTGGTTTTAGTCAGCACCCTGAGCAGCAGCATTCTGGACCAGCTGTAGAGTCTTTAACGACTTGTTTGGGCAGCCTGACAAAAGTGAATTACAATAATTCCAGCCTGGAAGAGAGAAATGCATGGACTAATTTTTCAGCATCGCTTTGGGACAAAAGGTGCCTACATTTTTGCGATGTTGCGCAGGTGGTAAAAGGCAGACCTTGAAATATGCTTAATATGGGTGTTGAAGAGACCATATCCTGATCAAATAAAACCCCGAGGTTCCTTACAGTGGTGCTGGAGGCCCAGTTAATGCCATCCAGCAAGGCTATCTTAGGAGAAAAGCGTGTTCCTCAGGTGTTTCGGACCTAATAGGATCACTTCAGTTTTATCTGAGTTCAACAACAGGAAATTTCTGGTCATCCAAGCCTTTATATCTTTAAGGCAGGCCTGGAGTTTCAGGAGCTGATCAGTTTTGTCTGGCTCCATTGATAAATATAATTGGGTGTCATCAGCATAACAATGGAAATCTATGGAGTGCCTCCTGATGATATTGCCAAGGGGCAGCATATACAAAATAAATCAGAATTGGACCTAGCACTGAACCTTGTGGAACTCCATGACAGACTTTAGTATGCACAGAGGATTCATTATTAATATGGACAAACTGAGACCGATCTGATAAGTATGATCTGAACCAGTTTAATGCAGACCCTTTAATGCCAAGCAGTTTTTCCATTCTCAGCAAGAGAATGTGATGGTCAGAGAGTCCAAAAGCTGAAAGGGGACAGAGTGATAGGTGTGAATAAAACTGCTTACAGCCTATGAAAATAGTCTGCATGATTTCTGCAGTGAAATTGCGTGATCTACATGTGACATCTTTACACTAACCTTTATTTATGTAGAGACAAAAAAGTTTAATCAGCAGCAGGTCATGTATTTTATTGGCCACCGGGCAGAGAGATGGGTTTATGGGAGTAAGGTTTGAAATAGTCACTTTCACTGGTTAATGAATCCTCCTGCTTCCTTTCCTCAATGCCTTCTCCCTCAAATCCCAAACAGAGTTGCTTCTCCTCCAACTAAAACCTTGGTTAAATGTTCTGGTTCCATAATAACAGTGGAAAATTTGACCAGTGGATTGCCAGATGATTAAAATGTCCTCCCTGGTGAATTTGATGAGAGAGGAAGATTTGAAAACTATACAAATAAGCTACAAAAATAGTACCAGTTAAGTACTGAGGCTACCATCCACCACCCTGTCATTGAGGATGCCAGAGAATGAAGTTAAATGCCCTAATATAACTGAAAAAAATACCTGCACACATCAATGTTTGGACAAGTATATTATAGGGCAGTAAACCATAATTAAATGTACATTTACTCCTGCATTTACAATGAAACACAATACCTCATCAATACTTTATCATCTAAGTTCATCATCATCCACCATCATTGTATTTATCTTCGCTTTGAAATGCTTTGAAAAGTTGTCAACATATAGTACCATCATTTTTTTCACTTTATTTCTATTTGTCCTACTGTTGATTGCATTGAAGATAGAGAGAAAATAAGTCTTTCTCATTATTCACATTATTTTATTTAAATACTTTATTTACAGGTTTTGGAGAGACCAGGGCAAATATATCAATTTAGTAACATCTGGTAAGTCTGTCATTTCTGTTCATATCACCATCACAGGACCACCCCAGGGCTGAATATGAATTCAGGGTCATGCAGAAGTCTCTAAACCAAGATCAGAAGTCACAGCACAAGGTAAGTATGTGATAGGCTCTATGTATTTGTATCTTTCAAGTTCTTTGTGTTCATTCATATTTTTGTTTTAGAGTACTTTTTATAGCCTGTTAATTGTTTTTCACCTCTACATTACATCACCTTGTGCTTCAAACCTTGTTTCTGGGTTTTATGTCTGTACACACTCATGTGAAATAAGTAGTTCATTATTTACATATCTTGGGCTGTATATACAATATGCAATAAACATATATTGCAATCACTCATGGCCATCATGGCCCTGTAAAAGTTGGGCAAGTATAGATAGAGGTATAGATAGGTATAGATATAGATAGCACTTTGCTATGTATATGTTAGTATATGGTGTCTGGAATTGTTTTACAGGAACTTCTTGATTACAGTAAAATAAAATCTTGACCTTGATCTTGAATCTTGGTACTGCAGTGCTTAAGGGTCCCACTTTGTCACCACAGGCTGGTTTCCCTCATAACTACCTGATCTGGATGCAGCAAGGGCTTTCAAAGAAGCTTGTGAATTGTCATGATGTTTGTCTGTTTCCCCTGTATTCACTCAATGTCAACCCATGCAACAAGCTCTGGCTACTAAAAGTGGCTTCAAGGTATATTATGTTATAGTCTGATTCTCCGAAAGAAGGAAAGGAAGCAGAGCTGATTGTACAAGAGGTCTAGGATTTTATTCATTGAGCTGAAGGCTCTACCCCCTAGACTTCTTCTGGAAACCCTGGGAACTACAAGTAAGCCTGCGTTTTGGGAGCGCAGCACTCTAGTCGGATGATAAGGAGTTATCAATTCATTAAGATATGATGGTGCCAGACCATATAGAGACTTATATCTGAGGAGGAGGATTTTAAAACCCACTCTAAATTTTACAGGGAAGCCAATACTGGAGGGTTGATCTCTTTTCCTGGTTCTAGTCAGCACCCGAGCAGCGGCATTCTGGACCAGCTGTAGAGTCTTTAACGACTTGTTCAGGCAGCCTGATAAAAGTGAATTACAATAATCCAGCCTGGAAGAGACAAATGCATGGACTAATTTTCCTGTATGAAATGTTTGCAGGGATGAATTACAATCCTAATATGCTTCACTCAGTATGGGCCTTATAAGGTGGTAGTTCTACAAGAACAGTCATTCTTCCTTCCTAACATTATCAAATATGGTCTGTTTTTATGTCACAAAACACAAAACTACAAATGTTTATATTGTCTAACTGTAAATGAAGTCTTTCTGACTATGTTCCCATTCTAAGTTGAGGTCTTGCTCATAACTGTTTCACTAGTACTTTTACGGTTGTTAACCCACACAGGTTTCCTATTCAAAAGTTGCATCCTCTTCACACTTCATAAGTCTATTACAGTACACAAGAACTTAAATTAGCTTAAAAACTTAAACAGACCCTATTCTTAAGTGATGAAAGTTTCTTAAGTGAACACTAATAATTGATTAGAGCCAACATTAAAAAAAGCCAATAAACTGAGTTCACCCAACTTTATTAACATGAACATATTACATTAGACTTGATCGAATTAAATAAAATTGAAGATAATTGCTATAAAAATTGAGTTGCATCAATAGCCATAGTCACATTTTAACATTCACACTCTTCTTTTTGTGAATAGTGCATCAATCTACACTAAATAATTAGTTCAAATGAGCACAATTCACATTTAAAAAAATAAAAATAATTTTAGAAGCAAATGATGTATTGACATTTAATCATTTAATGTCTAATATCCAAATGCATGAAGTACATTCATTCTTGTTAGTATCGCTAACTTCCTGTAACACAGCAGAGTAGATTTAAACTTACAATTATAAGCACTGTAAAACAACTGAGGTAAACAACTTCTGAGACATTAGAAAACAAAATACAGCATACTTAGAAACTTTCACAGCCACCAACACTCATTCTGGAAGACAAGGAATGGAGAGGAAGTACAGAGTGCATTTTTCAGACCGATGCAAAACAGTCTATTATACAATCAGATTTCAATCAAAGTGACATTACCCATGCTAAACTGAAGTAAAACATTTTTTTTTCATGTTTATTATAGTTTCCAGCTATTCCTGTATAGTACCCTCGCTTTCAGGCACAGTTCTTCCTTTTAATCCTGATACAAAACTGGGGCTTGTATATACATTGCTCAAAAAAATAAATGGAACACTAAAATAGCACATCCTAGATCTGAATGATTGAAATATTATTATTAAATACTTTGTTCTTTACATAGTTGAATGTGCTGACAACAAAATCACACAAAAATTATCAATGGAAATCAAATTTATTAACCCATGGAGGTCTGGATTTGGAGTCACACTCAAAATTAAAGTGGAAAAACACACTACAGGCTGATCCAACTTTGATGTAATGTCCTTAAAACAAGACAAAATGAGGCTCCTGATGAGGTGGCGGATGGTCTCCTGAGGGATCTCCTCCCAGACCTGGACTAAAGCATCCGCCAACTCCTGGACAGTCTGTGGTGCAACGTGGCGTTGGTGGATGGAGCGAGACATGATGTCCCAGATGTGCTCAATTGGATTCAGGTCTGGGAAGGGGAACAGGCGGGCCAGTCCATAGCATCAATGCCTTCGTCTTGCAGGAACTGCTGACACACTCCAGCCACATGAGGTCTAGCATTGTCTTGCATTAGGAGGAACCCAGGGCCAACCGCACTTTTGACCAGCATATGGTCTCACAAGGGGTCTGAGGATCTCATCTTGGTACCTAATGGCAGTCAGGCTAAACCTCTGGCGAGCACATGGAGGGCTGTGCGGCCCCCCAAAGAAATGCCACCCCACACCATTACTGACCCACTGCCAAACCGGTCATGCTGGAGGATGTTGCAGGCAGCAGAACTCTGTCACGTCTGTCACATGTGCTCAGTGTGAACCTGCTTTCATCTGTGAAGAGCACAGGGCGCCAGTGGCGAATTTGCCTAATCTTGGTGTTCTCTGGCAAATGCCAAAGCGTCCTGCATGGTGTTGGGCTGTAAGCACAACCCCCTCACCTGTGGACGTTCGGGCCCTCATACCACCCTCATGGAGTCTGTTTCTGACCGTGCTTGAGCAGACACATGCACATTTGTGGCCTGCTGGAGGTCATTTTGCAGGGCTCTGGCAGTTCTCCTCCTGTTCCTTTTTGCACAAAGGCGGAGGTAGCGGTCCTGCTGCTGGGTTGTTGCCCTCCTACGGCCTCCTCCACGTCTCCTGATGTACTGGCCTTTCTCCTGGTAGCGCCTCCATGCTCTGGACACTACGCTGACAGACACAGCAAACCTTCTTCTTGCCACAGCTCGCATTGATGTGCCATCCTGGATGAGCTGCACTACCTGAGCCACTTGTGTGGGTGAAGACTGTAGACTCCGTCTCATGCTACCACTAGAGTGAAAACAAGCTACCGCCAGCATTCAAAAGTGACCAAAACATCAGCCAGAAAGCATAGGAACTGAGAAGTGGTCTGTGGTCACCACCTGCAGAACCACTCCTTTATTGGGGGTGTCTTGCTAATTGCCTATAATTTCCACCTGTTGTCTATTCCATTTGCACAACAGCATGTGAAATTGATTGTCAATCAGTGTTGCTTCCTAAGTGGACAGTTTGATTTCACAGAAGTGTGATTGACTTGGAGTTACATTGTGTTGTTTAAGTGTTCCCTTTATTTTTTTTTAGCAGTGTATCATCCCTCAAGAATTTTCCATGTAGTTGGTCTTTGGTTGTCTTTATCTGACAGAGAGGTATGTACCTCAACTGGTGTTGATGAGGTAGCGTGCCTTTGCTTTTGTGCTGTGACCTGATGCTTGCCTTGTTTCCCTTGTTGCCTGGGAGGATCCAACCTAGGGACTTTAAGCCCATTGTTATTAATGTGGTCAGTATACACAGGCTGTAGTGTAGTGGGGGATTTTCTGGATAGTGTAACTTGTTCATGCCACTGTGGAAGGACTGTGTGCCTCTGTCACCTGATCCTGCAGGAATCACATCACCCATGAAAGACATCAGCTGATCATGGTGCAAGACTTTCTTTTCACATTGGGTCAAGATCTTGTATAGTGTAGAGCCACTTGCAGGCTTTGCCTATACATGGGCCTCTCCAAGGCACTTTAACTTGGGGCTAAGGCCTTTTTTGTGCTGTCCCTTACATATATTTGTAACTGTGTTGCTGAGCTCATACGTCATGAGTCATGGAGATGTAGGAAAGCTATTTCATGGACCTTGCTAAGGCTCTTTTCCAGGTCATGCTCCGAAGGTTAATTTTCATCCTGTTTTTGTTCTGCAACTACTAATCAGATGTTCTATGGCTGGTGGATGTCTCCTCCCAGCATTAACCTGCTGGATGTGGAGCTGGTGTTAGAATGCTGTGCACTGCAGTATGCAGCTGTCAGTAGGGTTAGATGTTCGTCCCAGTTCTTCTGACTTTGATACACATAGCACCAGATCATCTGGAGAGATATATATTTGATTGTTCGACCTGTCCATTTGAAGCAGGGTGGTATGATGCAGTCTTGGTCTTGGAGATTTGAAATGTTCTTGAACAGCACACTTTGAAAGTTATGAACCTGGTCCGTATGTTGTTCTAATGGGGCTCCAAAGCACAAGATGAAGTCATTGACAATATTTCTGCTCCTTGATCTGCCTCTGCTCACCTGGTGCGCTGATCCATGATGACGAGAGACTTTGAGAGGGCATGGTAAATTTGGCCAATCAGAGACTTACTATCCTCTGTCAATCAAAATTAGTATGAGGCCAAAAAGTAACCATTTAGATTTTCAACATGTGGTAAGTTTATCCAAATTATGTCTATTTGAAAAGTTGTCAACGTTGCTGGAGGCGCTTCTGCTGAAGGGATATAGTAACAGCCCTATGGGCCACCATGGGGGTGCTGGAGCCAATACCAGTTCGCATTGGACAGGTCGTCAGTCAACTGCAGGGCAAGTGTATAGAAAGAGACAACCACTCACACTCACACTTACATCTATGGGTAATTTAGAGTCACCATTTACCGTTCTTTAGGTAGTGGGAGGAAGCTTGAGTACCCATAGAAAACACAGGGAGAACATGCAGACTCCACACAGAAAGCTGATGGTTTCACACCCAGAACTAGTGACAGTGCTAGATGTTGCACCACTGTGCTGCAAATGCACAAATGTATACTATAAATACACCATAAATACATACACATACATGCACTAGAAATCCCTGAAAATGCTTGAATTTTAATGTGGCATTTTCAACGTATGAAAACTGTTTGGATTTTGAAAAAAGTACTTGAAGCTGGATTCAATTTTTATTGTATTCATACAAACAATGATGAGTATTTATTATTATAATCAAACTGGCCAAAGGATGGTGTGAGTCTGTGTGATTACAAACCAGAACAGAGTGTGCTGCTTTATTGAGAGAGAAGAAAAGGTAAATGCAGGCATTGTTCTGCCCAAAACCCGATTTAAACTGGGCAAATAGTCTAGTCACTGTAGTGAAGGCAGCCATTCTCAAGTTAAAAGTCATTAAACACACCCAGTCAATAAAAAAAAAAAACTATCCCATCACAAACAATAAAATCAAACCAGTCAGATGATAACAGGAAAATAAAGATAATAACAAGATAAAAGTTTTTGTTTAATTTCAATAAGATAATGATAAAACATTAAAATATATGTAAACTGTAACAAAGCCATGAAGTGTGAAATAACAAATAAGCAAGGTTGCAATATTTATGTATGTCTTTGTAGACAGCTGCATAGGTTAAAATGATGTATTCTCAACGTTGCATTAGAAATGCAAATAAAAATGCCTCTTATAAGCTTGATATTGACTCAAAGTTATTTGGACACTATTGACATTTGTAGTTAGTGTTATTAATGGACAATGACTGTTCTTGTGGTACTACTGCTGTTAAGGCCTGTATTGAGCAAAACATAAGAATTGCATTCCCCCCTCGCAAATATTTCATCAGCCCACGGGTTGATGGTGGGTCTATGCCACAACCTCTCGTGTGGGAAAAGGTTGAAAAGAAGTCCAAGTTGCACCTACACCACAGAACAATCTGACTTACAAAAAATTTAAATTTAGTTTGAGTGATGTGTTCTCCGCCTGCAGGAGCATTGCATCATTCAAGATGTATTATCAAGAAGTATTCCAGCACACCACTCCAACCTAAATAGCTGTTTTTTCTAGTTTTTTATAGTCCCACAAACTTTGAATTTTATTAATTTTGTTCTTTTTTTCCATATTTTGTTTCTAATCTTTTTTAATTCTGTCATGTTTTTCCATTAAAGGTTTTACATTACATCACAATAAATAAACTGACCATATAAAATGATCCTTTGACATTCATTTCAGAGGAAAAAATAATCTCTTAAGCACTGTCCCATAGTCCTAAAACAATAATACTAATAAAAGTACTATAATACTATAAAAGTAATATGAGTAGATATACCTGAGTACACTGTGTAAGTGCCCCCAACTGACATTATACTATGACAAATGCAAGTGCAGTGCAACTCTCGTGACAGGGTGGGACACATTGTGTCAACCACTCAGTGCCTTTATATGAAACCATGTTACACATAGAATCAAGAATCAAGAATCTTTATTTGTCATTATGTTTTCACATAATGAAAATAAGATAGGTGACTCTACTCCTAGCTATAAACATAAATATATGTGAATATATGTAATATGTACATAGTCATAAATATCATAAAGTATAAATATCATAAAGTATAAAGTTAAAGTCATAAATATGGCTCAAGTTCTCTATTGTTCATTATGTGCCTGTGTGTGTTGTGTGTGTGTGTGCATGTGTGCTGGAGGGGGGTGGGTCTGTTTTTCAGGCTGGTAGTTTTGATTTTTATGTTACTGTACCGCTTTCCAGAGGGAAGCAGTACAAACAGTCCATTTCCTGGGTGGGTAGGGTCGGCGGCAATATGTCAGTATACTGTTGGCCTGAATCCGGCCAAGCGTATATTGAGTCCAGGTCTGGAAGAGGACTTCCCACAATCCCCTGTGCCATTTTCACCACCCAGGCTAAGTCCTTTCAGTCTTGTGCAGTGCAGCTGCCATACCACACTGTTGCACTGAGACAGAGGATGCTCTCTATTTTGGCCCGTGTAGAAGTTTGTCAGGAGCTGAGGGGAGAGTCCAGCACGTTTCAGCTTCCTGAGGAAGAAGAGTCTTTGTTGAGCCTTCTTTACCAGGTGAGCTGTGTTCATGGACCAGGTTCAGGTCAGATGTGATGTGGATGCCCAGGAACTTGATGTTGTTGACACGCTTGACTGCTTCCCCATGGATGAGGAGAGGAGCGTGCTCTGTCCTCCTGGACCTCCTGTAGTCCACTATGACCTCCTTGGTCTTGCTGGTGTTCAGAACAAGGTTGTTGTTTGAGAACCACTGAGTAAGGTGCTGGATCTCCTCTCTGTAGTGGGTCTCATCATTGTCCGATATGAGACCCACTATGGTCCCACTACCGTCGCCCCAGTCTGAGGTCAAGAGCGCTCTGGAGCAGGTTTTCATCCAGGATATCTCTTTACATTGCTGGATTCATCTTTCCCTCTATCCTGACTAGTCTCCCTAGTTCCTGCCGCTGAAAAACATCCCCACAGCATGATGCGCTGCCACCACCATGCTTCACTGTAGGGATGTATTGGCCTGGTGATGAGCGGTGCCTGGTTTCCTCCAAACATGACGCCTGCCTAGCATTAACGCCAAAGAGTTCAATCTTTGTCTCATCATTAGACCAGAGAATTTTGTTTCTCATGGTCTGAGAGTCCTTCAGGTGCATTTTGGCAAACTCCAGGCAGGCTGCCATGTGCCTTTTACTCAGGAGTGGCTTCCGTCTGGCCACTCTACCATACAGGCCTGATTGGTGGATTGCTGCAGAGATGGTTGTCCTTCTGGAAGGTTCTCCTCTCTCTACAGAGGTATGCTGGAGCTCTGACAGAGTGACCATCGGGTTCTTGGTCACCTTCCTGACTAAGGCCCTTTTCCCCCTGATTGCTCAGTTTAGACATGGCCCGGCCAGCACTAGGAAGAGTCCTGGTGGTTCCGAACTTCTTCCATTTATGGATGATGGAGGCCACTGTGCTCATTGGGACCTTCAAAGCAGCAGAAATTTTTCTGTACCCTTCCCCTAGATTTGTGCTTCAGAGACAATCCTGTCTCTGAGGTCTACCTACCAATAATTCCTTTAACTTCATGCTTGGTTTGTGCTCTGACATGCACTATCAACTGTGGGACCTTATATAGACAGGTGTGTGCCTTTCCAAATCAAGTCCAATAAACTGAATTTATGACAGGTGGACTCCAATTAAAGCTGTAGAAACATCTCAAGGATGATCAGTGGAAACAGGATGCACCTGAGCTCAATTTTGAGCTTCATGGCAAAGGCTGTGAATACTTATGTACATGTGATTTCTTAGTTTTTTATTTTTAATAAATTTGCAAGAAATCTCAAAAAAAAAAAAAAATTCACATTGTCATTATGTGGTGTTGTGTGTAGAATTTTGAGGAAGAAACATGAATTTAATCCATTTTGGAATAAGGCTGTAACATAACAAAATGTGGGAAAAATGAAGCGTACTTTCCGGATGCACTGTACTAGAAACCACATAATCAGAGAACAAGGTCAGGAGCATAGCTTCATACCAACTCTAGACTATGGTCCTGAAATTTAGAATATTTATTTATTTATTTTTTTATCAAATCATTTTATTGAATTTTTTCTAAAACTAAAACAGATTCAACAGACAAAGTACCTAATAATAGTGTCCAAAAGCCATGCCCCTGTCCAGCTGTCAAGACTATATAGGTATATTTATATGTTAATGTAGGGAGTGAAGGGGATGACCAGCCATGCTACAGTTCATATGTCTTTCTCTGCAGTTTTGTAGTTGTTATAATCGGTGATGAGAATGAAGTATTAAGGCTAAAAAGTATTTATATTAAATGACACAATGCCTTGGACAAATAAAGAGATAACTGTAAAAGAAGAAAAAGTCTGGTGATCTTAAGAGTAGACAGACATTAGTTTTTAGTGTAACGATTCAGGTAGGCTGAGTATTTGGACCCCAAAGATGCAGATAAAAGAGAAGAGCCAGGCAGCAAAGTCAGATTTCACAGCAAAAAGCAAATCTTTAATAGTCTATGAACAAGCAGTGTTGAACCAGGTGGAGAACGTTGGCAGTATCTCCGGTAGCTGGGATTCTCTGGGGATTGCCTGATGCGTAGTGGCCAGGCTGGCTGAGGCTGGCTGAGGCTGAAGTTGCTGGCGTGGAGTGGACAGGTCTGAGGCGGTGTGGCTAGGTGTGTGTGTGGCGGACCAGGCTGGCTAGGGTGAGAGGGGAGCGATGAGGCCAGGAGGAAGACATGGGGTAGCAGTTGGGCAGAGGAGTGAGTGGCAGGATTCTAGGGAGAAGTCGAGCAGAGACAAGAATTAATATTCTGGCAGGAAAACAGAGCAAGAGCTAGATCCGCTAGTTTACCGATTGAGTTAACACAGATGGTCTGGCAGGGGGTGGATGAAAACGCTGGTCTTTTATTCTGCAGTGGAGGAGGTGGCTTGAGTGGTTGATCAGCAACAGCAACCTTCCTCAGCAGAAAGACAGACGATGACAGACAAAAACAGACAGAGGGAGACAAACACACACACAAGGGAGAGAAAGGGAGAAAAACAGAAGAAAATGCACAGGGACCCTAAAATTTAATATGGTTCAAAAGGAAAAGAAGAATAAGATGCAGAGCTAGAGCTCTAGCGCTGTATACTGTACTGTGCTTTTTAATGAAATGTATTGTGAGTATTGTGAGTCTGGTAAAAAAAAAAAAAAAAACCCTCTTTGCTCCACGTCTTTGCTCTGGACTCTTCTTTTGGTGAATTTGGGGGCCATAAACTTTCAGGTTAGAAATGAAATCCTAGGAGATCGAGAAATACCCTTACATCAGAGTTTTGATTTGTATTCAGATCTTTTGCAATTTTAACTACCCCACTCCTGGGAAGTTTTACAGTGATAAGTCATCCAAATTGTTGTTACTGCTGTAACAGTCCTTTGTTCAACACTTCCACAATCCACAGTTACAGTGCACATTAATAAATCTACATGTTGCCAGTGTAGTAAAATATTTGTATCTATCTATTAATTTTTAGATGGAAAAGCTTACATGTCAAGACCGCCTCCCTGCCTACATGACAAACATTGTCATGATACTGTTAATGGTAAGAAAATACTTGATTTGCTGCATGTACTGTACATCATTGATTGATGTGGACAGATTGTGGAATGATCATTTATTTTCCCTCACAGTCTATGTATGCTGTTTGTAATTCTGCAAACATTTTCATTGTCAGATTGGTGTTACGTTTGCCATTGTGTTTGGTGTGATCCTCTACCGAATCTCCACTAAAGCCGCTCTTCATATGAGCTCCAATCCAATCACTCGGAATCATGTACAACTGACGGTTAAAACCACTGCAGCCATTATCAACTTGGTGGTCATCCTCATTCTGGACGAGGTGTATGGCGCTGTGGCACGATGGCTCACTGTGTTAGGTAAATTGGGTTAGGCATAGAACTGGCTCAGGCACTTGGTGGGTGACAAGATAACATATCTATGATAATAGTGGACAACGGGACTTTATAACAAATTGAGATGAGTGGGTACTTTCTTAGTCACTGTACAGTATTACACTATACTGTATACTGTATCTTTTGTCTTTACCCTTTTTATTATTTTTTGTTGGTATGTTATGTAGTGTACTATGTGTTATATATTTTATATGTTATCAATGAAATGTATACATGATGAATCAGTGTTATTTAAAGAGCCAGTTGATGGTGTGTCAGTTGTTTCTATGAAAAAGGCATGTGGATGAATGGTGGTGGGCTTGCGTTCAGAAGTAACTTTATTGCCTGTTTTTATTTCAGATAGCAAAAAAAATCTGTTTGTTTGTCTGTCTGTTTGTTTTTAGAAGTTCCTAAAACAGACAAGAGTTTTGAGGAACGACTCATCTTCAAGACTTTCATTCTCAAGTTTGTTAATGCGTTCACCCCCATCATCTACATTGCTTTCTTCAGGGGAAGGTCAGTAACCTCATTATATTTAAAAATGTAATTTTGTAGCTTTCAGATACTCGGTTTTTAAGTGACTTTTTCTATCATTCCACTATCTTCAAGGGGTCATATAATTTCAAAATTAATAATCTAATCCATTCATTATTTTTCCTTATTTTAGACTGGTAGGCAGACCAGGTAGCTACCTGTATGTGTTTGAATCCTACAGAATGGAAGAGGTAAGTCTTACGTTGTAGAAATGATCTGAAAACAAAGTCTTTTGAAACCACATACTGACATTAGAGTTAAGGTGCTTTATACATAATCATAACAATAATAGACAATCTCTTACTCTACATTGTTGAATCCAAAGCTTTTAAATTTTACATTGTTATATTATTATTGTTGGAAATGTTTCATAAAACATACATCTTAAAGTATATCATGCTGCATCCAGGCCACATCTTTGTAGATTCTGACAAAAGCTCACATTTTTTATTAAATGGTTTTCCAGAATCTGGTTAGTAGATAGTCAAAATTCTGTAGGTGCGTGGAGTTCTCTTGAATCTGGATATACTATATATATATCATAGTATTTCATGAGGCATTATAGGTTAAATGCTAGCATGAGCTTCCTTTTCTAGTTTGGGTGCTGACTGTTTGTGTTTTTTTTCCTGTGGGTTCGCACTCATTACTGAGATCATCAAAGTACAGGACTTTTGTCAGTTGATAGCAGGTGGACCTAAAGAAGGCTGTTGGATTTGATTGAAAGTTGCTGAAATAGCAAGTGTAACTTGGTTTTGTAAAGTCTAGAATGAACCTCTGCACTCAAGTATTATGACCTTCCTCTTTGGACCTCTCATATCACCAAACTACTGGGTCTGTGTCTGGTTACCACTCATTTCATCTACCAAACTTTCACAATTAAGCAATTGGAAATACCAATGGGGTCACTCATGTCTCCCACTGTTGTGCTGATCGCCCTAACAATGGATAGTACCTTCCCTGACATTTGGTACTGGTATGTTAAGGACACCCTCAACGTAATGCAGTACTCTAACGTCAACAGCTTTATAAAGCATTAATAACATCAACCCAAATATCAAGTTGTCTTTGACATCCGTGATCCAAGATCAGAGATAGAATCATAGAGAGTCATAAGCATACTGTCATTAATAAGCTATTCATCCCAATCTACAATCATTTAACCCTTACATATGTGTAATCATTTTGCTTCACTTGTTAAAATGCCTTTTTGCTGTGGTGAACTGTATGTTTGGACTGTTTTACAGTGTGCTCATGGAGGCTGTCTGATGGAGTTGTGTATCCAGCTAAGTATCACCATGTTAGGAAAGCAACTAATTCAGAACAACCTTTTTGAAATTGGAATACCGTAAGTATGCATATGAAACCGAGGACAAACATTTCATACATGTTTAGGGTAGGTTAAAATGCCTACAAAAAATAGTAATGATTATTGCAACCCCTTTGTAAGGAACCCTAGTGCAACACAAAAACCTTTGTAAGGAACCCTAGTGCAACACAAAAACCAGAACCCCCTTTTCAGGCTCCAAAGAACAACAATCGTAGATGAGCATTCAGACCCCAAAGTATGTCTTTACTCATTTATGAACTTCACAGTGGGAATCTGCAAAATAATTAGGAAAACAAACTAAATGAACCCAAATAGGTACCTGTCCATTATTAATGTTAGCATGACTGCATACCAGTAGAGAAAGAAAATGTGTGCATGCTAGTGCATTTACATTTTCATGTTTTTTTCATTTTCACGCATTTGTGTGTGCTTGTGACATATATCCATGTGTTTGTCCCTCAGCAAGCTGAAGAAGCTGATTCGCTACATTCGGTCAAAACAAGGGGCTTTTCAAGAAGAAGAGAGACAGAAGAAGCTGCAGAGATATGAAACCGACCACTTTCTGGAACCATTTGCTGGGTTAACACCTGAATACATGGAAATGAGTCAGTACCACACATATTCCTATACACACTTACTTCATTATATCCCCAGCAAAAGACAAAAAACAAAAGCAAAATACTCACATGAATAATTTAATGTGGTCTTGTGATGTTGATGCCTATTCTCTATAGATAAATACATGGCTAACACCTAAGAGTAAATCAAAGACCATCTATGTCATTTAAATCAGGAGAGACTTAATTAAAGAGAGGCTTAAAAAGTGATCAGATACTTCTGACATGATGCACAATGATGCATTGAAGAATATGAGAAAAGGCTTTGGCAATTAGTGAAGTAATTATTTTAATGATATATTATTTTATTATTATTATTTAACAGTGATGCTATTAGAAGTGAGAAGGTTTTCATCCATCTAACATTGAAATGACAGCTGACAACAATGGAGAAAGAATAGCATTCCAAAAAGCTTGGAAGAGACATTATTATCAATTCACAGAGGTTGTGGCAAAATATAAATACTTTAACTGTGAGAGTAAAACACCTTCAGTTAGCTGATTGAGATTGTAGCAGAAAGAGTGACCGAATTAAATAAATATTGAATACTCCCCTATTAAAAAAATAAGAAATAAGAAAAAGGCAGGCGTTCCCACCTTCACTCATATCACAACGTAAATTCAAGAATGTTACAAACAGTTACAGTGGGAAATACAATTAAAACACAATAGGGCCAGATCATGTACTATACATCTGTCTAGTGTTGAAGTGGTACTACCAACAGGAGAAGTACAGAGCTGAACTAAAAAATTAAGTCGTAACTATGTATGACTCCATTTAACCCTCTGTATTAAGTTTAAATCCTACTATGCCTTTGGAGAGATGTGTTTCCATTATTTTTCATGTTGTGATTATGTTCTTATTTGTGCAAGAAAACTGCACTTTTTTTGGTTTCTTTGTTTTTGCAGAACACTTGCGCAATGTTTTATGTAAACATAAAGCAAAAACATAAACATGTATAGTTTTATGTAATACCACTTATATAATGCTCCTATTAATCAATTCAACAATGAGTCATTCTAAAGGACTTTGGAACTTTGGGACTTTAGAATTTGATCTTAATATTTGATTAAATATGCTGTATTTGCTTTTTAATTACTTTGCCTATTGATTTATGGTTCGTTCAAATCAGATATCTCTGGTATATTGACTGTATATAGAGATGAACAACTTGAAAGCTCCCCAAATGTGAAGCTAAAACATCTTGATGGTCCCCCGGTGGCTGGCTTCAGCACAGGTCCTGCCCCTCTATGTTAACAAATTGGACATGGGCCAAACTAAAAAATCAAAGTACATGAAACATACATTTTTTCCTAATGAGGGTTTCTGTCACTTTTGCTTAGCTCTTATTATGCTGATGTTTGTTCAGGTGTTTTTCTGATATCTTTATAAAGCCATGCACATGGTTCTGTTTTATAAATATTTGTTGCAAATATTTGTGGCAGTGGACACACATGTGCCAGGATTAGGACAGGAGAGGATTAGGGCTTCTTTAATTGCCTGTTTGCAATACCTCTGTTTGCTCCAAAAGTTATCACACCTGTCAATTAAAGACTAACTGCAGAAATTAAATTTTACTAAAGCCCCACATCAGTGAGGTTTTTTAAAATTTTGAGTTTATTAACTCATTTAACAATGAGCAGCTGCCATTACACTTAGCTATTATACACAACTATGGGTATTTATATTGCTCATACCACTAATCCTATCTAATCACATGTTTCTGTAAACTATCACCAGCAGTGATATCTAGTGAACAGGAGAAATAATCATGTTATCATGTTTAAGGATTGTGGCACAAACACTGTTACTGCACAGTTCCAGTTTAAAGGTATAATGAGTAGGATTTATTCAAAGATTCAAAGTTGGGTGGGCTTAGCTCAAAAATTTGAGAGTACAACTTCCAGGTCCCTTCCCCTCCTTCTCTGCTTACTTCCAAAGCCCATCCTCACAGTGTCACTTAGTCTAATTCTGTCTGTTTACTTTGCTTCATTTGTCTTCCTAACTTAAGTTGTCCATCTTGTGTAGCTGTTGCTGACAATGCAGGGATGAACAGTTTTCTAATTGCTTGGTTGTTTGGTCTTTTGTCCATTATTTCATCCTCTCACTAAAAATATGGCGTTTGATGGGGTTAGAGCATTATTTGATGGTTGTCACTCAGTCCCCTTCTCTCTGTTGAATGAGCTGTCAGTAGAGCTGCTGCACCTCCAGGCAATAGGTATCACTGATTGCCGCATTGCCATGAATCTCCATCATAGTGGGGGGAAGTTGGGATACATATGAATTTGCATGGATCTGTGCACAGTCAACATAACCATTATAGCTGTACAAAATTCCCCATTTAGGCGTAGCTTGGGCAGTCTATAGAGCTGTGGTGTCCTAGCTGGTTCCTTAGCTGTGCTGTCTGTATACAGTAGCAGCATCATATTTGATTTATGTATGCTTGCATGAGAGAAGCAAGAGTGCTAGTTGTTCTTGCTTGTTAAATTGTTAGACCATTGATGTGGTATACCTCATATATATTGCACTTCAATTCCAGATAGTGTAATATTATCACAGATCATTTGTGTATTGCTAAATGTTGCTTTGCAGACGTTATGTTAATTTTAACTACACTTATTAATCTAGTTAGTAAGCAAGCTATTATGGTTATCTAAGAATGCATCATCATAAAGTTAGATGCTTTCTTTGGCTGTCTAGTCAGCTTCTAGCCTCGGATTTATTATGCCTTCAATGGCTCATTTAGAATCAAGAATCTTTATTTGTCATTATGTTTTCACATACCTTTAAACTTTAAATTTAGATTGGTGACTCCCAGCTGTAAACATAAATATATGTGAATATATGTAATATGTACATAGTCATAAAAATCTAAAGTATAAAGTTAACGTTGTAGCAGCAATGTACAATAGGGGGGATGGGACAGTTGTGAAAGTGTAGTCAGTCCATAGCTCAAGTTCTTTATTGTTCATTATGTGACTGACACAGCGATGAGGGCAGTCCTTGGTTGTGGAGCTTCAGTATCAGCTTGTCCGGGATCACTGTGTTGAAGGCTGAACTGAAGTCCACAAATGGGTGTTAGGAAGCTGCAGATGGGTCAGGGCTGTGTGAAGTGCAATGGAAACTGCATCCTCTTCGATCTGTTCTCCCTGTATGCGAACTGATATTGATCCAGACCAGCAGGGATGATGTCTTTGATGTGCTTTAGGACGATCCTCTCAAAGCACTTCATGATGACTGGACTGACTGCTATCAAGTACCCCTCCCAGGGACTCCAAGAAGGCCGGGTACTCTGTACTGCGACAGCAAGAGACCTATCCCCAACCCGAAGGTGCAGGGAAGCGACCCTCGGTGAATGAGAGGGTCATTCACGGGGTGAAGCCAGGTCTCTGTGATGAGCAGGATGCAGCTGTCCAGTATGATTTTATTCATTATAATCTGCAGCTTCAGCTCATCCAGATTATTGTCGAGGGATTTTGCATTTGTTCGAAAAATGCTGGGAAGTGGTGGTTTGTTTGGCTGCTTACTTTGCTTCGCTACTACTTCGCTAACGCGCCAGCTCTGCGGCCACACGGTTCTGATCTGAAGTTGTCTGTCTGCCATGAGACCTGATCTGAACCCTACTGAACATCTGTGGAAGCCATAACTTACCATATCGTATAGGAATTTTTTTTTTAATATGGGAGACTGTCAGGTTTGATGCAAGGCGAAGCAAGGTTGAACTCAAAATGCAGATGAGACGGAGGCAGAATAGATGCAGGTGAACTCTTTATTTCTTACGGGTAAGGCAGGCAGGAACAAGATGGGCAGGAGGACAAGTAGGCAGATACAGATGGGTAGGCAGGTATAGACGGGCAAGCAGGGACAAGACGAGCTGTCGCAGGAAAGGAGCAAGGCAGGAAATAACTCAGGAGATGACACTGATGGTCTGACAAAGAACAAAGGAAAGGGACCAGTATATATACATACTGTGGGGGATAAGGAAGTGGAAACAGGTGAACAGGTGAAACTAATCAGGGCGGAGCTGAACAATCTAAGAAGCGGGAAACACACAAGGACAGGAAGTAAAGTGGCAGACATGTGAGGAGAGGAAGGAATACAAAATAAAACAGGAAGTGAGCAGAACAGAAGCAGACAAATACAAGGACAGGAAACAAGAAACAACCAACACAGAACACAAGGAACAAGAGACAAGCAGGAGCACAAGGAACACAAGAAACACAACACAAAGCACACAAGGAACAGACAACAGACAGACAACACGAGAAAACAACAGGACATGATGCAAAACCATAACAGGAGACTACAAATACAGTGTTATTATATTATTATTGCATTATGTAACTTAACGGCTGACAGTTAGTAGTCATGACTTTCTAATGTATCCTTCTGTCCTCTTCTGTGTCCAGTTATCCAGTTTGGTTTTGTTACATTGTTCGTGGCATCCTTCCCCCTGGCTCCGCTCTTTGCTCTGCTCAACAACATCATCGAAATACGTCTTGATGCCAAGAAATTTGTGACTGAGTTGAGAAGACCAGTGGCAGCAAGAGCCAAAGATATTGGTGGGTTATAACCAGCATTTCGTCACTCTCATAAAGAGGCATAAAGTGCATGAAAGAACCTAATAGTAAAGGTACCATATTCTTTCAGTGTTGAAAAAAAACCCAACATACTTATCTCTAAAATACAGCATTTGACGCATATTGTAATATCTACAGGCATATGGTACAACATACTTAAAGGGGTAGCAAAAGTGGCCGTCATCATCAATGTAAGTAAACACGAATGTATTCATTTATGCTAATGCATGTTCTGTACGGTTTGTTGGTATTATAACTTTTTGGCTCTGCACTTTCTACAGTAACATAGAAACTTTGCAGAGTTTCAGGTTTAATTTGAAGGTGTTTATAGTGACGTCTCTGTGCAAAACCTTTTTGTACATACCCTCCAAGGATAAAATGGCCAATGAATCCAACATTGTTCCCAAATATCACACCCTGAAACTGAAAGTCAAGTCAAAACTTAAACCTTATTCATAGTGAAACATTTCATTTTTCATTTGAAGCTGTGTAATATTGTCTACACAGTGACTACAATGTAACAGTGAAGATTTTACCATTTTAGAAGAGTGCTGGCCAGGCTAGGCCAAGCTAATGGCTGCTGATTAAATCTATTTTATATGACTATAACATCACCTGACCTGAAGTGTGTGTGTGCATAAATCTGTGTGTGTGTGTCATTTAAAATGAGCGTTCACAGATACATTGTCTTCCTAACCTAAAACATATTTAATATTTTAATATTTCCACATTAGTACAATGATTGGTACAATGTGAAAACCACACTGTTTTGCATGCAATGCAATATAAAATGTTTATTCACATTATTCTAATACCCATTTCTGTCCCTAATCTCTGGACCCCCACCCCTACCCCCAACACCACCTCCCCAACCACTCCTCCCAGGCATTTGTCATCTCTTTCACTTCAGACTTCATTCCTCGGATGGTGTACCAGTACATGTACAGCCCCGATGGCTCCATGCATGGATTTGTCAACCATACACTTTCCTATTTTAATGTCAGCCACTTCCAGGATGGCAAAGAAACCTTGGATCCACTGCACCTTGGGTACCCTGTTGAGATCTGCAGGTGGGAAATCAATCTCAGTTGATAAAAAATATGATAAAACAATGTCCTGCTCCTTAAAATGCATACATTATTGTTATGCAAAATGTGTTTTTTGGTATAATCAATCAAGTGAGACCAGTGTTAAGACAATACATGGCCTCTGTCTCATGCCAAAGTCACTGTTTATATGTGAGGACAGTCATCTTGGATATGATATTTCACAGTTCAAATATCCTGTGCAGTGGTGAATATCTATACTGTTATTCTTAAATTAGTATTATAAAGATAAATAGTTATTATTATTATTAATAATAATAATAACCAAATTATTATTGGTAAAAATGTTATTGTTAGCAAAAAAACCTGTTATAGCTCTTGACTGGAAAGATATTCCAAATTTTACAGTAAATTACTACCGTATTTCTTTTTAAAATTACAATTACATACAAACCTATGTAAAATTTCAGCAATTATTCTTATTTAATATGTTTCTAATAATCCAATTGTTATTTATTTCTACATTGGAAAATTACAGAATGGTTTAATTATTTTCAGATAAATCACATTAACTCCACATATACATGTGTACCTTCATAATGAAATTCTTTAAGGAAACACTAAAAAAACTAAAGTATTTTAGCTGTTTCATCAGTATTGTGGGATTTTGTAGATGGTGTTGACATTTTGTTGACATCTGGTGGAAAACAATTTAGCTCTTCTAAAGTTTTGGAAAAAACGTTGCCAGGTAACATTCATGAAACCATACATATTTTTAGTCACTGCATTATATAAAAGTATAGAATTAACTGTTTCAGAATCAGAATGTATTGCCAAGTAGGTGAACACATACAAAGAATTTGCCTTGGTATTTTGCTTCATAACAATAAACATAGTGTAAGATAAGATATAAAAGAAGAAGAAGAAGAAGCAAGTACTTCAATAGTCAAGTGACATGAATAAAACTGAAAAATTAACAATAAGATAAAAAAAATTGATAAAATATTAATAATATATCAGTCCAGTTTCTAAAAGAAGACTTTTACCATACTTAAGCTCTGAACAAATTTTCACAGATTTTTGTTTTGTTTTATCAATGGCTATCTCAGGAAAACAATGGGAGGGTGGGAGCATGGGATTATCATCTGTAACAACACCCATAACTTCTGCGGGTGCAACATGCCTGCCTACAAGATAAGGGGAGAAATAACATTTATCTAAGGGCTGGAAAAGTTTAAACATGTCAACAGGGGGAATTGTTAACACTCAAGAAAAGTATATAAATTGACAAGCACCCTCGTTGTGGACCAGGTTGGACTGCAAGTAGCAAAGGGACTTATTTTCCCTAAAAGATACAGCTAATTTTTTTCCTTCTTTTTTTTAAATAAAATTTTCATGTTGTCAACATAGCAACAATAACTTTTGTGCCCTAGGATGCAAAAGGTGAAGGGAAAAAAGGCTTCAATGGGACACACTTACAAGGCTTTTGTTCAAACATTTCAATAATTTGTGAGGGGAAAATAATATCCTTGTGCTCCTGGACACCAAGCAGTAGTCAGTCTTTTGCAGCAGCTCTCTCATTGTAATGCCTTGTTTTTAAATTTTATCCATTTTTTTTTGTCTACTTCATGTAAGCTTATTTGCACCACTGGAATGTTAGAGTTGTGGATATTTTATGCCAACATGAAGGGGACATGCAGTTCTTCCGTCATCCTTGCACTTAAGGAAAGAGATCACAAACTGATACACCTTGTAGCTACATACAAGCCACCAGTAAAGCAACTGGTGGCCAGCACAGGGACTGTGAAGGTTTGGTCTAAGAACATCAAGGACACCCTACAAGGAATTGTTCCAGGAGGACTATGGGAGTGACACTGGTGGACATACATTACATTTCTGTGAGAACACCATTGTCTCGTCCAAAAGGTTAGTTGCTTCCAGAACAATAAAAACCAGATCAAAAAAGAAAGCAAGGGCATTCTTAACAGGAGGAAGAAGGCCCTCATGGCAAGGAATTGTTATATCCCCTTAAAAATGAAAGGGAATAATCTGACAAACCATTTGCTTGAGAGAGTAGATTATTATTTATATAAAACTGGTACTGATGAATAGGATGGCTTTAAAGGACTCAAAAGACTTAAGTAACACATAGGCCAGGGCAATATGTCTGTAATCATTATGTCCTGCAATCCTTGTTTTTTGTTGACAAGTTTCATGGTGGATGTCTTGAAGCAGGCTGGTACATGGCATGTCTCAAGTGAGGTGTTAAACATGACAGAGGCCCTGTTCAGATGTAAACATGCTTCTTGGGTGATCCAATCACAAGTTGGCAGCTCTGAGTACTTCAGTTTAGACTTGGGACTTCACTTCACTGATTGTGATTGTGATTGGATCTCACTTTTCAGCTCTATAGAAACTTTATAGAAATGCGTACATCATTTCCGTGAAAAATACTCACCAAAACCAGCTGTCATTGGCACTCAGCTGGCCAATGGGAGACATTTAACTTTCCAGGTTAACCTTAAGAATATGTGTTAATGTTTTTGTCCTGAGACACACACTACTCCATTGTGCTAAAGTAGTCAAATAGAGCCTGAAAGGTATGTGTCACTGGTAGTCTTGTTTGAGTACTGCCTATAGCAAGGCAACAGAACTGAGTTAGCTGATTTGTCGAATGGGGGGCAAGGGAGGGCGTTATATGCACCCCGAAAAGGTCTGCAAACATGGTTAAGTGTATTTTGCCACGCATAGGACAGCTAATGTGTTGATAATATCTTGACAGGACTTTCTTCAGGTTAGATAGATACTTTTATTGATCTCCAAGAGAAATTCACATTTCTCAGGTTGACGTTGTTAAAATCTCCAGCTACAATAAACAAAGCCTCCAAATCTGATCCTATCATGTCTAGATTAGATGGCTGCTACGTACCCCTTTAATACATTTATTTTGAACCTGAACTTTTTCCCTCTCCTAGCTGTAAAGTGGGCCATACAGTTCCGTGTACCGCCTGGGCTGTCCAGTTTACTCACTATTTTTTTTGTCATGTCCTATTCTTTAGTTGGTTAAAAGTCTTTTCTGAAATGACACCTGTGTCAATCCTAAAGTCTATTTCAGTAACTCGTATAAGCAGTTTCACGGTCCATGCATAGTTTGAATTATCCACACCTGGAAACGTATTTGGCTCCCCTCCCCTTCCTTAAAGGGTGCAGTAACCGACAATCACAGCAAAATGCCCCAGCCTCTTAACAGCTGCGACATTCTGCATTATGTGTGGCAGATCCATTTTCCTTAGCATGCACTTAAATCATATCTGGATCATTTGCGTCCCTTATTTACTTAATGATCTTATTTTGCCTCAACCCCTTTATTCTATCTATGTCTGTATGTGTTTCTGTTTATCCTGGCATGACACATCCTTGAATGCTGCTTCACTCACTTGTGCACAGTTAGCATTAGTTCATTAGCTGTACCTTCTGTAATAGCTCTTTGTTTAACATATCTGTCATGGATATTTTCACTCTTAGCAACAGCATATGCACAGGTTTTAGCTATGAGCAGGCTACTCCTCTGTCATTTCCCCAATCTTCTGAATGCGCTTATAGAAACAGGCTATTTCATAAATTGTGGTCACCTTTGGCAAACCTGAACCTCTCCATCGTCCTTGTTGAGTTGTGTTGCTATCCTGTTACATCCTGGCACCATTCTGGCCATTGTTCTAGATAGGAGATATTTGACATCTTCTGACACCATGTAATGTTATGTTAAAATATTACCAGGAGGTGGTGATTGTCTTTAATCAACTTTATTATCTAACTGATAACATAACACTGGAGACTGACTGAAATGGGCTTTCATGGACATGACAAGACCACTCTAATTATCTGGCATCATTTTGGTATCCCTATGACTTGCTCTATACAAAATAGTTCCATTACAATACATGTGGTAAGCAATACTTCTTTAACTTTTGGGCCTTCACACCTCTCCATTCCAGCCTCCTCACTGGTATCAGATGGGTCCCACTATGAGACATTGATTATTGTTTCATAATTTATTGTCACATCTACCTTTATTACTACTTGGCTGTTCTGGCAGAACAAAAACATTTGCTGATCCTGCCTTCAGCCTTGCAGAGGTTCCTAGACAAGCTGAAAAGATAGATATTCTTAAATTGTAAAATAAAAAATCATCTACTTATTTTAGCTTGTCATGTTGTTTAACATTTTATGGTTTTGTTATTTAATTGGCCTGGATCTGGATATTTGAGTATTTGTGATTTGAATTTTCTTTTTTATAAAGACATGATGATTATTTTCACCAGTTCATACACCTCATGCACTGAGTAACATTTGTGCTCTTCTTCTTCTTCTTCTTCTTTAAGAAAGGTGGCCTTGTGAGTGATGTATGCATGTCATGTAGATATATGGCAGGTTTCTTAGGGAAGTGAGTCTCAGAAAATGTCCAGATGAGCCTAGGTTCAAGTAGAGTGGTTGTGAAAAGGGCAATGAATTGTGTTTGCTGTGAATAAAGCATCTGTTTTATGCAACGTTACCACAACATCTAAGTTCTTTATTGTCGATTTGCAGTGAAGAAGTCATGACTATCAGATGCTTAGGACAGAGGGTGTCACAACTGTACAGATTGTAAAGCCCTCAGAGGCAAACAATGTGTTTGTGATTTTTGGCTTTAAATAAATAAATCTGAATTTGAAATTTTAGTTATTATGTATAGAAAAAACAGAGAGAAGTAACCAGCCCAGGACGCATTTTCAGTGCCTGCTCTCTCATAGCCTTTTTTTAAACAACATTCAACTTACCAGAACACACAGTTTAAAGACATAAAAAAAAAAATGATACCCATAACTTTTACTCCTCTCTTATGATTAAAACTGTTTATACATGTACATTTAAAAGTTATAAAATATTTACAAACTAATTTCTCACTGTGGCAATTGTGTTTCATTACCAATACACAAATGAGTATTTCATTTTAATAATAGATCAAACTGACATCAGTTGGCAAACTATATTCAACATTATATCTCTCAAATATCCCCAAACTTTCATGCTAATAGCATTCATTTTGAAAACAATACTTCTTAACCAAAAAAACAAAACAATTATCACTAATCCAGTGGTTCAATTTGTTAACAGGCCCTCCAAATCTAGTACAACTCACATCAACCCTAAAGGACAATCTCATCCCATTCCATGACATCTGGTCTCAGTTCATCCAAAGCTGATTCCTCTCTACACCATCTCAGGCAGAACCCAAACTAACAACACAATACCCCCCATAAATACTTTTTTTTGTCTCTAAAGGTACAAGGACTACAGAGAACCTCCTTGGTCAACAACTCCATATGAGATCTCCAAGGAATTCTGGACGGTGCTGGCTGTCCGGCTTACTTTTGTAATTGTTTTCCAGGTGAGGTAAAACTCATGAATGTCTAAAATGTACAGTGTTGATTAAGGGCCCATTTACATCAGCATGGTTTCATCAGTTCAATTCAGTGAAATGGCTACAAACAGTGGGTATGCTTTCAGGATGAATCAAATACATATGGGGCTTTTGTGTACCTTTCAACTTTGGTGATGTTGGACACTGTTTACCTGAACTGTAGTAGCATTGGTCATAAATAACAAGTTGAATGTTTCGGTGTTTCCTTCCTTGAGCCTCCACTGGGAAGGTTCTCCACTCCTTCAACCAACAATAAGAATAAGAATAAGCATAAGCTTACTAACTTTAAGGAAATTGTTTTGCCAGAGTACAGCTTCCTTCGTGATTAATAAAGTTGTTCTTATTCAGGACACAATAAGAAAAATGAGACATCCATTGTGATGGTAGACCAGGTCCACTATGTATTCTATCTTAGTAAAATTTTGGTATTTAGTACATGTGGCAGCCAATGCAAATGGGATGTGTTTGGTTAATTCTAGGTGGGAATATTAATGTAACCAACAGCTAGACAATGCCACCTTTGGAATTTCACCCAAGGAATTATTTAGATGTTTCAAAGTACCAATAGAAAGGCATTTAGGAATGTATGCTGAGAGGCAGGACACAGGGTTCCAATTCAGCAAAGTTTTACTACAAATTTTCAACACAAAAAACAAAACAAACAAACAAACAAAATAAGTTTAAATCAAAGGGATCAAAACAATCAAAATATGTCCCCAAAGTCTACTCACTCCATTAAGATTTGGCCCAAGCTAATAATAAATGGGGCAGTTCTGTCAGCAATACTCAGGCCCACACACACACTAAAAGCAAAGTGCCAAGCACAGACAGCACATGCAGCCAAGCAGCCTGATCAGCACCAGCTAATGAGCAGAACCTGACAGTAGGCGAGGCAAGCAGCAAAGATTCACAGCAGAACATGGGAGGCAAAACTGCAATGTTTCTGAGAGGACTTGAGCGTGGAGAATGTTTCTGTCACAATAACATACAATAAACTAAATTAATGTTAAAGATTAATGCTGTGAATGAGAACTGGATGGCAAAATATATCACCATAAGGCATATATACCGATCAGGACTGACTGGCAGCAGAAAACGAACCATTTACACTCAAGGAGTCCCCCGCAAGAATCTATACATGTGCAAGATGAATCGATATAATGGCAATTTGGATGGATAATTTCTGATACCAACAAACGCAGCAAACATACCTGTGCTGGCAGCTGAATGAAGCGAGGTAAGGTAAACAGAACTGCACATCAAAGAGCAAGACGGCCACTGCCTCTCTTTTAAACAAAGCCCTCCTGTGGTGATAGGCTCAAGGAGACAGCCTCATTAAGCAGGGATGAAGGATTTCATCCTGCTACAGACATCAAAATGTTTCATGTTTCCTAAGTATTAAGAATTGGTTGTAACACCTGACTTATTTATGAGAATTTAATCAGGAGTGACCAGCAGATGGAAGCTGGAGTAGTATGTCATAATACAGGCACAGCATTAAAAAGCTGAAATCATCCAATTTATGACAACCATTTAGGTCCAAAGATACAGACTGGTTTAGGGATTATTGCAGGATAAGTATTCATGGTAGGGTAATGGTTTGATCGATCTATACATTCTTCAAACATGCTTATTTGACGTGTTCTAGAGGGAGATAATGATTGGAAAGGTTGTAAGAATTGCACTACTAATTAAATACGTGTATTTATGACCAATTTCCACCTGCCAGTGTGGCAGGGGACAGAACTATGCTGCCACTTATTTGCTCTAGATGTAATAAGTAAGCAAGTCTGATCACAGACAAACAGTAAACTGCTCATAGATCATAAAATGACAAGATAATTGATAGACTCCAATAATTTCAACATGAACAACACTGACCTTTTATTATACTATAAATGCTAACAATACATGCTAACCAATGGAGAGTGTTTTTTGATAAATTCTTAGATTTGGACTTCACTGGACTGTTTTATTTTTTGTTATAAGCCCTCTAATGGATTTAATCCTGGGCTAAGATAGTGGGTGGGACTATGACAGGATGATTGCTGGTCTCTTTGGTCTCATGCTATTATTGGGGTATTATAGGGTTTTGTTTTGTGTGTTGTTTTTCCTTTTGTTTTCATTCCTCTCACTTTTTGTGCCTGGGTATGTCTGCAACATTGACTGTACGTTTATAAAGATAGATGACATGTCATTCACAGACATGTCATTCAGATGACACTTCCATCGTACAAAAGTAAAACCAAAGCCATCTTCTAGTGATGTCATTTGGAGAGAGAGTCCGCATGGCAGTGATCAAGGATCACTTTTAGCATCAAATCTAATTAAAATCAAGAATGAATGAACACATACATGATAAGAACTACATAAATCAACAAAAACTATCTTTGGAAAAAATATATTTGAAGTGTACTTTGATTTTTTTTGTTGGAGGGGCAGGTCTCGTAGTGGAGCCAATGTCTAGGGGGCGATCGAGGTCTTTTGGCTTTTGGGGAGCTATGATTATGAGTCTATGATATGTGTGTGCGTGCTTGCATTTATGTACATTTATGATGTGGCCTGAGATGTGTGGTATTATTCATGCAAGTGTGTTTGAGATTGAACTACTTGTACATGTGTGGTTGGATAAGCTTTGGGTGATACACAATTTGTAAATAAATAAATTGTGTCTGAAAGTTTTTGTGAGCAACTGTGGGTGTCTACTGGTGACACTGAAGGTGTGAGTGTTGTATTGTGGATGATATACTATGTGTGAAGGGAGACGTTTATACTAATGTAAAAGATGATTAGTGGTAGCATGTAGTGAAAAGGTTTTAGGTGAGTTTCTTAAGGTTTCACTCATGGGCTAACGGGCTAGACCCCAAAATGCAGACATGAGGAAACTAGCAGAGGTTGAGTTAAGCAAACAGAGTCTTTATTGTGTTCTCTGGCAGAGAGATTACGTGGGCTTGTTTCAGGTTGCAGGATTTTCATTGGGTACTGACATAGACCGAGATCAGGAGGAGAACAGGCAAGGCAGGCAGAGTCCAGAAGCAGAGGAGAGACGAGGAGGCACAGGCAGGCAGGAGTGGGTGACAACAGACAATGACAGACAGGGGGAGACAAACACAGACATACACACAAGGGAGAGAGAGGGAGAAAATACAGGGACCCTGACAGAATTTAGTTTGAACAATGGATCATCTCCTTTTCAGCACTCAGGATTTAAGATCTATTTTTCATGTGCACAACAATTACATGGAGCAGTCATTGGCAATGAAATTCTTGAGTCGCAGGCTCAACAATGCTCAAAAATATGTATAAAGAAAATCACATAAGTAAATTACTAAAAATTACGATACAGGAATAGAATGTAGTATATAAAATGAAATAGAAATATAATATAAATAGAAATATAATACTGTTATGGAAAATGTACAGAGGGGATTAAATAGAAGTATAAATGTATATAAACACAGATTTTGCTGTAACAAAACATGAAAATAATTATAACCTATTGATGAGGAAGAACATTTGAATAGAGCACCCAATTAATTTATGCGGTAAACTTAACCCACAGTTGTATTTAATTATACCAGTATTTGGAAAGAACGTTCAGTCCACGGTTGGTCCAATAGTTATCCACCGGTGTTAATGAAAACAACCCAGATTGGGTTGTTTCTTAACAACGAGACAGAGATTGTCAAACTGTGTGCGAAAAAAAGTAGGAAAAGACAAAAAATGTTAATGCTAATGCCACTGATATGATCTGTCTGGTTGAAATGTTGCACTTATAAATTACCATGGCTCATAAACAATGTGTAGGTTCTTTTTTTATTTTAATAAATAGGTTATAGTGACTTACACATTTTTACTTATCGTCACCCAATCACCTCAGAATAACCCTAACCCATGCTTTGTAATTCTGTACTTTGTTGACAAGCCACATGCATTTGTTAATTTTTTGTACAGTGTAATTTTTAGACAAAAACTCTATCACTGATACTTCAAATTTCATGCAAAGTGCTTGGAAGACCATGTATGTACTGAAGAGTGTTGCCAAAATCATTCTTAAATGCAAACTTAATTTTGACTGATTTGTACTATATGTATCAGCACACAATGATGAAGTATTCCACTATTAATATGTGTGACTTAATTAAAGGTACAGCTGTAAAAGTAATTCAGATTTCTTTTAGTCATTGCATGAATTCAACTCAGGTGTCACAGTGACCTATTTGAGCCTGGCCACTTACAGCTTGTCCATAATGGCAAACATTCAATATTATATTTTCAGTTATTGTCACTGAGGCTCATCTCAGTTAAACGGGCTATAGAATTCCTCTGTTGTTTGTGTTATGTACCATGATCGCTTATTACTACTAGCACACGACTGGGTTGTCTTCACAGTTCTCTTAATTTCTATTACATTTAAATGTGACGCCCAGACTGTTCTGGCATCTTAACTTCTGTGAGAAAAGTAAGAACAGACTATGGAGATTTTTAGTTACCTGATGTTTCCTTTAACATGGTTACACAGCATTACACGGATTCCTATAATAGGTTTGAAAGAATCTGGATCATGAATCACTTTTCCTGGTATTAATCTGAGCAAACAAAAATGACATGACCCCCCCCCCCCATTTATCTTTACCAGAATGTCGTGATGCTGATGAGTGACGTTGTGGACTGGCTAATTCCAGACATCCCTAAAGACATCAGCCTCCAGATTCACAAGGAGAAGATCCTATTGGTAGACCTCTTCATGAAAGAAGAGCAAGGCAAGATCCATATCCTTGAAAGTTGGTCCTCAACAGGGGGCAAGGAGCACCGCAGCACCAGCAAAAGCAACAACAACAACAACAGCAAAATGGCTCACCCTCACCCCATGCCTCGGACTGCACACCAACAACACTAAAAGCTAGTACTGATTACATATTATTCTTAGGACAGTCTTGTTAGCTATTTAAAGCCTGCTAGCAGCCTGCTCGCTCATGCCAACCTACACCCTGTGACTTTGTTCTTGTTCAGAACATTCCAACAATTGGGAGAGCAGATGGCTAATGAGGTGTGTTAAGTTAAAGTGAGTATGGGGCCAAATATGAGTGTGAAAAGTTGCGATCTTAATCCATACTGCATAATCAAAATTGGTAATGTGTACACAAACCTGTCACTAAGCCTGTCGCAAATTACTCTAAGTGGCGCAAACATTTACATCACCGCAATTTCTCTGTACATCTACATCTGTTGCTAAACCTGAAATTTTTCCAGATGTAGCGTCCTCTGTTACATAGGCTAGTCTGTGATGAACCAGCTTTTTGTATAAATTCCCCCTCTTTTTTTTTTTTTTTTAATTCTGGACACAAAATAGTACTTTTGAAGATAAAATCTAGTGCTTAATGCCCATTTCACAAAAGCAATTCACAAGTGCTGCTTACATGCAGACCACAAATGGTGCCTGTTTCTCAAAAGACCTTTGCATTTTTTTTTTTAATCAGATCAGGTAAAAATTAGTTGCTTTTACTTACCATTATGAAAATGAACGTTATTTCAAGTTGCAAATTGTAGCATATTCCATCTTTGGCCTAAATGGGCCCCTGGTTTATCAGCAATGTTTTTTTTTTTTTTTTTTTTGCTTTAACTTGCAGTTTAATTGCTATAGATTACTCACACCATTAGATTCATTCCCAATTAGCCTCTCTTTCAGTATACAGCATAATAAGATCACCATCTCCATTGCCCAGTCTCTTTTATTTTATAAAACCTTAAAATAACATACCAAACAAGTTTGTTTCTCTCAGCACTTACTAAAGAATTTCTATATACTTTCATGTATCCATTATAGATTAAATGAATGAATAAACTCATGCTTTTTTTTCTACTTATGATGACAAACCCTGATACTTATTTGTGCAAAGCCATACTAATACTGTGTTATTGATATAGTATAAACTAGTATAAAAAGTATAAACTTTCACTTTACCTCTTTAGTGTTCTGTGTTGATAGTTGCTAGTCTCTGAGGAAAACAGAAGGCAATTCTGTTGCCAACAATAATACTAACTGGTAATGCTAGAAAAGAGGGGTTATCTATATACATCACCATTATAATATAATCTGTTATAATCTTACCTCCTTTTGTAAAATGTCCAGCTGAATAGATTCCTTGATCTACAACAGTGAGAGCCACTAGAATTTAATACAGCAAGTAAGAATGCTATTTCCACCCAAAGTACCCCTGAAAAGTCAGCAATAATATGTAGAAAGTAAGACTACGGTGCAAAGCGCAAAAGAGATGGGTGAAGTGAAATATTAACTCAGGTTAATAAACATTTTCTGAATATTATGATAAATAAATAAATGATAATTAAGTTTTTGCTGCAACTATTACTAGACTAGATGACGCTAGAGAAGTGTTGATTGAACTGACTGGTCATTTTGGAAATTGCACTTTGTGATGCAGGTGTTATTCTTCCAACCATATTTCATCATCAACAAAAACATCAAAGAAGGTGGACAAACATCTCTATAATGCAATATAGTTTAAGAACACCACAAACTTCATCCTCCAAAATCCTCCCAAAGGTTCAGGCATTATTTCTCTAAAACAGTTCCAGTTCCAGAACAATAAAGCATTTTTGCAGGTAGGATTTATTGCAGGACTGTTGCATGACCTGTGTCTAAACCGCAAGCCTATCAGACACATTTTTTACTTGCATGTCTCAAATTTGCTCTGTCTGCACCGTCATTTATGCCAAGTTATCGTTTAGATAATATGCTCTTATTGTTTTTCATAAAGACCAATAAAATAAATTCAGAATGAGAGATCACACTGAGTTACAGGAGTTGACTGTACCTTTTCTGTGATCAATGTCATTCTCACCTGCTGTGTTAGGTCATGTGGCTCTTGCTGCAGTATGATAAGGAATATGTACAGCTTTTCTAAATTGGTCAGATGACAGCAGAAAAACACATCTTAAGATGAAAATGGAAACATTACAACCTTAAACAATACTAAAAACTCACTAAAGCGCTTTCATTTGTAAATAGGTGGGAATGACACATGGATAATTTATCTTTATCTACGGCAGACAATACTTACCTGATATTAAGTGTGCACTACAAATATGAGCATATTTTATGATAGCCTCAGTCTTTTTCATCTTAACACATTTAACCATAATTATCTTTTTTTGACTGAGTCTATTAAGAAAAACTTTCATGTATTTTCATCAGCCATCATTAAAAAGCAAGCCAACAAAACTTGTTTGCTGGTATTAGCTAACAGGTTCAGGGCTTCATCCTCTTCCACCCAAAAATGTCATATCAATGTTCACTATCAGAAAAAGAATTATTATTACAGGTGTGGAGTGAAATACTAGACATTTCACTCATTAATTAAAGGCTGTTTACACAGAGTTACTAGGAAAATATTTTCTGACACTACATATGTACAAATATTGAGAAATGTATGTACACACACAAAAACCTAGTACATGTTACAGATTTGTGTATGCAGTCACTATTCTTTGTGTACATATTCACAAATATGAGAAAAGAGCAGAGAGGCAGTTTCACAACTCACCACATGCATTCATAAACTATTTTGTTACATATCTAGCTCCAAACCAATGGGAAATGCCATAAATACATCCTGGCATGGTCATAGCAGGGATGAACATGTAGTTCAGAGCCTATAGCTACACAGTGGGATGTGTACAATGCTGTTTCATTTGTTTATGCAATAGTGGTTGAAAAGGGCAAACATGCTTTAACAGCCCATTTCATTTCCATTAGAAGAAACATGTTGCTATTTCAGAAATGTTGCCAATTCCAAAACACATACAAAAATTCAAATACTCAAACTCAGATACATTAAATTAAAGAAACGTGCTGCAGACAGCCAAAACAGATATACTGACAGCAAACACACTGCAAATACGATGCATAATCAAACACACACAAAGCCCAACACAATCAACACAACAAAGTCCAGGTCTCTCAGGACAGCACCATTTGGCATGTCTTAATTTTCCAATCACGAAGGAGAGACCCGATGAAAGAATTCATAACTCTGTATGTCACCTCTTTACTCCACTTTTCTTCCTGCTCCAAAAACAAGCACACTTTCTCATCTGGTCTGTCTCTCGCTCTCTCTCTCTCTCTATCTCTCAGATAAAAAAAAAATCAAGCTGTTTCTGAAAGATAGTGACGTTTCTGTGCTGGTTGGATTGTTCAAAACACTGTTGTGAGTCCTGTTAGAACTCCAAAGAACGAGTCGCTGGTACTTTAGCAGGGTTTATTGAGTCGACTGAACTTTACAGTTTGTCCCTTATGCACCACGCCCAATGACTTGATGTCATTGGGCGTGGGATGTGGTTCTAAAACAGAAATAAAATAATATATCAGCTCCTAACTAATCATACAAACATACAGGTGCAATTGCAGCATAAAGGCACAAATACGCAGGTTTCCTACATGAACACAAAGCTGCATCAGTAGCACAAATGAACTGCTCATGTGAACAGCGCATGGCATCAATTAAGTGAGAGAACAGGTATATTTACTAAATAAACTGTATTACTAACTGTAAACATCACTTACTTGACTTCACGCACAAACATCCAAGTGGGGTTACAAACAAACTGCAAATGAGGGATTAAAGTGCATCATTAAACTTAGGACTGCAAGAAAACTCCTCTTGTCGTCTCCCTTTTTTCTCCCCTCTGGCCTGACAAGCTGTTCACTGGTAGTCTAGGCTCCGCCCCTTAAAGGGCCAGAATGTCAGTTCTTTAGGCAGCCTTTTCTACAGTTTCACTTAATGCTCCCCTGGAAGCCTGTAGAATTGCAGTTGTGTTGACTGTATAGACTATATTTTGGGTTTCTGTTACTGTTTTTGACAGCATATTTGCTATAAATGTATTTGTTTGTGGCCTTCTGCAGCACATTTTTTCATTTGCAGCACATTTCTGTTGTATGTGTTTTGGATTTTCATACGTGGTTTTGAATTAACATTGTTCCCAAAGCTGCAGCACATTTTTCCTATGGAAATATTTTGGGGCGTCTTAGCACATTTGCCTTTGTCTGCCACCTTAAGTAGATGATACAAGCTTTGCTTCATTTGCTGTTTTTTAATACACTGTATTATTAAGCTGTAAACTGTAGCTTTGAATTTTTTTTCTGCTCTAGATGGTTTGCTTGGTCTGGTATATGGTCTGCCTGCTTGCATGGCATTTTTAGCTAACGCTAAAAAAAACACTGGTTCTAATGTTCTGGAAAGTTTCTAATTATTTTGAACTTTAATTACTTAGATGTTGCTTCTAATACATCATCTTATACTGTAAGCAAAGCAATGATGCTGTCTCTGCTGCTTAATAAAATATGGAGAGGAGGAGGAATATGTGTTTCCTTTGTTTACTCTCAATGAATATTACATTCAGTTTCCCCTGGACATTGTCCTAATGAAATAATTCAAGTTTTGATAGTAATACTGTGGAATTCGTATATAGTGTGATACACAGTGATCAACCCCTTATTTGGATCAATAAGCTTGGGACAGAATCATTCCAAATGCTGTCAAAATCATTTGCTTATGGTTATCAAGTACTCAGCTCACTGTTCATTTTGGGTCAGTCAAAAAAAGATTTATGTAGCTGATTTCTGTAGGAGACAGGAATGGGTTAATGACATTCAGAGACTAAGGCTACCTTTAATCCGGCTACTATCACTGATACTGTTCAATCATTAAAACATAAGTGTGTGGCATATTCTATACCAATAGTCAAATGTTGAGGAAAACTAAAAAGCTATTGTATACTGGGTTCCTTTGGGTCCCAAGAGTCAACAAGAAGCCTTTTCCTATCAGGCCCTTTTTCAGTCTTAATCAGATCAGGAACAACAAGAATGAGGTCTTTGAACCCAAGCCAAAACCCATCTCTTTGCCTTTATTTTTAATTAGTGTTTATCATTCATTACATCAAGCACTGCACCTGTTAATCTCCCTTTGGTGAGTCAGTCTCAGTTTCAGTGTATCTATTAACATCAGTATTTATAGTCCACATTTATCCTGCCACTGAGATAATAACTAACAAATCTTGAAAATCTTCTTTTGTTGTCAATCACTGCATTCTTCTAATTCTGCTTTTTGCTCTTGTATCCCACAAGCTTCATTAGGACAATGGAAATATGTCTATGCTTGATGTAGTTATTTCTATCAACAGTACCAGCTGTGCAGCACAACCAATGGGAAACCAATGCTGTATGGGAAAATGGGTTGATTTTTCTGTTAATGTTGATGCCACTGTAATTTCACTTTACATTGCCACTTTCAGACCATAACATGTTTTGCTTGTTACATTAGGTTGCTACAGTTTCTGTGTTTTTAAGTATCTTCTAGAATCTTGGAATGTTCATCTGTATTCCACACATTTTCCAACAAAGCCTGAGGTCAAATCAAAAAATCAAATTTATTTATTTAGAGCCCAAAATCACAAACATTGTTTGCCTCGGAGGGCTTTACAATCTGCACAGTTGTGACACCCTCTGTCCTTAGACCCTCGAACCGAGTCAGGAAAAACTTCAAAAAACCCTTTATGGGAAAAAGAAGAAACCTGAGGAAGAGCCACAGATGAGGGATCCCTCTCCCTGGGACGGACAGACGTGCAATAGATGCCACATGTACAGAGAACATCATCAATCATATTATGGAATTATACATGAGTCGTAATGTAAAGCTGTATAGCTATACTGATTTCATTGGTTTAGTCCATGTGTGAAGGTATCACAGGTAATGGAAATGAGGTCAAAACTTTAATATAAAAGCACATGGTGGCACAGCATGTTCTCAGCTGATTGCAGTCTAGATTGAAGCAGGCCTCTGTCCTCACTGACACAGACACAAAACTGTTAAAGCTGCATTTTCGGTCAAATCAAAACCAAATTTATCAACATTGTTTGCCTTGGAGGGCTTTACAATCTGTACAGATGTGACACCCTTCTGTCCTTAGACCCTTGAACCAGGTCAGGAAAAAGCTTCAAAAAATCCTTTATGGGAAAAAGAAGAAACCTGAGGAAGAGCCACAGACGAGGGATCCCTCTCCCTGGGACAGACAGACGTGCAATCAATGCATCAATCATATATGAAGTTAAACATGGGTCGTAATAAACTGTAGCTATACTGAGTTCATGGTTTAGTCCATGTTTGAAGGTATCACAGGTAATGGAAGAAATGAGTCCTGTGAGTCCAGGTGCATCTCTAGTTGTCCTTGTATGGGGCTCTGGGCCACTCGACCTCTCCACAACAAGTGTCACAGTCAATGCAGTATGCATTCTAAAAGAAGAGTATGATTTATTGTTTCTACCAACATTATGAAATCAAGATTATCACTCTTGCCACTTCAAAGCTCTGCTGTTCTTTAATCGTCAATTTCCTCACATTCAAATATAACTGTTTTCTGGAATTTATGCAAATGAAGACCATACAATGTCACTGTAAAATTATCACTATGGTAGGTTTTTTTTTTTTGTATCATTATTCTGATATTAAAAATAAAGTCATAAATACATCTAATGTTGAATTGATAATCTTACATGATTTTGCTGGACTGAAATTTGTTGAAGATATTGTGTCCCTGGACCAGTTGTAGAAGCTGTTGAGAGTCAACTTTTTCCAGAATTTAAGAAATAAAGGGAAGTTGAAATGGGCCGACAGCTTGCTAAATCACTGGTGTCTTGGGAGGTTTTTGAGGAGGGTACTGACTGTTGTGGCTGTTATTATCATTATTATTAGTAGTAGTAGCATTATTATAGTATTATAGTACAGCCTAATGCAGAGCCTCTACCAGGTGACCTGTCATCACAAAATCATGCTGCCTTGAATAAGCATGTATTGAAGAAAACTTGATACTAGCAATTGAGACCTATACACTTATTAGGAAAATGTTTACTTAATGAATCAAGTGAGAAATAGGGATTTTTTTCTTATAGACTTACATACAGTTGGACCTTTTCTTTTGGAAACAGTGGAGTCGCAGGTGTAAGGCACTTCCACATTAGCTTAATTCTTTTTTTTTGATGAAGCAATACTTAGGTCTTTTGTACTTAAACAGGGTCACATTTCAAGTTTGTAACTTTTAGTGTGTAACTTGTAACCAAAGTGCTGCATACACACAGGAAATTTGTGTGTCCATCTTTCAGACTTTGTAGAATCTAACTTTTAATAGGCCAAATTTTAATTACACATACACAAAATAACATACTAATAAACCCTATTTGTAAAGCACTTTTCTTGACAAGGTTACAAAGTCCTTTACAGAAAACAGTAAATTAAAAAAAAAAAATGAAGTCTGCAATAAAAGCGATGGATGGATCAATCAAAAGAACACTTGATTTATGTGATGTCTCGTCATGTCTGTTAAGTTGTCATGTCTGTCATGTTTCTGTTTCCTGTTCTGGCGTGTGTTTTATGTTTTTTATTGAAATCCCTAACTCTCCTCTCATTTCAGTTAACTTAACTTCCTGCCATTGTGTGTTTCCGCCTGAGATTATCTGCCCCTGCCCCTGATTGTTTCCACCTGTTTCCCATTACCTCGTTGCCAGATCGTTGACCTTAATCATGCGTCCATGTCCTGTGTGTCTTCGTCTGTGTGTCAAGTTCTCATTGGTCCAGCCTTCTAGCCACGGATAACTAACCAAGCTTTCTCTGTAAGATCTTGATTAAAACTTATTTTGAAAACCTTCTACCTGCCTTGTCCTACATTTGGGTCTACCTGTCTTATGCTGTCGTAACAATTTAACAAGAATGGGAAAGCAAAATGCAGCAAAAGACTAAATATTCATAATGGATTTTCTCTAAAGTGAAGGTTTAATATGAGATTAAAAAGAAGTGATCACAGGCTAACACAGGATTTGTGTGTTCCTATTTCTGTGTGCTTGTTAAAATTGAAGCAGCAGCGTCCTGCACTAGTTGCAAGGGGAGGGAGTTCTAAATGATAGTATAATGATAGATGATGAGTTTTTTTGAGCTAAAAGACACATGACTGAACAGCTACCTTCACATGGGCATCAAAACAGAGATCTGCATCAGTTTTTAGTGGTCTGTTTCATATTTTGAGTAAGGGAGCTAAGCTTGCCAAGAACCAGGCTGGTAGAGTGTGAGGAACAAATAGCTATGATTTCAGATTTACCATCAATGAATCTGAAAAAGTTTTGTGACATCCAGCACATCCCTGAGGAAGGCAAGGAGATTATCTAAATAGTTAGCGTTGCTGGACTGAAGTGTGTCATATAACTGTCATCTGCATAACAATGGTGCGAGACACTGATTTTGAATTATCTGGCTAAATGGAGCCATTTACACTGAAAATAACAGAGGGGCCAAGAATTGTACAAATAATCCATTCATTTTCAATTTTTAAATCTTTCCATTTCTTTTCTTCCATAAATGGCATCGTCTCAAGAGGTACTAGTGGGCATGCGCAGCTCTCCAGTCCAATCCAGTTTGTTTGTTGCACTGCCCAGTAGTACAGTTTCAAATTAGGCAAACTAAGACTGCCTTTTTCCTTTGGGCTTAATAGCAACTTTTGCCTAATTCTAGGCTTTTGCTTTTGCCAAATAAAAGCAGAAATCATTTTATCCAACATTTTGAAAGTGGAAGCTAATATCCAAATAGGCAGCGACTGGAAGAGGTATGTCAATCGAGCAAGTATATTCATCCTGACTGTTTCAATTCTACCTAAGAGGGACAGAGGGAGAATCTCCCATCGAGTCAAGTCTGATTTTATTTGTGTAATCACACAAATAAAAATAAATAAATCTGCCATAATTTTCATTAAATAATTGTGAGGTTTGTATTGTAATCATTATGCCTAAATATCTGAATCCCCTATTAGACCAAGTAAATGCAATCATCATGGCCTCTGATTTTGTTTCATTAACTTAACCTGATATTTCCCCAAATTCCCCTAAACAGGTCAAAAGCACTGGAATTGAATTCAACCCTAACCCTAACCCCCAGAATAACATCATCTGATTTTATGAGTCCTTCCCCCTATTGACACTCCTTGAATTCTAGGGTCTACTCATATAATTTCTGCCATGGGCTCGATACTAATAGCGAATAGTAAGGGTGAAAGGGGACCATCTCTGTCTAGTTCCTCTAGTTCCTCTTTTCAAGCCAAAGTTCTTTGATGTATATCCATTCACCCGTACTTTTGACATGGGTCCAGAATATAACACACCAATCCAATTGATTAAATCTAGGTGAAATCCCATTTTTTCCAATGTATGTTCCAAATACTGCCAATCCACCCTATCAAATCCTTTTTCAGTATCTAGGCTGAGAAGCATTGATTGTTCCTGTTTTGGTTTGCCACTGAAATCACGTTTCTCCTAATATTGTTTATCCCTTGACAACCCAATATAAACCCGGTTTGATCTGGTTCGATTATTGTATGTATACACTTTTGAATTCGCTTTGCCAATATTGTGGTTAAAATTTTTGCGTTGCAGCAGAGCAAACTTATTGGTCTATAAGAGGAACAGATTGTAGGGTCTTTGCCCTCCTTGGGGATTATGGATATTATTGCTTCAGACCAAGATTTTGGGGGGTCGTTCTAAGTGCATAATTAAATACTCTTTGTAAGAGGGGCGTAACCTCACCTTGAAAACACTCCTGTATGAGTTTTTCTAACTTTCCTTGTTCGTTATCATGATCTTTTTTAAGTTTGGATGAAAGAGCAATTAATTTTCTCCTCAGCACAACTTTTGCTGCTTCCCATAAGATGGATACTGAGACTGCCCCATTATCATTGTGTTCCACATATTCGTTCAAATCTTTTCTTTTTTTTTTAATCTCTGGATGATTTAGAAGTGAAACATTCATTCTCCACTGTTTAGGCTGTTTTTTGTTCACTAAATTTATTGATATAACCACTGGACCATGGTCTGATATTGTTATGGGTTCAATATGGCAGTCTATGACTTTATAAGCATCTCTTTTTAACACACAGAAAAAAATCTATTCTGGAGTAGCCTTTGTGAACCTTTGAAAAAAAAAAGTATAATCACGCTCTTTGGGGTTTTTTTGACGCCATATATCTACCAGACCTAGTTCCTCAATCATATTGCACAATACTTTATCACAAAGTCAGCCAGACAGCGGCTCTTCTTCCTCCGCAGGCTGCTGAGGAAGGCTCAACATGGACTCCAGGATCCTCTGCAGCTTCTACACCAGTCACCACGGAGAGGATCCTGACTGGCTGCATCACCGCCTGGTACAGCAGCTGCACCGCCCTCAACCGAAAGGCTCTACAGAGGGTGGTGAAAGCTGCTCAGCACATCACCAGGACAGGAGCTGCCATCCATGGAGGACCTCTACACCCAGCGGTGTAGGAGGAAGGCCACCAAAATCATTAAGGACCCCAGTCACCCCAGCTACAAACTGTTCTGCCTGCTGCCGCTGCCGTCTGGCCTGACGGTTCTGCAGCATTCGAGCCCGAACCACCAGGCTCAGGGACAGCTTCATACTGCAGGCCATAAGACATTTAAACTCTGTTCACAGCACCACCGACTTCTTAACAACTCCACCACTTCTATTGTGTATATTCTTCTATATATATATGTATTGTATATATGTTACTGATAATACCTAGTTTACATTTACAGTTATATTTTATTTGTATAACTTATATTTTAAGGTCTTTACTTATTTTATTACTCTAGTTTATTATTTATTTATTTATTATTTTAATTTTATTTTATATTTTTATTTTCTAAATTGATCTTTTTTACTTTTCTTGTTGACAGCCTCTATTGCTGTTAATATTCTTTTTAGCATTGTTAGGAGAGCCTGGGATTTAAGAATTTCATTACCAATGATTGCTGATGTAAATTGTTGTGTAATAACAATAAATTCTTGAATTGAATAAAAATAAAGTATTTTAGTTTTCTGTAGTATAGGTCCCTGCTCAAATGGATGTTTATCTAACTTTTGATTCAACACACCTCCTGGTTCATAATTTTCTTTCTCTTTATGGAATGATTAATTCCATTTATATTGTAACTAACTACCGTCAACTTGTCCATTTTTGTAACTTTTAATATTTCTTCTTTAAACTGTACCTTAATAACTGAGTTAAAAATAAAATCATAAATAGTAGTTACCTTGATGATATTGTTTGCCGAGAGACACAGAATATTGATAACTAAGAGATAGAATGAATTGTTTGAACATGAAAAACAACAGTGAGCTTCCAAGATTCCAGTGGATTGCCCCTGAAATTAAATGAACAGAGTCTTAACCTTACAAATGGACTCAGGGGATCTCCACTCCCAATCTTCACTGGGCAGAGAGAAAGATCTCTCTGGGTAGAGTGCACAAAGCGCAGCAGCGACGGTCCACCAGGCTTTCCCAGGAATGTACTCACGTCGCCTCGATAGCGAAGTTCGCCTTATACTAGATGATGGTCATCCCCCCCCCCCCCATCTCACACCGACCCTTTTACTCAGCTTATTTTCTTATAGTGAGCCTGAGTCTATTATTACCAATCAGTAACTTACGATAAAAGAAGGTCCTGTTTCTTCTCATCATATCCCTGTTTTTACTCATTCCTGATCTGGTCTCGTAGTGCCAGACCTTGTTCCCAGCAGCACCAGTCTCCTAGTGTCTCTTTCTTTTTATTCTTCATCACAAGTCCAGTTTCAAAGTGTCTTTTTCTTTTTATTCTTCATCACAAGTCCAGTCTCATAGTCTCTTTTTTTATGTTGTTATTATTTATTATTATTGTTTTTGTTCATCACCAGTCTAGTCTCTAAGTGTCTTTTGTCATTATTTGTCACAGGTCTATTCTTATAGTGGTTTCATCTTTACTCACGACCAACGATTCTCATCTCTCTGTTGTCGCCGTGAATGATGGCTCTGATCTCCGCTGGATTCAGCTGTTGGTTCTTCCTCCGGTTCTGCTGTATTGTCTATCCCTCTCGTGTTAGCTCCCGTTCCAATATTTCCCAGTCCTCCATTGATGTTTCGTTGAAGTTCTTTCAATGTTGAGTGTGCCTCCAGGAGTGAGGGGAACAGTTTTGTGCCACCATCTAAGAAGAGTCTTAGCTGGGCTGGGTATGGAGACTGAGCCCTGATGTTCCTTTCTTTTAACTTTTTTACAACCTCTCGGACTTTCTTCCTTTTCCTCTGCAGGTCAGGCAAATAATCCAAGAATTATTTGGAACGGAACTGAATATTTCTTTGCTTCCAAGCCTGCAGCAGCACCTTTTGTTTCACATTAAAGTCCAGAAACCGAGCTATAATGGATCTCAGCGCTGCAGCTGCGGCTTTGGACTTCAGGCCTAGCGCTCTGTGTGCTCTCTCTAGTTTAATGTCGACTTCTTCTTGAAACTCTAACGAAGTGCTCAGAAAGTCTGTTAGAAAAGATACCATGTCGTCCTTCTCCACGCCTTCTGGAATTCCATACAGCCTGATGTTGTTGCGGCAGAGTCTGTTTTCCATGTCATCGCATTTGGCAGTGAGATTAGCCTCTCTCTGTAAAAGGTAGCCCAGTGCCCTCTCCTGCCATATGCTTCTGTCTTCCGCTGTACTTACTCTGTTCTCTGCTTCGGTCAGTCTTCTGTCTGGCCTCTCAGTTCGTTGTTTTAGTTCCTCCATGAATTACTCCACTCGGTAGAGAGAGGTTTTCAAATCCCAAAAGGAGTCACAGTTCTCCTGTCGAAGTTTCCTCAGCTCCGCCAGCATCGCCGATTCCCCGCCAGCGTCACTGGTCTGTTAGAGCTGCGAGTCACCTGGAAGTCACAAAGAGTAAATTCATAGAGTAAATTAAGGGAGTGGAGGCTGGGAACTTCAAAAGGGCCAGCCTGTAGCTTGGCCTGTAGAATGCACAAACACCAAAATTATAATCACATTGCACATAATTGCATAAACATACCAGAAAGCAGAGACACCACTTCCTGCACAGGAGGGAGAGAGCAGCGAGCTCGCTCACTATTGACAGATCTGCAACCAAGAAACAAATTATTACATTCAGCTGGAGAGCTAGATAAAATTCACAGATAACTGGCAAGAAAAAGCAGCCAACTAACCTCAACAGTACATCCTGTTAAGTGCAGGCTCAAAGCAGAGCAATAACCCTCGAAGTCTGCGGCCACGACAGCCAGCCAAATACACCTCGCTGCAAGGCAGCAGAGGCCAATATAAAGGCCAACACCATCACCATTGCTGGAAACTCAAATCGTGAGGAAACCAACAACTAGCCATGGCAAACTGCGGATCACACCACCAACATGGAAGCCAGGCAGGTAATGCCCCTCTCAATTGCACACCTGCCTAGATATAGTGTTGAACCGGCCTGCCCAGCAATTAAAATACATTGAATCCAGCTGCGTGGCACTTCGGTGAGCCAGAGGAGAGGATAAAGCCTAATTGGCTACAACCAGTTTATTGAACGTGCAGGTAGGGGAGAATCCATGAGCTTGTCAGAGTGCTGGTGGAAACAGGCTTGAATTGGGAGACATGGAAAGTGGGATGGATGCGCATGGAAGCTGGTAGTTTGAGCCGGACCATCAAGGGGTTAATAATAACTAAATGGACTGACCTTCGGAGTACTGAGGTGCAAGTAACCGGTGTCTGTCAGCTGAGCGCCTGTTGCTCTCAGCAGTGGACTCTAAGGCAGTTTGCATCTTGCGCCATTTTGTTTGGCATCGCTGGAGGTGATGCTAGACAGAGGGTACCGCTAGCTCCTCCTCCTGGCCGGGAAACAGCGGAGGTTGATAGCCCAGGGAGGCTTCGGAGGGAGATACACCGACTTGGGTAGACTGACCAAGGAGTTATGTGAATACTTGATCCATGGCAGGTAGGTGCTCCAGGCACTGGGATTAGAGGTCACACATCAAAGAGCGCTCTCCAGGTCCTGGTTGGCCCTTCCTGTTGATCTGACTTACTGTAGCCCCCAACCCCTTACAAACTGGGAGCCCTGGTCCGAGATGATATCCGGGGGATACCATGCAGATGGACAACATGAGTGGTTAGGAGGTGGGCTGTCTCTCTGGTGGACGGGAGTTTAGGTAGGGCCGCAAAGTGAGCTGCCTTGGAGAAGCGGCCGACGATAGTTAAAATGACTGTGTTGTTGGCTGAGGGTGATAATCCCGTACAGTGCAATGTGGGACCAGGGCTGCTGAGGAACAAGAAAAGGTCTGAGGAAGCCGGTGGGTGGTGTATGGAGGCTCCTACCCCTAGCGCAGATAGGCGAGCACAAATTCTCGGGTGTCCTGGTCCATAGAGGGCCACCAGAAATGATGACAAAGGAGGGTCAGGGTCCGGTTGAGCCCAGGGTGGAAGGAAAATTTAGAGGCTTGGGTCCACTGAAGCACCTGGGAACAGGCAGAGTTCGGGACGAACAGGCAGCCTGGGGGGCTGTCTCTGGTGTCTGGTTGCTGGCGATGAGTCTGCCGGACCGCGGCCTTGATGTCCCACGTCAGGGCTACGATAACCTGGGAGGAAGGTAGGACTTTTTCAGCTGTCTAGGTTGTTGAAGTTGAAGCGGCTGAAAAACAAGGCCCAGAGGGTACAACTGTGACAACACTGCGCCCAGGCTGACATCTGAGGCGTCCACCTCCACCATGAACTGCTGGGCTGGGTCTGGTTGTGTCAAGACCGGTGCTGTAGCAAACAGAGCCTTGAGATTGGAGAAGGCAAGGTTGGCTTCATGGTTCCACAAAAACTGGCAAGAAGGGGAAGTGAGACTGGTTAGGGGGGCCACCACCTGACCGAAGTTGAAGATGAATTGACGATAGAAATGAGTATACCCCAGGAATAATTGCAGCTGCTTAAAGTTAGCCGAGTTGGCCACTCGGTGACTGCCCTCACCTTTTCTGGATCTGCTTTCACCTGTCCACCCTGGGTGATGAACCCAAGAGAGCTCAATTGAGGGGAGTGAAACTCACATTTTTCTGCCTTGATGAACAGCTTGTTCTTGAGCAGCCTCTGGAGGACTTGGTGGACATGGTTACAGTGTTCTGCTAGGATCCGGGAGTAAATCAGGATATTGTCTAGGTAGACAAAAACAAAGTCGTTAATGAAGCCTCTCAAAATATCATTGATCAAAGCCTGGAAGACAGCGGGGGCATCACCAAGTACTTGAAATGACCCAAGGGAGTGTTAAACGCTATCCCCCTTCTGAATGCACACCAGATGGTAGCTGTTGCACAGGTCTAGCAGACTGTAGCAGACTGTAAGGAGAGCAGAGTAGAGAGCTGTGCAGACAGTGCACAGACTGAGGCTGGGGTGAGAGCAGTCTAGCCAGGCAGTACACAGGGATAGAGCGGAGGCAAGGAGAAACAGGCAGGCAGGAGTGAGTGATCCAGGAGTAAAGGAGGATGAGGAGATTAGGTGTTAGTACAGGCATAAAGTGACACACAGTTACCAGCATGTGATAACGGACGATCTAGCAATGAGTGGACAGCTGAGCTGGTCTTAAATACTGCAGAGAGTGTGGGTGGCTTGACTGAAGATCAGTGGCAGATGTGTGATTAGCACAGGTGTGCAGGTGAATGAACTGAGGTGACCTCTTTGTCTTTGCTCAGTGATAGACAGATAAAGACAGACGGGGGGAGACAAACATACACCCAAAGGAGAGAGAGAGAAAAAAACACAGGGGAAGAACACAGGACACAGGGAATTTTAAAAAGCTCCCTTTCTTCTGGATGTGTCCCAGATTATTTTAAAATAGCCCATATTGAGCTGCTGCTAAAATGACCTGGCCTTGATCCATCAGTTTTAGACTAATTTCAAAATTGCCCCATACTTCAAAAATTGTTGAGAAACTAGTTATAGAACAATTTCTGGAAGTGCTTCATAACAAGACTTTTTAAGAAATTTCGATCAGGATTTTGCAAGTAACACAGCACAGAAACAACTCTTCTAAGAGCAAATTCTGAACAAAACAAAAACAAAAACTCGGACCAATTCTGTTCTCATTACATGTGCTATCACTGTGTCATATCATTCGTCAACATATCTCATTTCACTGTTACGCTGATGAAACACAGTTGCCTGTGCTTTTTTATACACTATTTTAACTGTGTATTTATGTTTTGTTGCTCTTAAAGTTTCTCTTATTTATCTACATAATACAGGTCTGTGCAATCACCTGTTTTTAACTTCATTTTAACAATTTTAGTTGTTCTACTTTTTGTTGATTCAACTGCACTTTTTATACACTATTTTAACTGTGTACATGTACTTTGTTGGTCTTGAAGTTAATCATATTTCTGATGCTTCTGTTTTTAAATAGTTTATTTATTGTTTATAGAAAGAACATAATTATTCTTCTTCTTCTTGATCAAGATCAATGTTAAATATGTGACATTTGCCTTAATATTCAGCTATGCCTCGGGCCACTGTCAGTTTTAAAATCAAATAAAATTGTATTCTGAATGATCTTTGATCGGTCAGTCAATTTTATGTAGTACTGTTTGACAATAAGAACTTAATACAACAAGATGCTGAAGTGTAAGTCACTGTTGATGTGTTATTTTCTCAGGAGGCAGCAGCAGTTTATAGCACAGACAGAGGAAGAGAGGCAGGGTCCCAGGTGAGGTCAAATAATGACTTGGTGATATCTTGGAAGTGAGATTCAGTATTGTGACAAATGTTAGGCTGACAATGTGTGTTTAAAATGAGTGTTTTGAATAGGCAGGTTCATGTGGCATGCATCAATGTGTTTTATCAGGTGACACAAAACAATCCTGCCAGGTTCCAGGGTTCCAGGTGAGACCTAGACTTGATACAACATGATTAGAAGAGCAAACGTAGACACGTTGTTTTCTATTACACTGAGGTTTCACTGGTATACTAAGAGGTCTATTGAGTACTTAATCACTGTTGGTTTACTTAACCAAAACAGTGTAATTGTTGTCGCAGGGACATACTGACAGAAAGAAACTCCCTTGGTTGTGTTAGCTACCGTATCTCTAAATTATGGCTCTAGATGACGTGAAGTTTCAAGTTAAGTGAAAGAGGCCCATGGGGCACACCATTAATTGTCATTAGAAGTCATAAATGCAAAAACCCACAGCTTCTAGGGGGGCCTGCTTACCACTTTTATGTCCCCACCAATGTTAAAATCAAAATTCTGATCATGATCTGATTAATTACAGACTGGGGCAGTTAATGATATGGTAATCTCAGAGGTAGTGGTATTTTTCTCATTGTCAGTTTTTCTACACACACAGCAATGTGCAGATCAGTGTGAGCTTCAATTCAAATCCATCAAATTATAACACATTGTACAACTGTCCAATGTACCATGCTTAACAAACACTTTTGGCTATCTTTCCTTCATAAGGGTGGTGCCTGAGGCTTATTTCCTTGTACAAACACCTTGATCTGTTATGTGATATATTATCAAAGATACCATTTCTACAAAACTCTATAGTCATCTTTTTCTTCATTAATACAATTTATAAAATGTCATTGCCCTTATTTTGTAGGAAACTATAAGAAACATATCTTTATGCATAAACACAATGTGTACCACTACATACATCACTTTTTCATGTTAATACCTGACAAGTTTGTTTTTTTTTCAATTGGGTAAAAAAAAAATCAATGGATAAAACATATTTGAAGGGTTGAATCTACATTTTTTTTATACAAATACATTCTGTATTCTACAACCCTCATATGCTTAAAGTGCCCAGTTTCAAAGTCCAGAGTGCTTCCCTCTTAAGTAACAACTTCTCCAAATCTTTTTCATTTCTTACTTCTTATGTATTGAATGAAATTACTCACATTTTATTTTTAACCTGTATGTGGGTGGCTGAACCAAGGTTGTTTAGTTGTACTGTTAGATTGTACACATGTCCTGCATTTATAGTTTCCATCACAGATTGCTGATTACAGTTGATTTTTTTGTTTTGTTTAGGGAGACACATTCCAAATGGACCAACTTGTCCATTACATTTATTCAACTTGGAATATTACTCATGGCTTTTCCGTTTTAGATTGTTTTTTGGGATTAATTCATAATTTATATATAATATGTGCCAATGTTTTTGAAGAATGTTTTTAATGCCCTCTGCTTCTTTGGTATATTAAAAAATGATGGTTGGTTTAATTTGGTTTTTCCTCCCCGTGTTTCCTTTAATACATGTCCTCTCTTTGTGTTCTGTTAATATGGAATCCAAGCAGCGCTTGCTGCTGGAGCCTTATTACTGCTGTGCTTTTTTTTGTCCACTAGAAATCACAGTGGGCACCCATGACTCAGGCACAGAAAATTAAACTTAATTGACCTCAAGATGGTGCTGTAATAATAAAGTTATTACATCTTCACAAAAACAGTTTGCCCTTGTGTCAAAATTCTTTCAACTTTTTACTCTCTATTAATCTGTACCTTTGCTTCAATGGGCTTCTGCTCCAAAAATGTAAAATTCCAAAACTGTTGGGCTAATTGTCCTGGAACATCAGGATCATCGACAGACTCATTTAAAAGGATCAAAGAATTACAATATATTGATCTGTTTCGATTATACTGGAAGACAATCTTTGGATAATAGATGTCCAGTGTTTAAAATGGTGTTCAGATCGATCAAACGGTGATGTTCACTATCATGCTATAATTTGTACTGTATGTTCAACATCTTCCATTTCATCTCATTTTGAAACAAATTACACCAAAACATTTGATAATACACCCCGAACCAGCAACAGTGTGTGATTTTTATTCAATGTTTTATCACCAATATGACTTTAAAAACACCAAAATACCCCAGTTTCATGTGATATCATTGCCTAAAATCATAAGAGGTTGTACAAACAGCTTGTCTTTCTAGTTGACAGTCAGTAATTCATCTTCTCTGGGGATACAAAGGCCAAATCCCCAGGTTGCAATGTTCTACTTGCCACCAATGTGACAATTCATGCATATGCTGTGTTTTAAAGTGCTCATAGTGGTCTCATTAAATGCTTGCAAACTGTCTGGATCCCGTTCATTCATCCTATCATATATTTTCCCTTGTTTCTGTCTTAAAAGCTCTGTCTGTATACCCTCTGCTCCTGAACTTGTTCCACGTCACCAGAAGGTGGAGCTCGAACTCAGGGTTTTCACATTCTCTTCACTTAGATATGTAATTCACAAATTATGTTTTAGTTCCAATTCATTCAAACTATTTTTTAGAAAAGAGACAGCCCTGTTACATACATGATACATTTTTGTTGTTCCTACCTAAACCACTTAACCCGTTTTACACTGATAGTTAGAGATTCAGAGTGGGAAGTTTCAGCTCTGCACTTTACTGCTGTTACTCAAAGCAACACACTTATGTTTTTTCACACGTGACTGTCTAGTGAATTTTCTACCACAAACACAGCAACTGAATGACTTCTCCCCTGTGTGGAGGGTCATGTGTTGTGTCAGATGTCCTTTTTGTGTAAATTTTTTATCACAAACTGGGCAGCTGAAAGGTTTCTCTCCTGTATGGATTCTCATGTGTTTTAATAATGACTGACTCAGACTAAAACTTGTGTAACAAACTGAGCAGCTGTAAGGCTTCTCTCCTGTATGAACTCTCATGTGTCTGGCCAGAATTCCACTCCGTATAAACCGTCTAGGACAGACAGAGCAACTGAATGGTTTTTCTCCTGTATGGGTTCTCATGTGTGAGCCCAAACCTGTGCTCTGTGTGAATCTTTTACCACAAACTGAGCAAATAAAGGGTTTCTCCCCTGTGTGAGTTCTGATATGTCTCACAGCATCTCCTTTATAGTTAAATTGTTTCTTGCAGAATGAACATCTGAAGGTTTTTTCGGCTGAATGACTTTTCTTATGTGTGACTATATGAGCATTCTGTGCGGATCTTTGAACACAAACTGAGCAAACAAATTGTTTCTGTCTTGAAGCTCTTTTTGTGTGGCTCAACACACAGTCCTTGCGGTCAAATGTTTTACCACACTCAGAACAGCTCAGATACTTCTCGATAGTAATGCATTCATTTTCATTTCTGGGAAGAGCACTGTTTGTCAGTATTTTCAAATCTGACTGAGATTTCCTTGTCTCCTTGCAGTCACCATCATTGTTTTCAGTCTGCGGTTCAGAAGAGTGTGATGTCTTGTCATCACTATCTGGATGACTGACAGACACATCTGTCTGCTTTTGCTTTAATTTCACAATGTTCAAATCTGACTGGTGTTCCCTGCTTGGCTTCCTATCATCATCACTGTAGTCAGCTTGTTCAGAAGAGTCGGTAGTCTCATCATTAGCTGGTTGATGTATATCTGGATCTAAGCTATTGGTTGGCTCTGATCTCTCACAGTAACCTTCATGATTCTCCGTTTCCATCTGTTGAGATGAGCTGCAAGCTGGAGGCTCTGTCTCTCTGTTATCCTCAGATTGTCTTTGCTTAGCTTTCTCTACATCATCATCATTTTTCACAGTAACAGGTCCTTGAAGCTGCTCTCCCTTCTGCCTGCTCCTGAGTTTCTCCTGTTGCTCATTAATGTGTGGGTCGTCCTCTGGGTCTGCGGATAATGCTGAAATAACAAAAAAATTAATGCAGAAAGACACAAAGTAAAGTCGCCCATACCAGCATGATGCAAAGTGTGCTTTTGTGTGTGTGGCCCAGACAAGCAACAGATTTTCTTACCACTACACATTGTCTATTCCTACCTTTTGTTTCTGCAAGTGGTTCTACATAAAGTTCAAGGTCAAAAGATGCATAGCTGTTCAAACACAGTGCCACGAGAAGGGGTACTAGAACTCAACTCACTTGATGAGTGACTCTCTGCAATAATTGGAAAATCTCTCCATGGGGTAGTGACCAATGTGGAGGGGAACTGAAGATGCAAGAAGCGCCAGATAACCCAGAGCCATTTATCTTACACAATCAGTTTAAGACAGTTACAACTCACCTTGTGAGACTTCAACATAACTAAACATACTTAGCAATGTTCAGGTTCAAGTTTATTTGTCTCATCACACAGGATATAATCACAGTGAAATGTGTGACCATTAGTACCCTCAATTGTGCAAAAAAAAAGTAAAATAGAATAAGAATAAAAATAGAAATAAGTAAAAAAATAATAATGTTAACTATAGTAGACCTAAGTAACTTTGAACATAAAGTCAGTAAAAATACTCTTGGGCAGTTCTCAGGCAGCACGGTATGTCCTTTCAGGTCAGGCAGCAGTGGTGCCTGCTGAGCTCCAGCCAATAGGAAAAGTTCACTGCCTTGTTGTGAGTCCCCATGAGCTACATGATGGCAACAAACTGCTGGTGGCCATCCTAATTCAAGCACAAAGTTGAACCAAGTGGCTTATGCATAAACAATTTTGAGAGGGCAGAACAGTAATGTGTAGAAGTTGTTTTACTACAGTATAACCAATTAGAAATGTATCTATCAATCTCTCTATCTCTATCACTCTTCAGTGCTATGTTTACATAGATTAACACTATCAAAGTATTTAAGTTTTCCTGGATTTCAGTTCTTCACAATTCTAATGGACACATCATATTTAAGGATCATGTTGTGGACTAAAAAACATGGACAAGTTATTCTTGAAGCAAAAAAGCCCTTTGAGCAGGATCTTTTTTAGAACACGGCAGATGAACAAATCAAAATTTTGTGTATTAGGATTTAATGTTGGTGCAGCCAACTACATAGCAACATTTGGCACATAGTTTTTAATTTAAGCCTAGCTGTTTAAAGTGTTTACACTCCTGCTATCTATGTGTGAGGTGAGATTGTGCGAATAAGGCCCACTCTAGTAGTGCCAGTCTAATGTATGGTGAATGTCATTTGTTTTTCACCAGACAGCGGTAGGGACATATTGTAAACCAAAGGCCCCGGATAATCAACAATTACAAATCTAAAATTTAGTTATTACAGTTAATCTGTTTCTGCATCTGTTGTTATAGTAGCTAGGAATGGATTTAAGCTTAAAATATACTCACTGCAGTAATTTTATTTCTTATGCAACCCATAAGATATTGCTCATATAACATAACCTAGTCAAGCCAGCCTCCACTTTGAAAAACATGATAAAACTAGCCCTAATGTTGTTTTGTAATACATGTTACTTATACATTAGAGCTTACATGCTCTTACCGTAATGCCTGACTTCAAAATATAAGCATCATTATATATAAGTAAGGATCCCTCTACATTCAGCTTAGAATTAAAAGGACACGTCCTGTTACCAAAACCAGGATATTCTAAAGTTGGATTTCAAATTTAAAGCCTTGTAAAATATCTTCATAAAGTTATATTAATAGCTGACATTCAAATTGATATTAAAAAGGAACTTCCTGTTGCCCAACACTAATTTCACCTGAGTGATATTAGATCACGCCATGGTGTTACTCAAACACAGTCACCTCAAACCACCCCAGAGATTCACTCTAGACATACTAATGTTGGATTTCAAATTAAAATCCTAAAATTGCTTATAAACTGAAATATAGGCAAATCTCTCTATAAATTCAAATAAATTAAATTAATTAAAGACTTATACCAGTCCACTTTTGAAATGGGCCTGTGTTTTCACAGAATAAACCATATTATTATCGTTGGAAAATACTCCCAAACCTCCCTTTCCTACCTAAGCTAAAATCTTAGTGAAGAATTGTGGCGGTCACAAGCATATTCCTTACCAAGGAAAAGACTCTCCATGTCAAGCAACAAATCCAGAGTATGACTTTTCTCTGGTCTTTGGAAACAGGAAGGCTCCCTTAACTATCCATCTGATTTTAGCTCATATATTTGAAATTCAACATCCAAATATCCCGATTCTTTCTGAGTTACACCCTAGGATATCTCAACCTGATGTGAAATCAGTCAGTAGCAACACGAGGTTCTCTGTAATACCAGTGTGGAACTGCCTTCATTTTAAAATCTAACATCTGCTATCAGTCTTAAGTCAAAATGGTGGGTGGCAACACAAAGTTTCTTTTTAATTGTAAACTGAATGTTGAGCGATCATCGCCCATATATGACGATCGTTATATATATCTCAAAACAACGTGGGGCTCAAAAATCGTTTTGAAAATGTTTTTCAAAGTTGAGGCTGACTTCACTGCAGTTAGCACCCACGCGACATTACTCCAAACTACTAACCTTAGAGAACTGTCACATTACACTCCAGCTGAAACCGATGTACATCGAAGCCAATTATTTCGATTACTTTTGATTTTCCATATGAAGAAATTGCACAAGTTTAACATTAAGGGTAGCAAGACATTTCCCAAATACTAACCTGCCCTCTGTAGCCGAACCACAGGCTTTAATACAGCGTCCAGTAGTTTGCGTTGTTGCTCGATCTCCTGCTTTGAACGAGAAAGTTCGTCTTCATACTCTGCCATGGCCCTTTCAAACAGTCCAAATATCTCCTCAGCAGCCGCAGTTAGACGCTGATGCACCACCACTCTCAACATTTTAACTTTAGACATGTTGAACATGAGCCCTTAGCCTTCAGCTTCCGTGATTTTTTTTTCATGGGCTTCCGTGATGTGCTAGGCGCTGACTTCCGGCCTGAAACTTTCAAGATAAACTTGTGTCTTCTGAAAACTACACTGATTGATTGTATCAAAATAGTCCTGCTGTCGGTAATTTTTTTTTTATTTTACTTGTGTGTAAAAATAATAACATAATTATTCGCTAAGGTTATATTGTCTAGAATGTAATCCCTCTATGATAATGCATTTATTCCTGTTGACATACTCACTCACTTACTAGTGAGTGAGTTTGTAGTGGGGTTCACAAACTGTAAATGAATACTGTAAACACTCAAATCAAGACTGCATGAAATGTATAAGGACAAAGGACATACCAGCAGCAAGGATCAAAAGGACAGCTAGTGGAGCAGACGGGTCATAACGCAGTGATTGTGGGGACATTTGTGTAAAAAATAAAGTTGTTTTATTGGTTCTTCACATCCTCGGGTGATTGAAGTACATGAAGACATCTGCACTGCTTCTGCAGCCAACAACAGATCAATCTGTGTTATTTTCATTTGACAATAGTAAATTTCTCATTCCAGACTTCTAAGTTTTCCCACTGTCTGAAAATATCTGCTATTAGACCATTTTAAAAAAAGAATAACCTGCACCCAGATGTACTTATCTACTACAGGCTAATTTTAAACACTACTTTCTAAAGAGTAAAATGGCGTTGAAAGCTGTTTATAAACAATTCAATAGCTACCTTACATATAATATCATACAGCGCTGTAAATGTCAGTCTGGATTTCACATGTATTGTTAATGACATGAGTATCAGCAGTGATAACAGAACGTCTTCTGTCCAGCACTTTCTGAGGTTCAACGTTTGACAAAGTGGTTCAAGGGATCTTGATGGATAGGCTGGGTGAACTGGGTGGGTCTTTCTGACACTAATGTCCATTGTTTTGACTTTCACCTTCATAACCCGAATTTAAACCGGCATTTTAAAATCCTCCTCTTGGAATTCAAAGCTCTTTATGGCCTGGTTCTACACCACTGAGTGTTCAAACCCAGCAGATCTCTCAGGTCACAAGCAGCCCCTCTCCTCCATGTGCCTGGAGCATTTTCATTGTATGGTGTACAGTACTTGTGCATCTGAAGAATGGAACAGTCTACTCACTGATGTTGGACTTGTTCTTTTAAAAATAAACCAAAGACCCTTTTAAATATGGACATGTGCATGTGGCCAAGTTGTGCTTTCCTCAGCTCTGTATTATTCCATTCTTCCTCTCAACAGGACCATTGGTCTGCAAATGAAATACTGCCCAATGATTCCTTTGAATGATTCCTTCCTTTTTCCCTGTTGAATTTGGTGCATACACTCTGTTCAAGGCTGGGCTTGGTTCTTTTCACTGTTTAAGTATATTTTAGTTTGTTACTACACAGAAATAGTTTCAATTGCACTTAATTAAGGCTGCCATAATAAATATATTGTGTATAATTAAATATTTAAAATGTTTTTTTTTTGCACTTTTGGAGTGTTTGTTTTGAACCTAGCATGTCCTCATAGCTCTGACTGGACTATGATATCTTTGAATATTTCCACCTGATAGAGCAGTATACGTCTTTATTTTCAATATTACTTCCATGCATCCATCTTTGTATTATGGCTAACCAATTCCCTTGCTTCTGAACATATTTGTAATTTTTTAGCATGTACCTGTTCTTTCATCCAGCTTTTTTCCTTTAAATGCAGTCCCTCTCAGCTCTACCTTTTTCTTCTTCTCCGTGTCTCGTTCACCTGCATTGTCCATGGTCTCAGTCATATGCATTTCTTTTTTAAATTTCTCCTGTCCACTTCACAGTCAGCCATTAGATAGTCTGAGGAACCACAATGCATTTCGAGGCAGCTGTGTTTGTCAAGTAAACTCATTGATCATACTCTTGTTAATCTTGAATAGATCCAGGCATTTCTCTTTTACAGTAGGAATTCTACTAGTATGCGATTTGGAACACAGTCATTTTGTCACTATAGTTACCACCACCTGCCACATGAAGGCGCTCCAATAAAACAAATAAAGTGAGCCTTTCACAAAGATAGGATTTAAACCCTCTCTCAAGATAACTTGCATGAAAACAAAAAGAATACTGAATGAATATAAAAATTCATTTTGACATAATTCAACAATGTATAACAACCCTGTTACATGTACATTTTTTTCTAGATTCTGTAAAATATTTGATCTGGTTACAAATGTGACACATGTACATTTTATGTTTCCTGTACTAAAAATATGCACTTAAGCATTTTAATACTTATATAACATCTTTTTTTATCTTTGATTTTTTTTGATGTCTTTTTCTATTCAATATTATTTACTCTTATGTATAATATAATGTATAGTCTTTTAGCATATTCTCTGGTGTATGCCACCTCCCACACCTCACTACACATAATTAAAATATGTATAGTTTTGTTATGTATTGTTATGACCCTGAGTCCTAAGTTAGTATGTGTGTTTTCGAAGTGTCTGTGTTGTTGTCACTCCCTGCCTGAGGGAAGTGCTGTCAACCTGTGCTCTCCCTTGTGTTCTGTTTAGGTGGTGGCCGATGATTGGATGAACAAGGATGAGACCAGCTTTAAAACTGGAAGCCGTCAATGCCAGCCTGGCACCGTGCTGTGTTTCACTGTGTTCTGCTGTGCTTCAGTGTGGTGTTGTGCTGTACTGTATGGTAATTGTAGGGGGGAGAAGCCTTATCTGTTAATAAGTTTTCTGTTCATGTTTAGGGAGGCAGGTAAGATACCTGTATTTTATTTTATTCTTGAAAAATGTAAGTTAGTGAATTGTGATTTCCAGAATGTTTTGTTTGTTATTTTGGCCATGTTCCCCCTGATGCCTGTGACACCCTAACTTATTAATAAATATTTTGTGTTGGACTCGTGGTTGCTCTAGTCATCCTTGGGAGCTAGGGAAAGAAAGGAGTCATTCACTTTTTGTCTTGTGCTCTGGTTTTCCCTAGGCCAGGCATAACAGTATGGAATGTGATAAATAAATCTTTGAATCTCTAGTACAAAAATATGGTTTATATATGGAAGAGAATACCATGATTTAGCATAAAATATCAGTTAAAAATTACAAAACTAAAAATACAGTAAAAAAAAAAAGTATTATAAAAACACTATATAGTGATATAAGTAATAATAGATTAATAGAAATAGTAATAGAAAATAAAATGTTGTGCAGGTCAATAAAATAAAAGAACCTCTTACACTCAGATTTATCCTTTTTCTTATATGCAGCATCATCAGTGGCTGTTTAGTGATTGGCCTTTATTTTTCAGTTGCAGTAAGGGAAGCATATTGTTAGCTGTTATTGTTAGCTCTTCACCACCAGAGGACCCTGTTTACTGTAAGATGTGCTGTGACGACAGCTACTGAAAGTTGCTTTACTTTATCAACTCCTTCACACATATCCAAAAAGTCTGTATGACTAGCCCATTCAGCTTGGTTTGGATCACTTATTTATCACAATAGTGATAAATGGTATCATGAAGATGATCATCTGCTGGCTCAGTTAAGTCTGTTTTTCAATCCAGCACTACACATGTTCAATTGCAAGAGAACAAGCTTTTAATTATACACTGTAAATCCAGATAAGTAGAATGTACTTAAAAACATTTAAGGCAACTTTTTTTTCTGCAATTTTTCATGCAGTGCACTGCTTGTTGAAAAAATGAAGTTGGTTAAGTTCAATGTACCCAAAAGAAATTTATTGTACTGATAAACAAGTTACAATAACTAGTAAGTATTAGTTTATTCAATTATTCCCTACCACTAGTTAAACTCAGCTCAGTAAACATAAACTGAATCTTACATTTCAACTCATCAAACATAACTTGTTTAGCCACTCAAAGCCAGAAATTCTCTTTTAATTAAATACATGCCCACATGAATTTCACAGGCCTTCAGACTATATTCTTTAGCATGTGAGTATATTTTCAACTGCATATCACGCTCAGTGTTAGCTGGTAGGCTAACTTGTGACTGGCATTGAACCTGCTTTTCCTTGAAAACCATCTCACCTCTGAGTCAGGCCCCTCTTCTGTCCTGTTAGTTCTTCAGTCTCACGGTGCCTTGTTTTGCCCTGAAGATCCTAGCAGCAGGCAGAACAGAAATATTATGTTTACAACAGCAAACAGATAATTCCCTGCATATATATTGATTACACAGTATGTATCTCTCTCTGTCTGTCTGTCTTGTTAGTCCCTTTTAAATAGCAATAATGTCATAGTGATACAAAATAAAAAATAAAAATAAATGCCATCTCTTCGATAAGTAGATCACCTGTAGTGCTGGACTGACTTCTTATACTACTTGCACATATACTATGAGCTGTTTTTACTGTGTAGCTTTTCAGTAATCCATTCTCAAAGTCCCTTACAGATAGCAATAATTTGAATTTTCATCTAAATTTGATGTGGAATAAAAAACATTTATTTTATAAGTAGCTCAAGACACTTGTGCTACTGGAATAGGTACTTCCTATACCACTTGTACAAATACTTTGAACCACTTTTACTGTGTAGTTTTGGAGTCATTTAATGTCAAAGTCCCTTACAGATAGCAATTTTTAGCATGAACTCAGTATAACTACAGTTTATTATGACCCATGTTTAACTTTATATATGACTGATGATGATGTTCTCTGTACATGTGGCATCTATTGCACGTCTGTCCATCCCAGGGAGAGGGATCCCTCATCTGTGGCTCTTCCTCAGGTTTCTTCTTTTTCCCATAAAGGCTTTTTTTGAAGTTTTTCCTGACCTCGGTTCGAGGGTCTAAGGACAGAGGGTGTCACAACTGTACAGATTGTAAAGCCCTCTGAGGCAAACAATGTTTGTGATTTTGAACTTTAAATAAATAAATAATTTGAAAAAATAATTTGAAGAGTAATTAATTAAGGCACATACATCTTTAAAACTAACTCAAATCTAACATAAAGTTTTATTTTTCCAGCGGCAAACATCTAGTTATTATTTGTGTCAATACCAGCATGACATGGTAATTTTGTGGACACTTAATCACATATTTTATTGCAGTTATATTTTCTTTAAAAAAAATCTGGCTCCATGAACCACCTAAAGTATTGAATGTGTAGAAGCCACTAACTTTGAAATGGTTTTGTATACAAAAACAATTCATTAGTAAACACTATATACTTCCACATAAAAGCAGATTAATCATCCAACTCTCATTTTCATTTTTTTCATTTGTTCTCATCAAATGTCACACCGAGCGGGATGAGATTTATGGTTCATCGGTTCATCTTTGGGTTATATCCTTTATAACTTAGGTTATAAGTTTATAAGTGGTGTTTTTCAATTACAATGTCATGTCATGGCCACCACCATGCTCTAATATTTCCCTTGTTTTTCACAACTCTGCTGTGTTTCAAGTGCTTCCCTGTCTGTTTATCCTTGTCTGTGGTTGCATGTCATTAGTGGTTCCATTTCCCCTTGTTCTCTTCCCTTCAGTCCTTGATATTATGTTACAGCATACACAGCACAGAGGCCACTCGAAGAGCAAAGGGAAAGTGGGTGAGAAAGTCGTAGGGGCCTGAAATGGAACACACCTGTTTAAGGGCTATACTTGCAAATGATTAGGAATACCTGCAGACTTCTTTCAGCGAGGCAATGGCATCTTTTATGGGTAACTGCAATATGTTGGCACATGGTAAATAGATACATCAGTTACTGATTTACAAATTTCTGTTTGTGATCTGTATCATGATTCTTGGGATTAATAATATCTTTCAATGACCTTATATTTCTTTTTGAGATTACCCCATTTCTCACCCTGCCTGTGCCCCTGTCAGCCTCCCCTGCAATCATTTGTGCAATTTTCCTGTTTGCACAGTAAAACAGTTCAAGTCATGTTATGCCTGCCACTGGGAATTAAAAACATTTTATTCCACAAATAAAATTAGCAGTATACAATCAAGATGTCTCTTTGAGATACAATCATGAGATTTAATACATTGATATAAATGTACACTCAAAACCACTTTCGAAGTTTTGTGTTTCCACGTAAAAAGAGCCTATTGCAACTTTATGACGAGCTCTGTCTTCTCTACCCTACAAAATTAAAACTTAAAATGAAAAATCATCATCAAGCCATACAACAAATGTAGAATTTGTGAGATAGATGGCATACTTATGATGGGAGAGGTTCCCCTGAAGACAAGTGCCGGAGGGAAAGCAACAAGGGCATGTTGAACAACTAATGAAAAGTAGCATGTGTCTGTGTGCTGTATTAGTGTGGTGATACCTTCCGCACTCTTCTGGCTCCTGGCTCCTGCCACAAATCAGCTCATCAACCTTTCAGGTTCCTCACTCTTTCTTCGCCAGATTGTCCTCTCAGGTACAGTGGTCATTACATGTTCCCAGCCACTTAGAAAAGTTAATTCCAAAGAATTTGTTATATCTTGCGTTGTGTTGGGGACCAACACAGGTACTCAGAATGATGCTCTCAAAGAAGCATGTCTGTAATTCTACTGACTGTCAATGCTCAGTCAGACTGTGGCCACACACATTATTATCCATATATTGAGCTTTTATGGTCAGTGAGTTTGTGTCCCTGTGGACTGTAAATAGCAATGCCTAGAACAGATGTTTACCCCACGCTGCTCAGTTCAAAGCAGTCTGAATGAAAGGGTCCTACCATAAAAATTTAATAACTTGAGGATGGACTTTCTTCACATCATAATGTTTTTAAATCCCTGCTTTCTCTCTCTCTCTCTCTCTCTCTCTCTCTCTTTGTTCCCTTTGATGTTCACAATGTGCTAATCAAATATTGCACTGGAGCCCTGGGACTCTTACTGTAAATGTAATGTAAAAGTTACCTATGTCTGAATGACAAAAAGCCATTGCTTTAACAGAGCTAGCTCCAAATCTATTTAGCTATTATTTCATTTAAAACATGCTTTATGTTTTTTTTAATCTTTTTGTGTGTTTGTTGAGTGCTGTGTGTCTGTTGCCAGTTGAGGGTACATCAACAGAATCTGCTTGATCAGAAAGGTCAGTTGTGCTCTTTAATTACCACCACAGAACCAGAAGGTCAAGAACACAAACACTTAAATGACTTAGTATGCAGTATATGACATTGTATGAGCGTGTGGTTATCTAACATTAAAAATAAATATAGCTAAAGTTAAATGCAAAAGAATATGTTTAGCTACCTGAGGGCAGTGAAAACACTTTTGAAGTTTATCCCTTACTTGTCAATAAACAGTTGTGTATTTGCATATTCAGCTGTTACAGATCAACATTAGCATTCTTTTGGATTCATGCTGGCTACCAAAAATCCATTATTCACTCTCCTTTAGCTGTTTTCTGGTCTCTAATCAAAGGAAAATATCTTTCTCTTTAGCTCTAAATGTTCAAAAGCTTGCCTCTACCTGTGTGTGTCTGCTGTTTGGCTTTTGATTTCATACACAGTGAGTGTAAACTACAGCTGATTTCAAATCAAAATTTAAATAAATTACCACATTAAAGTAATTAAGAGACCCTTTCTCACAGGTAAGGCAAAATAACTGTGACTGCCAGTGTAACACAAGCACGGTTAAATATGTAATACTTACCAGGGATCACTCTACACAATGTCCATATTAAGCATATTTATATAACTAGCAACCAATCCACAATTAGCCATAAAATATCAACAATGATGTCCTGCTAAACTTTAAAGTGGGAGCAGTAAACACACCACATGGTTTTTCATTTAGCACCAATCAAATTCAAACGCTACCTCATTCTTGACTGTCACTGATTTTGTTTTCTGTTGTTCATGTTCTCTCTGTTGATGGTTGTCTTGTTCCTCATGGCTAGACATGCACAACTGTGCACTGGAGGGGCCCAGTGACTTCCTGGTCACTGCCTAAGTTATTTTATAAACCGCAATACACTGTGGTACTCATATTGATGGCTAAAAAGTGGGATATGACAAATGCATGTATAATTCCCTATATGATTGATGATGATGTTCTCTGTACATGTGGCATCTATTGCACGTCTGTCCATCCCAGGGAGAGGGATCCCTCATCTGTGGCTCTTCCTCAGGTTTCTTCTTTTTCCCATAAAGGCTTTTTTGAAGTTCTTCCTGACTCGGTTCGAGGGTCTAAGGACAGAGGGTGTCACAACTGTACAGATTGTAAAGCCCTCCGAGGCAAACAATGTTTGTGATTTTGGGCTCTAAATAAATCAATTTGATTTTGATTTGATTTTGAAAATGAATTAAATTAATCATACTTGTACAACAAAAATAATACACAACTAATGAAATAGTATGGTTTATAAATAGATGCAACCCTTGGGAACGCAGTAGTACCTGACAGAAAAAAATATTCTGCTGGAAAAGATTCTCTTCTCCATGTACTTCTCCTTTAAATGATAAAAAGTGACTTGGCAGAAGACTGTGAACAGTATTCTGTGGTCCTGCAGCTTCTCTTATGGCTGACCGGCCAACAGAAGCAGTAAATTTCACTAATGACTTTCCAATGGTCTTTAATTCTCCATTTAGGAGGAGTGGAAATGTCAGGGCCGATGGAAAGGTTAATGTGACTTTCACCCACTAATAAACATGCCTTGATCAAAGAACAATGCAATTAAAAGCTTTCTTTTATTCACTGGACATAAATGCATACTTACACACAAACACATATGTGTATGCACACACATATGTATGCACAGATATCAGAACAATTTTCCCAATTAGATTTTAAATTTTGAACTAAATGGATCTACTTAATGAAATAGTATTTTAGAAACAGACTAATTTACAAAGCAAGAGAGAGTGATGAAATTACAGAGGAGAGGAAAGCACTTGGATTAGTTAAAAATGTAATATATTTAATAAGATATATGTAATAGCAGATTAAAGAGCTGATATTAAAGATACTATGGATAAGCCAGAAATTAAATGATCATAACAAAATGACTGTTGACTGTTGAAAGGCCTGATCATGATATTGAATACTAGATGATGCTGTTTCTGCATCTTTCTCCGCTAAGTAAGCTAAATATATAATTTAATGCTTTAGAGAAATGAAAACTTAAAGGAAAGAAATGGACTTGGGGTTTTAGGTAAAGGTAGGTTAAAAGGAAATCTAAATTTCTTTTTTGTTTTTCCAGGCCCAGGGCTTTAGCCAGGGTTTTAGCAATACTGAGGTTCCAAACCCTGTTTCCTCTCTTTAGGGCATGAATTACATTCATCAAACAACCATGCTTTGTTTTATGTCAACCCACATACTGGCACTGTGTAGACAGTCGTCATTGCAGGTCCACAGTCCATAAGGATCCTGTATTTCAGCCTCAGCTCTCAAGAGCAACTGTTTCATCACAATCACTTCCTTTATCAGAACTACTTTTGTTTGCATGACATGTCCAGTATGTGCTACTGGTTTAAAATAACATGTCAAATGACAACAATACAATGTGGCTGATGCATAATAATCAGAATCAGAATCAGAATACTTTATTTATCCCAGGGAGGAAATTTGGTGTTCCAGTTGCTCTGATACAGAGAACACAATAGAAATATCCCCCACAAAGAATACAATAAAAACAGAATATATACAGTAAGAATAGAAATACAATAAATAGAATGTGTAGAGAACAGAATATATACAATAAATAGTATAAAAAATAAATATAAATATAAATACTGCTTTTTGCACGGATGAGTGTAGAACAAGGATATTGCACAACCAGATTATTGCACAAAGGTTATTCTGAGCAGGTTTCTGTAATGTTTGGAGCAGTTAATAAGAGTCTGATGGCCACAGGAAGGAATGACTTGCTGTGGCATTCTGTGGTGCATCCTGAGGGAATTAGTCCGAAAAGTCTTAAAAAGAGAGTGCATGTACACATTTATTTGTACGTGTAGATACCAGCATCCAAATTTTCTGAAGCTTATTGGAGACCCTGTGAAATATAACTGACAAGGAACTCTCCAAACCCAAGGAACACTGACAGATTGATCGAGGACTAAGTAAATATGAGCTGCAGTTGAAATTTCAGCTCAGAGGACACACATTTGATTCTCAATCCAAAGAAAAATCTATCTAGTGTATCACAATATTGTGCTATATCACTGTAGGTTGTACTAAGTATGTATTCTGTAAGTAAGTATTCTTTTTTTAACTTTAATTTCAAACACCTAACAGTGTTCTAAAAACATATTTTAGAGGTTTTTATTCATGTGACAATTTGGTCCAGGCCTGGACCTGAGTGTGTTGCTACTGCTGACAACAGACCAAGGCAAGCTGCTGAGCTGTTCCACATCATACACATGCACACACACTGAAACCCTGAACATATGCAGACCACCAATAAGTCACTGCAGGAGCAGCTGGAGGCTCACTGACCCAGGGAGAGAAGACAGGACAACACAGATACATTGGAGAGCTGAATTGTGTACAAACATACAGAGCTGCTGTTACAGTCTCAATCTGCCTTTTTCAAGCCAGCATCACACAGACAGCAGTTTGATGTTCCAGCCAGGGACAGCTACATTATTCAAAAGGAACATGAATAATCAGTCCTTACACTTGGTCAACCATGTTGTCACTGGGTGCCTCCACAAAGGCTGTCAGCTGTCTCTGATTCAGTTTGTGACATCGATGGACAGAATCTGTAAACACAATCAGGAATGGAAAATTACTGGTTTGGAGACCATAGGATTGGATCTAGACATCTTGCAGATGATGATGATCTCCATAGCTTCATTGTCCTGTGACTTTGATTTGGGAATTGTTGGGTCTCCGTAAATAATATTACGAAGACTATGGTCTAGATCTGCTCTGTAAGTAAAATGTTTTGAGATAACTTTTGTTGTGATCTGATGCTAAATTGAATGGACGTAACTTGACATATAGTTGAGTTTATCAGCTTGATGATGAAGAAAAAATAGTTGTGACCAGAAACAACATGCAAATCTAATTTTCAAGATATTAAAATATGCTATTTAAAAAAAAACAAACAAAAAAACTTCATAAGTTGATCATCCCCAGCTGCATCTATTGGTAGATCTGTGTGTAATAGTACATTGCTGACTTCATTAAGGCAGACTTCCTCTCCTCACTCATTTAATTACTAGAGAAAAGGTTAGTGCCACAACGCAATTTACCAAATGTGATTTCTTAGCAGCTATTAACTGCGCGTGTGGGTGTGTGTGTAGTGACAAGGAGAGGTAGGGGGATGGGCATGGTGGGGTCTTTTTGTGCTCTGTGTGAGTGTTTGTGAGTATGCATATGCATGTGTGTGGATATTCCAATTCACCAAATGTTACCAAGTTCATAGGCCAGCATTTACTGTTGTACATGTATTTTTTTGTAGAATGCGCAGGTAACTCAGGTAACAATTACCCGTTGATGTTGACAATTCAAACATACATTGTAAAATCACAACTTCACGCTACAGTTATTAATCAGAGTAGCACTAGCAGACAATACATAATGTCAGACCACTCATAAAAAAAGATGGAGAGGACACTGTCTGAGACACCTAGAGGTGGAAAATCTGGACAAGAGTCTTGATGAAGCATCGACAGGAGTGAACCTGACTCTAAGCCCTAGGCAAAGGGAGAAAGAAAAAGGAGGGGGAAATAAGAAAAAGGAGATGTCCCAGGACTGTCATGGTTCTGCTGTCTGCTCCTGTTGTTCCCTCGTGTTACTTCCTCATGTTCCTCATTTTCAGGTTTGTCTTTGTCCCCTTGTATTTGTCTGTTCCAGTTTTGCTCACTTCCTGTTTTATTTTTTTCTTTCTCTCCTCACCTCACTTTACTTCCTGCCCTTGTGTGTTTCCCACCTCTTTGATTGTTCTGCTCTGCCCTTATGACATGCACCTTTTCCCTGTTTGTCTCCTCACCTGTTTCCACTTCCCCATCACCCCTTCCTTTGGTCTTTATCAGATTGTTAATATCATCTCCTGAGTTTGTTCTGTGTCTGCTCATCCTGTACCTGCCTGCCCGTCTTGTACCTGCCTGCTATGTACTCATACAGTTGCAAGAAAAAGTATGTGAACCCTTTGGAATTACCTGGATTTCTGTATAAATTGGTCATAAAATGTGTTCTGATCTTCATCCAAGTCACAACAATAGACAAACACAGTCTGCTTAAACTAATACCACACAAACAATTATATGTTTTCGTGTTTTTATTGAACACACCATGTAAACATTCACAGTGCAGGGTGGAAAAAGTATGTGAACCCCTAGGCTAATCACTTCTCCAAGAGCTAATTGGAGTCAGGAGTCAGCCAACCTGGAGTCCAATCAATGAGACGAGATTGGAGGTGTTGAAGTTAAAGCTGCCCTGCCCTATAAAAAACACACACCACTTTTGAGTTTGATATTCTCAAGAAGCATTGGTGAACCATGCCTCACACAAAAGAGCTCTCAGGAGATCTATGATTAAGAATTGTTGACTTACATAAAGCTGGGAAGGGTTACAAAAGTATCTCTAAAAGCCTTGATGTTCATCAGTCCACAGTAAGACAGATTGTCTATAAATGGAGAAAATTTAGCACTATTGCTACTCTCCCTAGGAGTGGCCGTCCTGTAAAGATGACTGCAAGAGCACAGCGCAGAATGCTCAGTGAGGTGAAGAAGAATCCCTAGAGTGTCAGCTAAAGACTTACAGAAATCTCTGGCATATGCCAACATCTCTGTTGACGAATCTACAATACGTAAGACACTAAACAAGAATGGAGTTAATTGGAGGACACCACACAGGAGGCCACTGCTGTCCACAAAATATATCGCTGCACGTTTGAAGTTTGCAAAAGAGCACCTGGATGTTCCACAGCACTACTGGCAACAATATTCTGTGGACCGATGAAACCAAAGTTGAGTTTCTTGGATCTAGTTTGGAAGGAACACACAACACTATGTATGGAGAAAAAAAAAGGCACAGCACACCAACATCAAAACCTCATCTCAACTGTGAGGTATGTGTGAAGTATGGTGGACGGGGCATCATGGTTTGGGGCTGCTTTGCTGCCTCAGGGCCTGGACAGATTACTATCATCGACGGAAAAATGAATTCCCAAGTTTATCAAGACATTTTGCAGCAGAACTTAAGGCCATCTGTCCACCAATTGAAGCTCAACAGAAGATGGGTGATGCAACAGGACAACGACCCAAAGCACAGAAATAAATCAACAACAGAAAGGCTTCAACAGAAGAAAATACGACCTTCTGGAGTGGCCCAGTCAGAGTCCTGACCTCAACCCGATTGAAATGCTGTGGCATGACCTCAAGAGAGCGGATTTACACCAGACATCCGCAAGAATATTGCTGAACTGAAACAGTTTTGTAAAGAGGAATGGTCCAAAATTTCTCCTGACCGTTGTGCAGGTCTGATACGCAATTATAGGAAACATTTGGTTGAGGTTATTGTTGCCAAAGGAGGGTCAACCAATTATTAAATCCAAGGGTTCACATACTTTGTCCACCCTGCACTGTGAATGTTTACATGGTGTGTTCAATAAAAACACGAAAACATATAGAATTGTTTGTGTGGTATTAGTTTAAGCAGACCTGTGTTTGTCTATTGTTGTGACTTAGATGAAGATCAGAACACATTTTACGACCAATTTATACAGAAAACCAGGTAATTCCAAAGGGTTCACATACTTTTTCTCGCAACTGTAAATAAAGCATTCTGCATCTGCTCTGCTGCCATCCTGCTCTGTATTTGGGTCCCACCTTGCCTCACACACGACAGGGACAGTAAATGATCCGGTTAAAAGGAACCTCAGTATTGAAAAAGAGAGAGAGAAAAAGACCAATTGAGAAAGAGAAAGAGGTACTGTATGCACACTCTTGGGCCCTAGATGCTCACCAGCCTCAGAATTGTGGTACAACTAATAACATTGTTGGTACATTCAATTCATTCATTCATTTTACAGACATATCTCTAAAGTTGTAAAATGTTCATATTAAATGTCTCTGCAGAATACCTCACACAATCCTTTTCACTCAACTACTGATTGGTCATCAAATATTATAGTAGTTAAATGAAAGTATACAAACTTCAGAGACCAGAGCACCAGGGCAATGTCTTATCATTACTTTTAAAAATCATATTGCAAAAAGAAATACAATGTTTCAAGTAGGAGGGGGTCGCTGGCTCAGGTTGTAGTCCCTTGACTACAGGGTTGGTAAGCATTCCCCGGCTTCTCCTGTCCTTATGTCCTTAAGTCTCCTGTAGTTTCTTTGTATGGTAGCACGTTGCCTCAGTGTGTGAGTGTGTGAGAATATTTTAAAGCAATTTGGATGAAAGAGACTCCTGGTTCTGAGCCAACAGATATGGAAATCCTGCACTGATCAGGAGGACATACACTGCTATCAACAGAGACCACCATAGGACCAGTAAGATTCCCTTACATGGCTGAACATCTAATATCTTGCCAGAGTTAGTTAATTCACAGAGTGAGCACTTACCACTAATGATTCAACATCTTAAAATCTCTGCTGATACAGCTTAAATCTGGCAACATCTTTGAACAGAGACAGTGTACACCATCTCTCCCTTTATATGACTTATATTAACTTTTTTACAGAGTGGGCACAGCATGTGAAGGATTTTTAGCGTACACTGGCTGTATAAATGTGTAAAACTGTCACTCTGTCCTGACAGTAGAACATGAGACAGATAATCTGTGATAAAATCAGACTCCTCTGGCTCCGCCTGCTGCCTCTGAGCTCACTGGACAAGAATCCACCAGGTCATAATCAAAACAACCAATCAGAACGAGGGGGAGTGTCTCACACAATGGTGGACAAACAACCATTAAAGAACCAAGCAATGAGAATTTTTTTTCCTTTACTACTTTGACAACATCAGCTAACATAACAAAGAAAAGTAAACAAAAGAAGACCAATAAAAAAAGCAAGATCAAATGAAAAAATTAGACCAAGCGAGGCTGAGGGGATGAGTTATGGAGGTAGAGCTGGAGCACAGTGGAGAGAGAGAGGGAGGGACCTGGAAGTTGTTTTTGTTCAAATCTTCAAATAAGTCCATTGCAAAGTCAAGGGCTAGGCTCCAACTCACAACATTGTAAAGACAAACTCCAGTCCCTTAGTACTTGAAATAATTACTGTCCATTTAGATGATTACCTGTAATTACTTGTTAGCTGTCAGCATGAGACAGAAACTTGGTTTTTGAGACATGAGGAGGAGGACAGAGAGGACATGGAGGTGGAGGAAGGTTGAATTGGAGGAGAAGTTGTAAGGGGGCAGAGGTGGTAGGAAGAGAAATGACAGAGGGAGGAGGACAAAGAGAAGGAAGTGATGGAAAAGCAGGAGTAGTCGGGGTTGGGGATTGAGGAGAAGCAGACGAGGTGGAGGAGGAGCTGAGGACAGAGAGCAATGGGTGTTGTAATGTGTTTCTGTCAGCCAGGGTCAAGCGGTTGCTGTCTCTTCTTTCAGCTGCTGTCCATCAGCGAGTGCCAGTGAATTAATCTCCTCTTCATTTGCAGGAATGAACCAGACCTCTGACAGCAACAGTAATTGCAGGGCTACTGATCTACTCTGTGATGACAGTGATGCTGCTTTCTCCACCAGTCATGTGACAGTCAGGTGGCAATGTTATGAGGTGGCACACTTATATCTCTTCTGTTGCTACAAGCCCTCATTGCTGTGATGTTGTTGATGCCTGCTGAGCTACAATTCTACATCCACAATGAATATAAAAAACTGTCATAAAAATGCCATAATTCAAATAATGGCAAAGTCTCAAATAAGAGCTTGAGTGTGTGAATAATGGTCAACCCCTAAAGGCATGATTAAAAAACAAACAAACAACAACAACAAAAAAACACTGACATAAACCATATAGGAATTTACACTATTTTCCTGCCTGCAGTACAGTCTCAATAAATGTTGCAAAGCTATGTGATCCAAATTCACAAACACACACACATTTTACACAGTAAAAATAAGAGAATATAAAAATAAGAATAAGAAATACAAATACTACTACAAAGTGTACTACAAAGTAACAAGATAAGATAAGGAGTGCACAGGAGTTGTTTTATAAGTGAATGAACCAGATTGAGACATTTGCATTGATGATAAACTATTTCCAAGAAAAAAAAAATACTGCACATGAAGAATATTGCACATTAAAATAACAGACTATTGTATGAATATACTATCACCTATAAAACTATGCCTTCACCGTGATGTGTCCAGGGTTGCACCACTTGTTGTTCGCATACACAGCGACTCCTCCGCCCTTCTTCTTGCCACTGTCGGCACAACTCCTGTCCCTACGCACCAACTGAAAGCCGGGTAAACTCACCAGAGAGTCCGGTATGTTGTTGTGCAGCCAAGTTTCTGTGAAGCACAATACCGAGGCCTCACGAAACACACTGTCACTCCGTGTGAGTACTGTTAATTCCTCCATCTTATTGCCCAGTGATCTCACATTCCCCATCACAATGGAGAGGAGATACGGTCGGTATCTCCTCTTCCTTAGCCACCGTCTCTTCCCGGCTCTACAGCCTATTCAGATAGTCAGATTGTAAATTGTGTATTTCACTCCTTTTTTCTTTTTAAATAAATGTTTTCGGTCATACACGCTAGTCTTTTTAATGTTGACTCAACTACTATATATGGGTAGCCCCTGAAAAAATGTTTCAGTAACTCCACACAGCCAACAAGGGCAGTCCACCTCTTATAGTGCCATCTTCCATAAGAAACTTCCTTTTTGGAGCAGTAGTTCCCAAGATAACTTTTACATACTTGTATTTAGCAGTTTATCAAAATGCTTGTTTAACAGCTAAACTAGGTAAATGTTAAAAAGGGTTGCCAAAGTAACCCTACAGCATCAGTTTTTATTATTTTAAAAAGCCAAATATTGTTTGTGGTCAATTTTAGAACTTGTGTGATTTTGTGACTACAGACTGGAGCAGTGACATGTTGAAAATGTCTGCAAAGACGTCTGCCAGCTGATCAGCACACACCTTGAGGGCCAGCCAGGGATCCTGTCAGGTCCAGAAGCCTTACGTGTCCTAATCCGTTTAAAAGTTCTACATACATCTGCTATGGATATCACTGGGGGGCAGTGGTCCTCCTGAGCCTTTTGCACCTCCACAGCAGGAAGTACCTATCTACGTACCTGGACTTCCTGTCCGTCCATGTTTTAAGTTTAGCACAGACTTCTCCGTTAACCCAGGGCTTCTGATTCGGGAATGTCGGTACAGAAATCCTCCGTCATCGATGCATTTTGCCGATGATTTAGCCAATGACCACGTCCGTGTATGTGTTAATATCTCTGTCCTTGAACACACACCACTCCGTAGTGCTGGAGCAGTTGCACTGTTATGACCATAAGTCATAAGATTGTGTTTCAGTGTGTCTGTGTGATTGTCTTCTTTAGTGTGTGTTATTTGTCGCTCCCTGTGTGAGGGAGGTGTTGTTTCCTTGTCCTTTCCCCTCCTTCCCTTTTGTGTTCTGTCTAGGTGGATGGCCGGTGATTGGACGGAGGATCAGCAGGACCAACTTCAAAATGGGATCCGCCCATGCCAGCCAGCTCAGCTCTCTCTCATTTCGCATCCTGACTCCCAACCAGACTGTGGTGTGCTGTGTGCTCTTGTGAAAATTTGTATTGTGTGTGTGGTGCTGCGTGTGGCAGCAATACCACCGTGAGTTTTTTTGTTAATTCTTTGGTGCAGTCCGGGTAAATTGTAGGGGGGAGAAGCTATTTATTTTTAAGTTAAGTTAAGTTTTCTCTTGTTTATGTTTAGGGAAGCAGGTAAGGTATTATGAAATAGGTAAGTTAGTAGATTTTGATTTCTAGATGGTTTTGTTTGTTGTTTCGGCCGTGCTCCCCCCAACGTCGGTGATACCCAGTACCCAGGGAATCACACACTTTATGTTGTGCCTTAGTTTCCCCTAGGCTGGGGCATAACAGCGCAGAGCCGAATCTGGTTGGTCAGACCACTGCTGAATGGTCCGTGTCATCGGTCTATCACGCTTCAGTTTCTGCCTATAGGAAGGCAGCAGCAGAACTGAGGCTTTATGCATCCTCGAAAGGGATGTAAACGTGATTGAGTGTGTTCTTACCACGCATAGAACAGTGATGATATCTCGGAAGGATTTTCCTCAGGTTGGCATTGTTAAAATCCCTGACTACAATAAACGCAGGTTCTGGCTGTGAGGTCCTGTCAATAACTCCATACAGCTCGTCCATGGCCTTATTAGTGTTGGCGTGTGGCGTGAACATACACTGCTGTCATGACGACTGATATAAACTCCCTCAGGAGATAATAAGGCCTGCATCTGATCATGAGGTGCTCCAGGTCCAGAGAACAGCCCGTAGAAATTATCTCCACATCTGAGCACCACTTGGTTGTTAACCATGAAGCAGAAGCAGACGCCTCCTCCCTTGCTCTTCCCTGAATGTATTGTCTGGTTCTGGCAGTGAGTGGAGAGCTCCATGGGACCAACGGCAGAGTCTGGGATCAAGGGATCGAGCCAAGTTTCCATGAAAACCAAAACTTTACAGTTCTTAATATCCCTTTGAAAAACCATCCTGCTCTGGAGTTCATCCAGCTTGTTATCCAGGGACTGAACATTAGTCAGAAGAATACTTGGTAGAGGAGGACGGTTTTCACCTTTCCTCAGCCGAACCGGCCGCGACCTTCTTTTCCTCTGTTGCCTCCGTTCTTCAGGTTCAACAGCAGGTAGACTCCGCCATGGAGATTTTTCTACCACTGACCTGATTTGTAAAAGTTTTTCTCTATCATATTGGCACTTTGTCAGTTTGCATATTTTAAAAAAAGACATAGCAAAATAATAGAAAAAGAGCAAAGCGGAGAGGGAGCTTGAGACACGGCAGCCATCTTCGGCTGCATGGCTACCCACAGCTCCAACACCATCTCAAATTTGCTGTTGACAAAACTGTCATGGGCCTGTTCACCGGCAACGATGAGACAGCCTACGGAGAGGAGGTCAGAGCCCTGACATCTTGGTGCCAGGATAACAACCTTCCATCTCAACGTCAACAAAACAAAGGGGCTGATCGAAGGGGCAGGGAGAAGAACAAGCCCCCCTCTCCATCAACGAGACTACGGTCAGAGAGTCAGCAGCTCCAGGTTTCCAGGTAAGAGTTGATGTTCATGAGGACCTGACCTGGACTCACCACACTGACTTGGTCACACAGACGAAAATCTATTAAGTTGACTTTTCTTAAAAAAACAAAAGCAAACCCACTGCCTTAGAAAAACCAAGTAAACTTAAAAAATAACTTGCTGCTTGATTCTTTTGGGAATCCTTCCTAGCCTCTCTGGCTTTTACTTCTTTTTCCCCCATTGATTGCTACATCCTTATAGCCTTATAGTCTCTTTGACGTTTTGTGCAATGGGTGCCCATCGTAAATTTAAGGCTGTTCTTCGAGCCATACCATCCTGCCTGAGGACCAGGCTCAGAAAGGTGGGGGTGCTTGCAAAATCAGTGATTTTGCAACTTTGTTGAAGTCCCTATCTTCAGGAGAACATTTGAAACTGTACATAATCTCAAGTTTTTTAAGAATGTCACATTTCATATCTTGTGATGGAGTGTTCCATCTTTCAAAAAGGCAAGATCTCCCAGTCTAAGTCTGTATGCAACATCAACTGAGAAATTGAGTTTTTCAAAAAACTCTGACCTGCTATGGTCTTCTTAGTAACGGTGCTGTTCCAGCTGTCGACCAAATCTCAGTGTCTGCTGTGCACTCAATATCTGGTGTTGTGGTGAGTGATAACAGGACAGTTAAGTGGAGAGTCACAAAATGAATGACTTTCAGTGTAGCTCTCTGAGGCAAATCTGTTATTTCAGTCAAAATGCAAAAGGAATTATTGAGGTCTTGATCTTCATACTGAAATTTCACGTCATACTTAAGTGACAGTTTATCTTTCAATTGCACTTTTAAGTTTTCAGTGGAATGAAGTCTCTCATTTAAAGTTCATTTAAATGAGATCACCATCATCAATGACAACTCTCAGCAATAACTTAAGCAATAACTCAAGCAATAACTCATCCTGAGGAAAAAGGAGACATTTGTGTGAGACTCCAACATTTCAGTGTGTTCAAACCGATGGGGAAAAACATCATTCAGTTCAGACAACTGGGTTATTGAGGGGGAGGGGGGGGGGGGGGCTGCTAGAGAGCTCGTCATAACACTACAGACAAATACTATGTCAGTATTGATCACCACAATCTTTGCTATTTGTCTAAATAGCATTATACCATATCTGCACTGTACTTAATACCATCTATACAAACAGAAGAAGCTACAAGGACATTGTTCTGCTGGGAATTCATTTAATAGACAATTTAGTACACGTTCAGGAAATGAAGCAACCATCAGACGTTATTTATTTCAATAGATGGCTTGAAGAAAGAGCTCGTTGCTAAATGGAAGGCTATTATTCTCGTGTGTCTGAGAGCCAAAGTAACGGGTATGTTTTGGAAATTGTGAGGGTGATGCACAACATCTTAACAAAAAGATTTAGTTGAGGGTAATGTTGAGGGTAGTGTTCAGTGTAGTGGTGCTTTGGCGATAGATTTTCATTCGGGAAAGCTTTCTGAAATAAATATATGTTCTATCTTGCAATCAAGAGAATACACCGACTCCTTTGTAAAGATTGTGGACACGACAATTCCAGCTTGTGTTTCTTTTTCAACTGTGTACAAGCAAAGATAAATCCGGAACTCTTTCTCTCTCCAGAGAGAATTGTCTTTAAAGCGGGAATCATCCCTGTAAGATCTGTATCCCTCTGACAAAGCTGTCTCAGGTGACATTGCCTTATCCAAAAGGCGATGAGATGTTAAGAATTTGTCCCTTTCGAAAAAAGAGCAGCAACATTATGTTCCTTCCCCTACCTTCTTACGTTTGAAAATCGCTCCACTAGCTAAATAATAAGCTACCCAGCATTATTTCTGTGGTTTTAAACACAGCTCAAACGCCCTCCTCCCCCTGCCCAGTTTATATTTAATGTCATATAGTTAGCCTCATAGCATAATTGCGTAAGTCATATTTTAAGTTTTTGTTTGTAATTTTAAGTTTTGAGAAAACAAGAAAAAACAAATTCTTTGGCAAATGCATAAGACTTTTTCATTTATAGTTTCTTACATAGTTTCTTTCTTTCATTTATAAGTTTCTTAAAAAAGAAAAGACACAATAATTATTACATTAAACAAATAGAAGTGACTTAGGCAAATTTTGTAGGAAATATGCCATGACTTAGGCATTTTTACTTACTCTTACATACATCTACATTACATTACTTACATTTTCCCTTACATTTCTCCTGCCAACCTTAACCAGTCCCACTCAGGTGCTGTGAGCATTTTCACAATGTCTATTGATGAGGGAGGTGGTCATAGTACTGGTGGGCCACTCTTGCTAGTACCGGCTTCAGTGCTTGCTGGTCAATGAATTTCCTGACTACCTAAATCGGTAACTGAGCAAGAAAGAGTCTGACCCAGTGGAATGATTCTTTGGGGATGCTGACTCGCTGAGGCAGGTCCTCCCAATCAGACTTATAAATCTGCCAAGTACTGGAGAGCCCGAAGGTCATGGACTGTGGGGTCACCATCTTTTCTATTTTGTTAGATGCTGGTGACATCGGCCCCTGATAACATGAAATCGTTGTAGTATATCTGGGTGACTTTGTATACGGATGGATGCAAACGTGCAGTCTCAAATATGACAATGTAATCACGTGGAGTGTGAATATCTGTTATGGTATGCTGTTTGATGAGGCTATGCATGGAGTCACACTTCATTTGGGTGTGCCCTGCAACCAGAGTTTTTTGTTCTGTGGTGACACCATGCTTTATGGCCAGATCTAGGTATGCGATTGTAATGTTAGAAGAGATAGCTGTAGCCATCACACTATAACTTTTTTGACATTTTGGTTGGACTCTAGGAGCAACTCAAAGTGTTTGAAGCAAGTAAAGTTGTGCATCTGTAATTTAGTTTTATAATACATCATGCTTGCTTTTGTCTTGGGGGCACAGAAGAACGCATTCATTCATCTCCTGACTGAGGCAGAAGAAAAGAAAGTGCTGCTGAGTGTTTTAACACAGTAAACCATGTTAAATGAACAGATTAAACTAGGTAACAAACAAACACTGTATATTTACTGTATATATAAAATTGAAGAAATATGAACTAGGTTACCAGATGAATCAAATAGAAGAGCCAATGCTTCACTTGCAGTCAGCTTAGTCCTCTTTTTCTCAGGGGCTGACATCTTGTATTTATTATCAAAATGCCTAAGTCAAATAGATGACTTAGGCAGATAGTGATTATGAAATGTAACAAGCACTCTGATTGGCTGAGGATATAGCCAGTAAGGCAACAGTGAATCAGCAGCGTTAGGAGAGTAGAGTTAGGCAGATATCACAATTTGGCCAAAATATGACTTAGGCAATTATGCTATGAGGCTAACAATATGTAACTTATTTTTTCATTTTGCAACTAGAAAGGCAAATTTCACAGAAGAGTGAGACTCTTATATCAAGTTTCCAAAGTCCTGCATTTAAACTGTGTACCCTTGGGAACCAAGTGGCAACTGGAAAGCCAAATGTTTTTAGCGACATAAAAGCTAAGCTAAGGCTAACCCTAAACAGTAAGTACATGAACCTGGCTCTATATTACAACAAAACAGCAAAATGGCTTGTGTAAGGGAAAAATATTTATTTACCAAATCAGCGTGCCAAGTGCAAAAATCACTGTAATGTGACAATAACAATCACCATAGCTGAAGCAACCTTCAGCTGCACTTGAGCTTCTTCCAGCATGTTCTACAGAACAGTAAAAAGCAAAGGCGATGAGGACTGATCTATGCCTGTACGCTTAACAAGTACTGTATTCCGTACAGCAAAGTCTGTTATAGTTTATGCTTATATCAATTTTAGCTTATATATATTGTCTACTAAATAATATCTAGGTGGCTCAAAATAAGATTTTCATAATTAGGTAAAATGTCATTTGGTGTTATGCAGAATATCACTGGTATATTGATGGTATATGCTTAATTACTTAAATACTTCATTATGTCTTTTACACTTGGGCATCTCATTGGTGCAAAAGTAAAGTAGAAGCAAGTAAGAGTTGCTGGCAAAAAAGGTTGTTGCTGTTGTACTGAAGGAGCACATCATTGTGCATGATTGATGAAGAGACTGCCATAACACAGACTATCCCAAGGACAGAAGCGTACATTCTAACTAATTCTAACTAATGTAAAAATTTTTCATGGGTATTTAATTAATTGTTCAGCAGAAGGTCATAGACCTGAAACAAGATGTTTCAAGGCCAAGTGAAGTGGCAAGTTGGCAAGCAAGTTGATGGTAGCTATCACACTCAAATTATACAAATGTTCATAGACTAAAACTAGACAAGCAAGACAATCTCAAACACCAAGCACAACACCATGCCCACGTACACATCTCATTGTTACAACACTCAACACAAGGCCTAAAAGGTTGTTCTATAAAATGTTGTAGTACGTCATTTGAGATTATATGCTACATAAGTTTGTCAAGTTTATTTTCAGTACTTAAGTTAAGCAGTAAGCTTTTAAAGAAAGTGTGAACTTTCTGCTTTTATACCTTGACAGTTGCTTTTGTGTGGGTGAAAACACACTACTAAGGCTATTTTTATACACTTTTATTAGATCAATGTTAATAACTTGAGAAATATGTTAAATACAGACACATTTGCCTTAATATCCAGCTATGCCTCAGGCCACTGTCAGTTTTAAAATCAAATAAAATTGTATTCTGAATGATCTTTGATCGGTCAGTCAATTTTATGTAGTACTGTTTGACAATAAGAACTTAATACAACAAGATGCTACAAGATACAAGTTTGTTGGTTTTCTGAAGTTTCTTAGCTTGCGTGTGAGTTAATTTGGTTATATGCTATCAGACAGGATGGGAGCCAAAAACTGGAAGGTGGACATTAGCAGCTATTTTACAACAAGTCAAAGTGTAAGTCACTGTTGATGTCGCATCAATGTGTTATTTTCTCAGGAGGCAGCAGCAGTTTATAGCACAGACAGAGGGAGAGAGGCAGGGTCCCAGGTGAGGTCAAATAATGCCTTGGTGATATCTTGGAAGTGAGATTCAGTATTGTGACAAATGTTAGACTGACAATGTGTGTTTAAAATGAGTGCTATGAATAGGCACACTGTTCATGTGGCACTGTTCATCTGCCCACACACAAGCCTCTTACTTTGTCGTTTTGATCCGTGTGTTGTTCTGTCCGCGGTGGCTGAGCCGTAATGAGCCGTTTCCCTTCGCTCTTCAGGCGGTTAAGGCGGGCTTGTTTTCCTTGGCGGCATCGGGAAAACGCAGCTGAGACGACTTTATGAGGAGAGACAGGATGTGGAGTCTGGTGTCCTTGACAAGCTTGTTAGTCCTTCCGTGAGCGGGAGTTGAGATCAGCTGATACTCAGCTGATTTTCAGATCCGGCAAAACAGTCTGTTTACTCGATCTGTGAGTTGAAGACTTGTGGCCAAAAAAAGGAAAAATAAATTAAAGGAAAAATTGAACGTTTGAGATGGATGTTCCATTTCAGCGGCCAGAGTCACAGGAGAAAAGCCCAGAGGGTCTCTTGCAGCAACAACAGCGCTGAAGAATAGCGGTGAGGAGCGGGGTGTGTCAGCTTATATCACCTGTGTGACATCATCACTGTATCGCAGGGAACCCCTGGGGTTTCTGTGGGAATCATCCAATGAGAAGCCAGAATTTGATTTTGAGATCAGTGGAATTTGCTCTTCTCTGAACAAATGGCTGCAAAGACCCCCTGCTGATTCTGGTCAGGTTTTTAAGTTTCCATGTAGGCCTTCTATTGTCTCAAGCACAGAGTCTGAGATCCCAATACAGTTAAATCTGTTACACCAAAGTCGATTTTATAAAAGTACACAATCATGTACCTATCTGAGAGACTCTCCAGCAACACTGGACAGGTTGGTATTTGATGTTGTAACTAAAGAACCTGCCTGATATCTGCAAGAAGACATACATCAAATAATTAGTCAGTCTGCTCTGAGATGATAAATAAATCAGTCTAACCAAAGATATTTGTCAGCTGGCAGTTATCTTCGTCTTAAAATCAGGCTTAAAGACATTTGAAGAAGCTGCACGAGCAGAGGCTCCAAAGAGCCGCAGTGATTTTCACTGAATTGTTTTAATCTCTCATCGTTAAATCAGCTGCCACATAATGTTGTGAGATGTAAACACTGCTGGCCAACAAACAAGTGAAATAAATGTTGTCAACATGAAAAGTAATCTACAGTAAAATCTGTTCACTAAAACAAACACATAGTAATAGAAATGAATTAATTTAATAGAAAATTAAACATAAATCAAACAGAGATAATTACCTGTCCAGCAGAAATGTGTCTAAATCTCCATCAGTGTGAATCTTTCAGCTCTCTCCGATGTTAACTCTTGTTTTATCTCCGGGCTCGGTCAAATCCTTTTTCTTTAGCTTCTTTTCTTCTCTGCTCATCTTCTGTTTCTTCTCTCTCAGTATCAGCAGTAGTTTGTCAGAGGAAGGGAGGCTCATTTTTTCTCTCTGCTGCTGAACCTTGTTGTGGAAATGAACAAGCTCGTGACCCCACAGTGACCCGGAAGAGTTTGAGCGTGGCTGTGAGAGTATTCCTTCTTGTGGCAGGAGAGGGCATATACATAGGATGACAACTCTTATTATCCTATGTACTATGCATCATCCATCATCAAATGACAATGACAATGACACAATCGACTTTGGTGCAACTGTATTGGGATCTCAGACTCTGTGCTTGAGACAATAGAAGGCCTACATGGAAAGTTAAAAACCTGACCAGAATCAGCAGGGGGTCTTTGCAGCCATTTGTTCAGAGAAAAGCGCCAAATTCCACTGATCTCAAAATCAAATTCTGGCTTCTTATTGGACGATTCCAGCCCAATGACAGTCACAGGGCTGAAATAGAAAGACAAACCTCACTCCTAGGGACAATTTAGAATTGCCAGAGAGAACCTACGTAGGCACAGGGAGAACGTACAAACTCCACACAGAAATACCTATGTTAACTGGGGATTGAACCCAGAACCCGCTTGCTGTGAGGCGACAGTGCTAACCACTACACTATTGTGCCACCCTTTACACTGTTCATCACAACATAAAACAATATATATGTCATTTTCTGTCCCCATGTTGTAGTTATGCCTTGCTTTTTGGAAGGTCAGACCTAAGAAGGAGTCAGAATCCCACAACATCCATGAAGATGCATTACTATTTCCAGTAGTTTATATGACATTGTGATGGCCACACTAGCAGCCACACACTAAACAAGGGTAACCCTTTAATTGTTTCATGTCTTTAGTTTAAGTATTTTACATAACACTCAAATGGTACACAAACAGAATAATAACTGGACACCAGTTTGATTACGTAACATACAGTTTATGTGCAATTTTGACAGCAGTTATCTATTTGGAGGCACACATACTTTATTTGTCAACTTTGCTACATTACTTTGTTACCTTAAGTTATGATATTAATGCAATTTCTTTTGAGTTACCAGTTCCTGTGGACTGCTGCTGGAGTGGACTGGGTGCTAATTGGGCTGCACCAAGTTCCTGTTGCGTCATGGGGAGGGGCAAGAGATTTTTGATTATTGTTGTTTTGACAAATTTGGTTGTTGTTGTGTTTTGTTGTTCTTTTTCTTCTTAGTTAATAATTGGTAGGACTAATCTGATGTGTTGTGTTTAAGTATAGTTTGTTTGTTTGTTTGTTGGTTTAAGTCTGTCCCCCATTGTTTCTAAATGGCCTGATCAGCCTCTATATATGTTCCCCCATGTCTCATTTATATAGGTCAGATTGTGCTGGTTGTCTTCTGTCAATGCTTGAGTTTTGTTCTCTTGAGTTAAAGGCCTGAATAATCAGATATGCTTTGTTATCATTTTGGATTTTGTAAATAAATGCAAAAAAAATTTTTTTTTTTCAAGAAAACTCCCCTGTGTCTCTCTGGTCTGCGAGCTCGGTCCCTGACAGACATCTATCTCCTGTTAATGCCATATGTTTGCAGCAGGTGTCATTGTGCATGATAAGATCCACGGTGCTGAATAAATAATAACTGAATAAATTACTTTAACACATCAAAAATATGTAAATAAAAATGTGGTACAGTACTTGTCTGGGTTACCTTGGTGTCTGATACTTTCAAGATCAAAACATTCTCATTCCTATATCTCTTCAGGACAGTATTATAACTTCACTAACACTACTGAGCTCCAGTGACTCTGAGTTCTGAAGAATAACAGTAACAGAAACCTCAAAATTATTGGCATTATAATTCAGTTCCAACTGATGGTAAGTAAATATTAATTCTGTTTTTCTCAGTCTCAAAGAATACTTTTTTTTTCCTGACAGGTGACTGACCTTCTTAGCAACTGCATTCCGACTTAGGGGACTGGTGATTTCCCTCAGTGCTTTGTGCTCAATGCTTCTCAATGCTTCATATTGTCACTGATCAATCCTGTGCCCAAAGCTCTTAAGAACCTCCTCTGTATCAATTCAGTAGTGTACAGTTCACCTGTGTCTGGTTTTCTAAATGATGCTAGAAGAATGCTAGAAGTCTCTCTTTCAGTTCTTTAAGATAGCACAAATCTGTGAGAGGGTGAGGTCCATTTTGATCTCTAACATATCACGGAGGCTAAGGCGAAGACTATGGCTATGGCCCTGACAATGGCTTTGATAATTTATGTCTCACTATCACTTCTTCTATGTCCCATTTCAATATAGTGGACTAGGTTAGAGTATGACAGTTTGTCTCTCTGGCCCTTTTTTAAAATCTGGCCATTGTTTTTAAATTTCCTGCAAATGGTGACGTCGGGTGGCTGGGCTGCTGATGAAGCAGCCAGTTTGGGACAGAAATCCTGACTGGGTCCCCGGTCAGTCATTTCATTTGTAAGCTTCAGCACTTCTTCCAGTTTTTTTGTAACTATCAGAAAGCTTAGCAGTAATGCTGCATATTGTATCTTGCAGTCATTCCTGCTCTATTGTTTGTGTGTTGGCTTCTACAGTTTCACGCTGCCTCTCCGTAGCATGGCTGATTCTACTTCTGACACCAAATTTTGTTGCACACTTGAATAAAGACTCAGTGTAGATTATTGTTTTTACTTGACATTCTGCAAAATACACAGACATTGCAATATATTGTTACCTGTTCTGTCCAGTCTTTCTCTTGCACTACAGAGGGCTACAGTGTAAGTGCCATGCCTGTATTAACACTGACCAGTTAACATTACATTACAGTGCAACTCATTGGCTTACTTACTTGCTAAACAGCAGCATAGTTGTACAGTACAATGCACTTCGCTGTAGAATTTTGGCTTAGAAGAGAAGGTATGGCAAGACAGATTAACAATGGATGCATGGTAATGCGAAGGAGGAAGCCAAGAAATAGAAAGACAGGTGATCATTAATTAGTCATTAATAAACAGCAGTTTGAGAATATTTTTTTTACATAAAGAAAGAATTTCATACATAACATTTTATAAAGAATTAGCAGGATGGCCACAGTAATACCAAAATAGTTATAGAAAGTGTTTCACAGGTACAGAAAATTTCCCATAACACAAAAAAATAATTAAATTATTTTTTTAATTAAGTCTGGAGACTTTCTTCCTGAGCAAAAAAGGAGTATATAGCAATTACTATTAGCTTTGTTTTTCTTGTCACAGAGAAAATAATTCTGCTCTTTAAAACTTCACTGTTAACTGTTTTGAGTGGGGGTTCAGTTTTAAAACCTAAAAAAAGGTGTTTATCTTTATCTTGTTTATCTTTAACAGTGGGTAAATCATCCACAGCTAAATAGTTAAAAAAAAAACTTTAAAAAATAAAAATGGTGAGAATGGTATGAAGAGTACAAAAGGATTATTTTAAATCATAGACAACTTTCCTTGACATTCCTACGTCCACTTAAGTAAAAAAGTGCTTGGTGCATTGTATTGTAACACTTGTATGGTTTGTTATTCAGCACTGTCTCAATAGTGGTCTTTTTGAGGGCTGCAATCCTATAAAGACAACACATTGGGAATGAACATGCAACATTCAGTAGTTTCCATTGGGGTTGTAAAATGTCATTTTTAATTAATATGTTATTTGCCCTACAAATAAACAAATAAAGACAGAATACATGCCATTCCACAGCCATGGGCATTAATGTGCTGGTACAACAGCCTCCACTTTTCTGGTTTCATGCTTTCCACCAGATAAAATAATGAAATAAACTTCTTATAAGAAAAATCTTAACAATACATTCTTTGACTTGTTTACTTGTCCTTATGTTAAGCTCACTATATGCATAAATATACCATGAATTCTAGTAAACAGTTAATGTTTAACACTCATTCAATCCGGTTGAATTCACTATTCTAATACATATTCATCTGTCTTAACAAATAAACATATAATTAAATTAAATTAAATTAAATATTTATCCTTATTGTGCAAAGCATCTCACATTAAATGTATATTCAATCTCAGACAATAAAATATATTACCCCTAGGAATTGTATTTATATTAAATGATATTGTGTACATCACAATATATGTCCATTGTCAATGATCACTTCCAGTGTAGGAAGCAGTGTATCCTTTGTGCAACTGATATTAAATGTAACCTGCACTTTAGCAGAACGTTTTTGTCTAATGTGGTCATATCAGCCAAAATGAACCTAATGGGCAAATGCACAAGCACATAAGCCGTCAGAGTACCCTATAGAGGCCTCAGAAGTCTTCACACAAAGCACTGGTTGAATTGTTGACCAGTGTCACAGTCCCCACCCCCACATCTTTTTGACATTACAATAAAAGCAGTGGTATCTATCAATTTTGGTAACTTTGCACAATGATTGGCCAGGTGTGTGAAAGTGGACAGTGTTTGAATTTCTCACACAAGCTCTTTTTTTCATTCTTCACACAACTACCTCTGTCACTTCTCATGTGATTAACCAAATACAACACCATGAATGTCACTGAGGAAAGCCTGAAAGTCTGGAAGTGTGTGCCATTATAGTGTTCTATACAGTTCATCATGCCAAGACTACAAAGACATCCAAAAGACACAGTTATTGGACTAAAATTAGGGAGGTAGTGGACACTTCCAGTGTGACCATTCAGAACAAAGAGAGGCACTTCTACCTGTACTGATCAAATTTATGCTTTACAACCTAATACGTGTCTCAAGCCATGCAAATCAGTCACGGACAAAAAGTAGTGTAAGTAAGTCTAAGTAAGTATGTGTCTGTATACTTTTCACCACAGTATGTATTTAATAGGTTTTAATGCTGTTAATTTTATTTGAACTGTATCAGTGTTGTCTTACTCTGAATATTTGCTAATTTCATGCCAATATAGCACAGTGAATTAAACCACAGCTGCGAGAAGAATGAAGTGTGTGAGTGATCACAGGATTGAAACACACACCTACTCTCACTCACTTAAAAACCAACCAGCTCTCAGCTCTCACCAGAGTAGCTCCAACCCTCCCTCCCCTCCACTCTCTCTCTCTTAGTCTCTCGTCCCTCCCACTTGCTCTCTCTCCCTCAGAGGAGGAGCTGCTCTGTCTCCCTCTGCACTTGTCTCTCAGTCAAGGAGAAACTAATTGGAGGAAGAATAGAAGAAAGGAGCTGTTGGAAAACTAAACAAAACAAAACTTTACTTCCCTACAGCATGCCACAGAAAGGTATGATCTCTCTCTCTCTCTCTCTCTCTCTCTCTCTCTATTCTTTTTTTCCATCAGATTGAACATAAAGTTAAAAAGTTTGTTACAGTTTGTTTACTAGATAAGACTTAGGCTTAGTAATGACTTAGCAAGAGAGTGAAGACAAAAATGTTTGTTGTCAAAAAGAAAGAACAGTTTAAAAATTAAAATATTAATAACAAAAACTAAACAATCTATCAGTTTCCAGAACGGATGAACAAGAGGAAAGAGTGGCAAAAAAGAATGGGTGAGAAGAAAGACAATTTTATGATCATTCCCTCTGCCTGAGAAATGTTTTGTGCAGCAGCCTTTAAAACAAAGGAGGAAGTAGAAAGCAGAGAATGTTAGGGTTTCTTTTCTATCTATGTGAATGAATCTTACTTGAATTAACTGATTAATCATGCATATCAGAGGAATCATTGACTAATTCACCAAAACCTGAATTTCCTGTCAAAGTGTAAAATCAGCAGATGCTTCTGTTTAGTTTCAGAAGTTGCTGGGGTACACTGAAATGATCTCAAATGACAGGGCCCCCTTGACAAAAGTGTGTCTTGCTGTGTCTAGCCCTCTTTCCATATACTAAACACAATTCTTTGTGATAAAATGCGTTTTCATGGACCAGTAATTGTACTGAAACCACCTCGGAAATATACAGTTTTGTTGTATTTGCATTTCACCTCCTAAAAATGTCACATGTAAGAACTGGCTCAAAGACATTCTCATAGCATAGATATTAAAATGTGTTACATTTTGCCCTGCTTCAGGCCGGACTGCACTGCTTGTTTCTGGGTTATGTTCTCCGCCAGTCAGAGGGTGAACACGCTGATTAACAGACGCGACTCAGGGCAGACTAAAGAAAAAAACAACACAAAACAAACAAACAAACTAACAAACAAACACCAACAGGCTGACAGCAGCCCTCATAGTGTTCAGAGCGCCTGGAGGTGCCGCCCGCTGTGGATTAATCATCAACTCATCCCAGATTGTCTGATGGATTATGACGGCTGGGCAGGAGGAACATGACAGTGTTTAGCAAGATTTTCAAGATTCTCCGGACTCGAGGTCAGAAGGCGCAGGAAGACGAGTGTGGGCAGTTGTGAAAAGTGCGTGTGTCTGTGAGCCGCTTCACTTTTATTGAGAAGATCCATCGCTACGTTTCACCTTAGTACAGCAATAATTTCTCCCGCATGGTCCCTGGATTATTGTCACTTCGAGCAATGTGTTAATAAAATTGTTGGATTATTGCTCTATACTGCTCTGCGGTGTTCCTTTCAGTTACCTTATAGCTAACTATCTCCGTCTACTTTGGGGTTATTTCACACCTTTCGAGGCTCATTTATGAGACAACTACTTTCTGATTGCCATGAAATAATTGTCACGTGCGGCTGAGCCCTCCAAATGATCACTTCAAGAACACTGTTCTTAAACTCTTTTTCAAATATTCTGGAGCAGCCAGTATCTTTGTATCCAAACGGTGTGGTTAAGAACTATGGAAAACATCCAAGTAGGGCATCTTTAATGTGAGCAAATTTTTTATTATTATTGTCACCTAAAAACATAGGCGTTTATAGAATATGTGTTTTGCAGATTGATATTCAAATGAAAAATATTAACTTTCTGCGGTCTGTGGTCTGTAGCTAAATCAACTCATTTTCCCCGATCTCTTTATTTAAGCCTATAAATGACACTGTTATCTCGTGAAGGCCCTCCATTATTTATTGGAGTTTATTGGAGAGCGACTTTATGAAAAGACTGAAAATATGTGAGTGAGTTCTTGATAAAATCACAGCTCTCAGTGAAAACAAAGAAAAGTCTAAAACCACCCCGTTTTGTTCTTTTTCTTTTGTGCTGGAGTCACATAAAAAATCCGTCAGCGGCGAAGTTCCTCATGAAAATGCGTCTGCTCTCGGGACTTTTTGAAAAAAGTCAAATACAAAATATACAACAAGATAAAGTCCGTCTAAATTGATGATCTAATTAAGTCAACTGTTGATTAATGTCTTAATTAAATCGAGGCCAATTAACTGCATGATTAAACAGGTGGGAATGAATTCATCCAACATGTGAATGTGGAACAAAGATTTTTTGGCGTGCCGGAGCTGCTCCATATGTTCTGATGAAGACACGAGATTTACCATTACATCTGCCGTGAGCACCTGAGCCTCATCACAGAGCAGAACAGCGCAGAGCTCATGAACAAGCATTTTAGGATGTTGTTTTATTGTCCAGAGATCTCAACAATTGGCTCTCTGTGTATTAAATATCAAATTAGTCGATTTGCCTCAGAGGCTGCAGTGGTTGATTTCCACCTGATTTTAGTCTTTCGTGATTTATTCTTCCAACACTAAAATAATAAATCATGTCAAGTGAATAATGACAGTATATGTCACTATGAACATCGTTTAAAACAGTAAAAAATAACCTCTAATCTATAAAAAAGTCTGTCTTAATGAAGAGCTTTGAAACTTTGATTGTTGACTGTCTCGGCTGATTTTCCGCCTGTTTTGTAAATGTTGGACACAGACGGCCTAAATACACTGAACTCATCAAACGTTTTCATTATGATTAGGCTGTAAAAAAGGGCATAAACAGCATTGTGAGTGTGACTTCAACCCACTGAGTGAACGATTAAGATGATTTCCCTTTCATCTTTCTGTAAAATGTTGTTTCTCCGGTGTTTTGTAGCTTCTCTACTGTTTCCCCTCTTTTTCAAATGAAATCGCATTAATGAAGTCTCTTGCCATCATAACCGAGCTTGTCGGGAACCATAGCCCAAACATCGCAAACGCATTATGCAGGCTAAACAGGTATATTAAGAATACACAAAAACTGGACATAAACTGTGATCATATAAAAGCGGCTGGTACTTTTTTATTCAGTTCACTTCCAACTTCCCCTGGTTTATCGCGGAAGAGTCACACCCTGCGGGCTGCTGGATAACTTGGAAAAAGAACATAGAAGAAAATGTGTTCTATGAAGTTATATCAAATATTGACACGTTAAATATTTTCTATGAGGTCCTTCTACGGAGCTCAGTGACAGTTATTGGCCTGCCTGTGATATACTGGATAATTAGGCCTATATCATATCCAACTAAGCACAAAACGTAACAATGTATTCACATATTATTATTATTATTATTATTATTATTATTATTATTATTATTGTTGTTGTTGTTGTTGTTGTTGTGGTTGTCATCACTCTGAGCAGCATGCAGTGGTCTCTCCCTGCAGCACAGTAAATCACTGCTCCAGAGTTGCGGTGGCTCTGTGTCTCTTTCGACTCTTTTCTACTGATATCAGCGCGCTGAATGCGGCTGAATGAAACTTTTATATTGTCATCGGCGTGTTCAACAGAACTCCTTTATGTCAGTTGTACTGGTCAAATTGGGCTCCCTGCCGCGGTTTTGTGTAGCCGTTTTTTTAACGAGCCGCAACTAACGAGGCAACGACACCAAAATCCCGCGGACACACAAAGCCTGCAGAGCCCGGCTCGGCTCCTCCGGCTCTTTGTCTCCTTTCACTGCAGAGAGGCGCTGAGTTACAGCGGGACAAGGTGCCTGCAGCCGGCCTGTGTGTGTGTGTTCATGTATGGAACTGCTTCATGTTCATTATGCAGGTTGTTAATGACAAGAGCTTCAGAGAAGGAGCTGCTTTGAAGCCTTTATTGGTTAGCTTTTTTCAAGCCAGCTTAAAAAGGCTTGTGTGTTGAGAATTGAGATAAAGTATAATGATATGTGCTTTCTATTAATGACAACAGATAAAACTGGTCAGTTTGGAAAAGGGTATCTAATCACCTTGCTTTAACACTGCGCCTTTTGGTGATAATGGAGGAAAGCCTTATATGACAGATATCTATGCTTTAATTATAAGGATCGCTGAAACTCGTGATTCTGATCTATCACGATTTTCTTTGCCAGTGTCGTCTTTATTGAGACCTATATAGACCTACTATTGTACAATTTTTACTTCTAATTCTCAGTAGTTCTAAATTGATTTAGTAAGTGCTCAAATATAGCAATGATGTATCACTGTGACTTGATGTGGGTAATAATTTTTATTAAATTCTACAGACAATCTCTTATTTTTATCATCCTTCCTGTAATATCTAACAACTTTGTGCTAATCACATATGGAGACCAAGAGTGTTCAGAATTAAATAAATAGACAATGTTGCATAGGTATCCTTATGAACGAATACAGACAAAATACATAAATTAACCTTGGAAATATGAAAGTATCCAACTTAAATCTGCTCATTATCATGAAATTTTCATTCTCATTTATTTGCTTCTGTTTATTGCAGGTCATTTTTACATAATTAAAGTAAAGTGGTTTTAAAGTCCATTTTTATTTTACAACACATTTATATCAATAATCCCACTAATCTCAAAGTAAAGTATTGATCAAGCAAAGAAGACAAACAGTTATTTTATTTGCAGTCGCTTTGGTCTGATATGTTATTGTGAAGAGAAGCAGGATGGAATAACACCTCATAATACAGTTATGTACAATTCCTTGGTTATATTACAATGGCTATTTTTATCTGAAATTCATAAAAAGATTATTTCTTTGTAGAATTCTTCCATCTTCTTTACAGCAATAAAAACATGTTATTGGGTGTGATTCAGTCTCTCCACGATCTCTGAGACTCCATGAATATTTGCAAGATAATCGTGGATATAAAATTATCGATTTCAGTTCAGTTTGGCTGTGTTTTATTGGACTCACTGTGGTTCCCGCTGATGTTGTTTTTTACTTTATGACTTCTCAGGAAAAAAACATAATCTTTTTTATGTATTTAATTGTGACTAATCCTGAATTATATTTGGTAAACACTTAGGATGTCTTCTAACCTTCTTCCCACAGATGACCTAAAATAGATTAGGGCAGTTCACAAACTGAAATGGTGTACTTTATATTCTTACATGAAGCATGCACCCCCTGATTTTCTTATGGCATTCAACAGCTTTCTCACAAATTTGACAAAACTTTGCTCTGTTGATAATCCCAGGTGAATTCCCATTCATTAACAGTGAATCTATAGGGAGAGTTTACCAAAATCATACACAGTCTTATACAGTATTGAAATGGCAGTGTCTAATCAGCTCACATGCAGCTGTGCAGATATGTGTCCGACTGATGGAGAAAAAAAAACAACACAAGAAAATTATTATTAATTATTATTATCATTAACAAAATGTGGACAGCTGTTATTTTGACTGGTAAATAAAAGCTTTTCTTTCATTGACAGTCAGTGATGTCTTCAGCAGAAGGTAAAAACGGTACCATCTAAATTTTATAGTAAGTAAGGTAAAGAAGTTGAAAGTAAGTAAGTAAGAAAAAAATCACCTTTCAGCTTTATGACTAATGATAAATACAACAAAACTGAGATGCGGCCCTGTGGCAGCACACTGGACCTGAGTGTGAGAACTGGACTCTGAGAGTGGCACTTCAGTCTGTGCTGATAACTTTATTTACATTAGCATACATTAGCATATGAAGCAATCATTTGATGGTTTGGCATTCAGCCATTCTGTCCAGTTGGGTTTTATTCACCTCAAAATGTTTTTCTATCTGATAAAATGTTTCACTTTTTCCTCCAAGTCCTAACAAAAACTACTGCAAGAGAAAAGAATGATGCTCTTTTTCTTTTCTCTTTTTAACTGCTACAAAAAAAGATTTGACTTGTAAAAATGTATTAGTGGAGACTAATTCATTATAAAGGAAAGATGTGTGTGGATGTTGTCTGTGTACTGTACATTATAAAAAAGTAAAAGATTATTTCTGTTTGTACAGATTTCAGAAGTCAAACAAGCTGGGAGACTGGTGTTACCTCCATGATGCAAAACAGTGAGTTACATGCTTTATCTGTTGTGGTTTCTCAACACAGTATTCAAAGTAGGCCCCTTATACTCTGTGCTGTAATTGGCAAAATAATAAATCCAGGCAGAGGGAAGGTTCTCTGCAGATATAGACACAATCACACACTGTTGTATGAGTCTATACATGGCGTTTAAGGAAAACTTATTATATTTAAGTTGGTAAGCACTACCTGACAGCCCAATCTGGAATGACAAAAACCAGACAAATGTAAAACCGCAGCGTAGCTACACTACCAACATTCAGAACTGGAACCTGCTTTCACTCTTGTTTCATTACTAGTCATTTGCCCACATCTGAAATTCTGAATATGCTGTAATGCTGTAATATTAAAGGATAATTCAGGTTTATTACATCATGGGTCTTAAAACAGTTATGTGACAATCTGAAAGGAGTCACTTGTAGTGATGAGCTTACAGAGAATCTGCAGCTCCCATCAGTTTTAAGCAGACAGCAGCAAAAAACCTCTGAAAACCACTTGTACACTACCCACTCAGCAGCTAATTCACCAGCTTACCAGAAACACAGCTTAAAATGAATGATTATGTTGACCCACATCTGCTGGATTTATAAATTGGCATACATTTATATATACATAAATGTTTGTTATTTAGTGAATGTCATTAGCACACAGTGAGGTCACAGTATTAACATATGATGGATAAGGTGAATGGAAAGAATATATTTTCTCTCATTTACATTTAAGAGATTTACCATAGTATCCCTGTAAACAAATAAAAAAATCCAAACACACTCATCAACCTCTGATTGCTTCACCAAGACAGGCTGAATCCAAATTTTTTTCATTAGGATTTGGACAAGATGTGCAATTACCTTTTGGCAGTTTTGTCTTTCAGTCCTATCAGTAATAATAACAATGTACTCACTAAGTTAATAGTTGACATCTGGGATCACATTAAGTCACTATTAATCACTATTAAAAAAAAAAAATAGTGATGTTGCAGTGATGTTGTCATGTTCTCAGACTTCAGCAATTCCCTGGTCACGTACAATGCTATTATTACATATACACTGACAGAAATTATGGAAAAAACAAAAAACAAAAAGTTTAAATAAACTGGAATAAATATTTGATGATTTGTATAAAAACTACCTGTGACCTATACTTTGAATTCTGATCTGTCCAAACATAAAATGCAGATCTTCCACCAATAACTCAAACTCTTTTGTCATATATATGTATTTATCCATTTTGGACTGTCACTAGAGTTACTGTTTGAACTTTAAATATCATTCTAAATTATGAATAGTTAAAATGCTGGACTGTATAAAACTTTTTGGGTAGAACTGACAATGAACTCCACTTGATTTCTTCTTTCCCACTGCGGGACAAGAGGTCCATGCTCTCTGCAGTGAAGGTGTGTGGATTACTTTTCTCTCTGTGTCATTGCTTGTTTCTTTGTCCTGCATTTCTCCCCTGACCAGTATCAGTCCCACACTACACTGCTTCTATGCCTTGCATCCATCCCATCTCGGAAGTTATTAGATGATGCTGCTTGACATAAAATTTGAGGCAGGTTTCTGTTGAAAGTAGAATTGGTTAAATGTCAGGCTGGGGGTCTCTTCTCTGCTTGAATCAATTCCAAATAGTGAAAGTGGAGCAGCTGGAGGGTGTTGAGGAGTAACAGTCAACAATATTAATTTGCTATGATCATTAGTTAAAGAAGCACAGGTAACATTAGGAACTGATTGAAATGGAAGTTGGTTCTGTCAGTCTGCAGTGTGCTCAGTGAGTTCTCCATAAACTCTGACATTCATCTTACTCTCATTTGATGTGTAAGTCTTGCATGTGTGGTGAGGTTCTTGCTGACATGAATGCAGACTAGTCTGTGTAGTAAGAGCAGAAGAGTGGAGTATGTTTTCTTTATTGTGCAATTATGTTTTATGTAGTACTGTGTGCTATTCTATTGGTATATGTAAAATTAGTAACCATGACAATGTCTTTGGTTACAATTTGACTTTGGACCTTTGTTTTATGTCACCTCCATGTCTACCTATACCCATTTCATTTCTGCTTTCATATGGTATGCATATACATAAAGGTAATTATGCCCCCCAAAATCCAAATAAAACCCTTTCATATTCAAATAGGTTTGACAAAGTATAAGACTCCCCCCAACACAACTCAGAAGAAGAGCAGAACTTTATGTATGCTTAGGCAGGCTCCACCGCAATAATCTACACCAGCCTTGGGTTACAGGGGCAGTGGAGTCCATATTCATGCTACAATTATTTTACTTATTTTAATAAACAATTTTGTGCCCTATGCTATCAGGTGACTCTTAATTTTGATACTGTTCATTGTGATGCAGGTTCAATCGTAAAGGTAAACCAAATGGCTTTAGGAAGTTCTTTTCAGGTGTACTATATTTATTATCTACAAACTGCAGTCATATGCATAATGAAAATTTAATTTAAGTTATTACCAAGAACAACATAAGGATATGATTAAGAATTAGACAAAAGTCAAAAGTATGTAATGAAGAATGAAAGATGTTTAGTCAAAGTCTGTCATGAAAAAATGTATTACTGGGCTGGCAGTCCACCCTGCTTCCACTGTGGACAGAAACTTTCATAAGCATCAAAATGCTAGTGTCATTGAAAGTTGTGTATTATTACTATTATCCACCTTACACAGATTTAAACACAACCTAGAGAAGGTTCGGTTGCAATAGCTTTCACAACTTGGTATAAAATGCAAAACCTGCACAGTTATCACATGGAGCTTCAATCACATAATAGCGGTTGTTTCCATATGGGGAGAGAGGGTAACTCCTGTCCCTGTTCAAAGATGGTGTCAGAAAATGCTGATGACATTTGACCTCTTCCCACTAAATGCGGTGAGGTCCTTCAGGTGGGTGTTCTCAGAGAGCTGATGAGGTGATATTTCTGGTGTTCCCCTGGGGTCTCTCTTTAGGGTATAACAGTAGAGATCTTGAGGTGTTGAATGGTTTGTAGTAAGTGCTAAAATATTTCTAAAATGGTTAATAATTATATTTGTTTTGTTGTCAACAGAGACAATAAAATGTTATTATAAAAAACAAAACACTGAGTGTGTGTATTTAAACATAGTATACAGCAGGTGATGACACCAGAGAGCTGGATGAGACTGATTTAGAAAGTATGTGTGCATTTCTCAGTCATCAAACATGTGTTTTTAAAATGAAAATTAACACACAAAATTCAATATGGCTGACTTTCTGTCTGATGAAAAAACTCAAATAATTTCAATATGTTCTTAGATATGATGCAATGATATCACCAAATTTGATTAACATAAAATGGGTGTTTTGGGGTGCTACAGAGCCCACTGGCCATGCCTAAGCCAAGTCACAACTTTGTGATCATCCCCATGTGGTTCCTAGTGCTGTCTTCCATCATATTAAAAAATGTATTTTTCAAAAGTGATTTGTAACTAAATGAAATGAAAATGCCGCTATGTGTTGCTCTGGGCTGTATTGTCATCAGTCTTTTTTGTCATTGTACAAGTACGACAAAATTGAAAAAAGCAAACCCTTGAGTGCAGAGCAGCCTCTAAAAATAAAAAAGATAAAATAATAACAAAATAAATTCTAAGAAACAGTAAATAGTAAACAAAACACTCAAACATTCTCACATTCACAACCTGCCTCTTATTGCACAATTATATAAAAAAAACTGTGTATTTTCTCATTTAATTTGAAGAACATACTGATAATAACAGTGGATGGCAAGTGAAAGTTAATTGAAGTAAGGTTAAGTGTAAGCAAGCTGATTTAAAGTGAAAGCTGCTGAACTGCTCCCTGGGGCCACCTGTTGTGTGTGTGTGTGTGTGTGTGCGTGTCACAGAGGGACCACAGCCAAATTGACTCCATATGTCTGTCTATTAATTGTGTGTCAGCAGAGGAAAGCCTGGGTGTGTTCCATTGGGAAATGACACTGTGATTAACATTTCTACAGCGAAACAATCAACCCCTAAACACAAAGTGAACATGATGTGAGGCAGCATGAGGGAGAATTACAGGCTGAAATAATCCACTGTCACACTCAAAGTCAACAGCAGCTTCTACAGGGGCCAATTTTCTTATAATTCAATTAACCAGAAGAAAAGTTCGAAGCCATTACAATTTTTGGTATATAGGAAGTTAAACCCTCTCTAATTAAGGTTATCTGTTTTTACCAGTGGATTAGCTCTATACCAAAGGAGGAAGGGGGTCGGGCCTCTACCCACTGTGCTCTATATCAATCTTATCGAATGAACAAGCAGACCCTCAGCGCGCCTGTCTTATTTTTTAATTAAATAACTTTTTATCAATTTTATCAATGACCAAATAAAGAAATGATTAACAATTACAACAACATAAAGGAAATGGATTACTTTTGTCCATTTTCTCCATTTTGTCATTGTTATGTTGCTGTTGCAAAGATTTAGTGCACTTTCTATAAACGGACAATCTCTCTGTCATTGTGTATTTTCTGTACTGCATTCGCCTCAGAATGTGTCCTCTGTCACTATAAATGACACATTTTTGTTGATTATTTATATGCTTTTGTTGCGCTATTGACAGCACATTTACATAAAAAACTTTTTAGATAAAAAAGACTGAAAAATTAATATATTCAGCTATTTCAGATTCAGCACATTCAGACCTCAGTTTGTAACAAAATATGTTACTGTTGATCAACACAGATGAGAATTTTCAGACCAGACACCTGTCATTTGTGAGTATTTTTGCAAAGGGCCACTTACAAAGATTATTTATATGCTTCCCATTGAGCTGCTTGTTTCTCAAATGCGAAACACACAGTCCCATGTTCACATCACACACTTTGGGTAGAAGTGGTGGTGGATGGTCAAGTCAACAAAAAGTTTTGCAGTGCAACAACAATGTCCGACATCCACCTTTGCTTGTAATCAACAATAGTTATAATTCATATGGTCTTTAGAGACATGCAAACAAAAACACAGGTCAAACATAGGTATTTTAACAAGCTGTTGATTTTCTTCTATGTACAGTCTCAGTGAAACACCCTCCTTCCCTACTCGTTAAAAGAGGCCAAAAAAAATTCTGGGGGCATTAAAACTAATTAATATGCCGAAACACACGACTGAAAATAGTGACCACAAGCTAGTACTTTGTTGAATAGTGAATGCGTTTGATTGTTTGTATTTGTTTTTTATTTGTTTTATTTACATGTCAAAGTGGTGAGGATGTTTTCTTAATTTGCTTCAATGGACATATGTCTTCTTAAGTTGAACTCCCAGCAACCATAGATTTAAATGACACCTTTTTATAAAAACTCCAGTTTGACTGTGGTCTACACCAACAGTGTAGTCACAGATGATTTAATTGACTACACTATAGTATAGTATAGCAAATACATAAGATCCAAGAGCCTCAAGAACGCTTAGAACACATCAGCCAGAGCTGCTGCAGAGATGTAGAGAGAAGTTTTTGTGAGGGAAAAGAAATTCTGGTGAAACTTTTTTTAACACGTACTTACTGTATATCATGCATTTAAACATGTGCAGTTTCATCCAAGATTTTTATTTATATCAGTTTTTTGGGGGGGAGGGACCAGTTACACAAAATTCTCCACTTCTTTGTTGCCTACATTGCAAAAATCTCTTGACAAGTAATTTCTGATTTTAGTGCAGCAACTTGACAAAATGAGGTCTGTATGAAACAGGATGAGATATTGTTTCACTTGCAATAAGAAACTGTTTTAGCTGATGAGCAGAGCTGTTAGGACAAAAAAGGGGGAGGGTGTCCCACCCAACTTGTGTATTATTCTATAGTGGAAAAAAACATCAATATATTGTAGTTATTGTTATTTGTGGCACTTTGTGGCATCTATCAGATGTTAAATGAATTAAGTTTGTGTGTGTGTGTGTGTGTGTGTGTGTGTGTGTGTGTGTTTGTGTGTTTGTGTATGTATGTGTGTGTGGTACTGATTGTATGATTTATTAATATCTCGTTGAGAGGTTTATAAATCTGCAATATGCTTTCCCACACAGAGCCATTAACAGACAATAGACAATTGATTCTGTGTAAATCCCTACTTAACCTGCACAGTGTCAAAGCACAGACTGCTGTCTGCTGCAGCTGAAATAAACATGTCAGACCTGCAACATGTTGATCAGCAGACAGAGCATTTTAAGTGTCACACAAAAATCTTCAGAGGCAGCAGTCTGCAGCTTGATCATTTGTTTGTCTCCCTCCCTTTTCCAGCTGGAATTTGTCTGAAATGTTTAAATACATTACAATTGGTCATCACTTCCCAGATATTAAAACTGAGATCTATTGACCTTTTTTACCCACAGATGGGTCTCTTGGGTTCCTCTTCTTCTCTAGAATTAAAGCTAAAGCAATAAAGAACAAGTGCAGTTCGTATGTTACTACTGTAGGTCTAAATTACCTGACACTACTATACTATACATAGTATACACTAGTATACACTACATTACTATAAAAGATAAGATAAACATATATATATATATATATATATATATATATATATATATATATATATATATATATTATATATATAGCATATTCTATAAAAGAATTTTGTAAGTTTGTAATGAACGGTTTGCATGCAGGTCATATTGCTGAACTCATCCAGTGAACAACTCATTTATAAAGTTGTTTAACAGCTCAAAGAGGAATGCAAACAACAGCAAAGACATAAGTCAGTTCCTCAAAGGACAAACATCAGTAAACATTGTTATAAAAAGTACATGCTTTTCACATCTTTAGAAACCAAATAATAACCAAATAGTGTCAACATACTAAAATCTAGCATGTACTTTGAAGGTGGAAAGACCTTCACCAGATGCTTTGTCTTCATCTCCTCTAACGTGTTTTTCCTGCTGCTTCCTTGCATGCATCTGATCAGTGTGGCCATTGAGTTAATTTTTACACTTCTCTTGTCACTAACACTCAAGTTCTTTCTGCTTTAAACTCACTTTTAAAATATAGCTCAGCAAACCAATGGCTGAAAACCTTTTTTTTTACTTTCTTTGTGTGTGTGTGTGTGTGTGTGTGTGTGTGTGTAGGTCACAGTGGAGTGAACCAGCTGGGAGGTGTGTTTGTGAATGGGAGACCTTTACCTGATTCTACCAGACAGAAGATAGTGGAGCTGGCACACAGTGGAGCTCGACCTTGTGACATATCCAGAATACTCCAGGTAAACCCATCATGCAACAGTGGTAGTAGATACTGTACCTACAGGCATAGCGAGTTGGTTGCAGAACCACATTAATATGGGTCACAGGTCACACATAACACACAAACACACAGTGGAAATGTTACATTATGCTATAAACCTGGATAGAGGAAGCGTTAAGGGTTAGGCTTACAGTTGCACTTTGCATGTCACTGTACATCAAAAAACAGCCACAAGTTGTTCGGTAAAATGCCTAAATAAAACCTATATTAATACTTTGCAAGATCTGACAGCCATGTGAATTATGACTGTTGTCTATAAAAAGCAAAGGAAGAAGTGGTGTGACGTTATATAGAACAACTACATGCCTTGTAGTGAGGAGGTCTGGGTGAGTGATTGGGCTGATGAAGTGTCTGACTTTGTCAGTGGAGATTGGACCCATGGCAGTCTGAATGAAAAAAGTAGTCTGTCAAATTGTATGCAGCAAAACTAGAGATATTGTCTTTTTTTTTCTCCAATGCATTTTTGTTGCTTGTCAAAACCTAGTATAATGCAACCACACTGCACACATATGTAGACAATATCTTTTTACCCCAATTATAAATAATGTATGTGATGTTTGCTGTTTTTGTGTCCAGGTGTCTAACGGCTGTGTGAGTAAGATCTTGGGCAGGTATTATGAGACAGGTTCCATCCGTCCTCGGGCCATAGGAGGGAGTAAACCCAGGGTGGCTACTCCAGAGGTGGTGGGAAAGATTGCTCAGTACAAGAGAGAGTGTCCATCTATTTTTGCCTGGGAGATCAGAGACCGACTGCTGGCAGAGGGAATCTGCACCAATGACAATATACCCAGTGTAAGACATTCTATTCTTGCAAAGTCATGTCAGTTAGTGGTTTGTGTAGAAGAAGATAACCAAAAGTGTAGTCTAATCAGTAAAACACTGTACAAATATATCTGATGTATTTGTTACACTGGGCTTGTAGGTGGTCTTACTAAATTCAATGGAAGGTTAAAAAAGATGTACTTTTGTACTTGCATAACTTCTGACATATAGCAACAACACTTTTCTCACAAAAGTACATGGCACAATCCCAATATCCCCCTATGGCCCCAGATCAGGTGCAAGAGCTTGAAATGGTATAAACAGGAATGGTAAAGTACTTTTAATTTTTTTTTTAAATAACACAGATGCTGACAATAGTTCTATCCTCAAGAGTAAAGACACATACACATCTTCTTTTTTGTTAGATACAGTGATAATTCAGTCAATCAGTTGGTATTCTATTAATAATTAGCCAATATGTTGTTCTGAGCGTGGTAGAAGATTTTTGATGTGGATTTGATTTGATCTTCTTTGGCACTGGCACACACTCACACCTCTCCAAACGCATTATATATGCATTAGCTGGGTACCTTCATTTATTATTTATGTATGTTAAACCCATGGTTAACATTACAGTGCTTTTTTTTCCCTCCATGTCCCTTCTGTTATTCTGTATGTACCAAAATGCTAAATGTTAAAATTAAAATCAAGTAGTTAAAAGCACTCTAAAAAGTTAGAAACTAGTTGAAACAGTCTCATACTGATGCGTCTATATGACTTACAATAAACAGGCTTGACATAAAAATAATTGAAGAAGTTATGACAAGATAAAGAGAATATCTGGCTTATAGAAATTGTTCACATAATAATTGTGCAATCATTACTTGAACTAATTTTCCCAAAATGCAATGCATTGTCTTTGTTTCTGAGTTGACTGCCTATAAATTATATTAATGTGACACTATACTTAAATAAAAAATGAAGTTCATATTGTAACGATCTGTCTGAAACTTTAGTAAAATATACTCATGCTGCTAAGCACTAAACCCAAATTAAGTGTAGAATATATTCTAGCTGTAAAGTATACAAGTTGGGCAACACTTTTTCATGTCTCCTGTCCCTTGCATCTGTCTGCTCTGCATGTTTAGTAGAGCAAAGCCACTTGAGATTGTGTTTCTAAAGTAGGAGATCCTTCCTCCTTGCAGATGCATATTAAACTCTATGAAAGAATCATTTTGAAAGGAGGACACAATAGCAAATGGGCAAATGTGGGGGCACTTGGCAGGTAATTTGAGAATATATATTATATTTGTAAAGGTATTCCACAGTTCATCAGCCTATTGGAAGGATTTGTGGTTTCAAAAAGCTATTGTCTTTTTGTTACCATCCCAATGAAGTTTGGTAGTTAAAAAAGGTAGAAATGTAAAATTCCTCAACAACCACTTAGAATATATGAGCCCAGTTTAAAAAGACTGGTCATTTATTCAGTTTAATCCAGCACTTCTGCAACTCAGAGTAGACCCTAGTAGTTAAAGGTCTAATGTAAAATGAATTATGTCATGCAAAAAAATGAAAAGGCTGAGATGATATGTTGAGATGTTACAGGCCTCATTAAATCTCTGTAGTGTTTCCTTAAATGGACATGATGATGCTGGCTGAAGGTTGACATATTAATGCCTTGGTTTGGTTTTTCTCAATATTTGGTTCTTTAGAGTTTGTTCTCCAAGACATGTATATCCAATAAAATAGTTGATATAATGGAATCATGCTGTAATGTTTATCACCAGGTTTCATCAATAAATCGAGTGCTCAGGAACCTGGCAAGTGACAAGCAGCAAATGGGCACAGTGGGAGCTGAAGGGATGTTCGACAAACTCAAGATTCTCAATGGACAAAACACCTGGGGAGGAAGATCAGGGTGGTACACTGGGACCACGCTTACTACTGTTGGTAAGACACCAACTTAGACTGCTTCTAACAATTATTAGTAGTATTCGTATTATTAACTTAACTCAGTATTAAGTATTATTAGTATTCCTATTTTACTACTTCTGGTTCTAACACTATTACACTATAACACATTAAACTAAGTGTAAGTGCAAACACTGGTGAAATCTCTGAAACATTGTGCTACTCAGTGCCATTGTATTAAATGATGTTGCTGGCTTGCAAAATGTACTCATAATTCACATTATATGGGACAAAAATCACCTTGCATAAAGTTAACATATGCAGCTCCCATTCCTTTCCCTCAGTGTGTGTTGCTGAGAACCCCATTTGCTGTATGGAGAAGGTTCATATGCTGCTGCTCCTCCTGGGATTACAACAGAGAAACGAAGTCATGCTATACCATTAGCGCTGCTGCTTTCCCTTCATGTGTGTGTGTGTGTGTGTGTGTGTAGTGGAGGGAGAAGGGGTGTCTGCTCCCATTTGTGTCTCTTTCTGCCTGACTGAGTGTGACACTGAGCAATGGCTTCATTCTGTTTTGCAGTTTCTGTCTGCTGGGGATAATGAATAATTGAGCTAGCACCACAAATAACATGAGTTCCATAGGGAGATAGAGTCAAGCTGTCTGCTCGGAGATCACATATTGGAGATCCCTACTCTGAAGTGCTCCGTACCATCATCTCACATGTATGGTTTCATTTCATTTGATTTGTACATCAGATATTGTACTGTCTACTCCAATCAAGACCTGGGTTAAAGTGACGTACTGTATAGAGCAGCCATTGATTCAGTTGTTATTGCTAACGTACCTGCTAGACTCCCTTACAAAGACAATGTCTCACTTTACATGGAATAGCTTATCTGAATAATCCGTTCATAAAATTTATAATATAAAATAGGCATTTATATTTTCCTATACCAGTGAATTTTACAAAATGAGTCCTAAGTGATATCCCACAGACCCAATTTATCATTATCATTATCATGCTAATTTGAGCCTGGTTGAAACAATACAGGTGACAGGCATGTGTTTAAAACACATATTTGAGATATAGAAAGCTGCAAGGTTCACAGCTACAGAACAGCACACATATGAAACATACTAATCACTGTCATTTATATACATTAGCTGACTGGACTTTGCTAAAATTACAGAGGAAGATTCATGTGTAGCCATTTACCTTTAAAGCTGCATTATCAAGCGTTTATTATTGGCTACTTGGAGATAGTGATGGAAGAATTATATTGAAAGTATCAAAAGTAAATGTAATAGTGTAGAAAAATAATCCCTGTCACTGCTTTACTATTATACATATGCCATCTTTTTTTAATTAATATTACTGGTCTATTATTGTGTATGTCACATTTTACAGCTGTAGTTGTTATGTTTGTGAAAATTACTACTTTATATGGTGTAGTGCACACACACTCACACACTTTGCACACGTGTGTGTGAGTGTGTGTATACATATATATATACATATATAATCATATTGTAATTCTGTGTAATGCTATGGTTGTGCAATACTGGATTTTTTTCTAACACATTATTAGTATTGTACTGTACTTAATGGTGTAGTCTGCAATTCTGGAGAAAGCTTATCAGTATTTGAACTCAACAGCTAAACAAACTCTTCGCCTCACTGCTCTTTCAAACAAACATGAGGAACACACAGTAACAGTGTTGTCCTGTGCATGAGTACAAGGTGTGACAAAGCGTCGGTATTTGATGACTTGGAAGAGTGGGTTGGTGGCTTGGTCCGAGCCATTCTGTTTGTTTCCTAATTACAGAGCCAGAGCTGTGAATGAAATGTTGTTCAGTACACACACAAAAGATACAGCTAACAGACCATGAGGATATATTCACTGAATTTGAAAACAAGGTGTAGTGACTTTGGTGTGCTGATATTGCTAAAATAATTGATATTGCTAAAATAAATTCTATAAACATTTTCATGTTTTTTACTTTTCAGCCACTGTAATTCTGTTTGTTTGTTCTACCCTTCTTTTTTTCATCTTTCTTGTTTTTTGCAGAGTGTCCACAGGCAGAAGGAGGGGAGAACACCATATCTGTTAGCACCAACGGTGAAGACTCAGAGGAGACTCAGATGAGGCTCCAGTTGAAGAGGAAATTACAGAGAAACAGAACATCTTTCACACAGGACCAGATAGAAGCACTGGAGAAAGGTAACTGTTGTTTATCAGCACATCATTAGGACATCATAGAAGACAACTGTGACATGTGACATGTGACATGATGATGCGCTCTTCAAATACATGGTCGTCAGTAGAAAGAATATAGATGTGAAATGAAACATATCTCTTCATGGGTTATGCCTGACGGCATGGCATAGTCCTCACTTAATTCAGAGCTGCAACTGGACTGGAAATTTTATAAATAACGTGTACCATGTTCTCCCACACTAATAATGAGAAACAGCTCAACCAATTTGAATTTATCCGAGAACAAATTGGTCCATGTTGATGTATCAGGGAAGGGAGAACTGTCAGTCATGTCCTGTCTCCTAGAACATGCTGTAGTGTGTTGGTGTCTAGTCAACTGTCATACAGTACATGTTATAGTGTGTTATTGTGTTCATATTTTATGTAATGTAATCTTATGTAATGTATGTTCTGGATGATTACATGCTCTGGAAAACATACTTATCAGGAAATGTCACATTTCATCCATGCTATCCAGTTAGACATAGTGTTCTCAATTTCGAGAGCAGCAAGCCATGTCATCATTTAAGCATTTGCTAAATGATCTGAGCTAAGTGAGCTGATCTGATTCTCAGTAGATATTCTTCAGGCTTAAATCTTAGCAAATCTAAGGTATAAACATTATTAGGGTTGGGAGGGTACTATACTCTCATCACTTTCTGCAAGACAGGGAATAGATATATTTCACAAGATGTTGAAGCATTCATTTAATCGCTGATATCAAATCAAATCAAATTCAAATTAATTTATTTAAAAAATCACAAAACTTTGCTTTGCCTTTACAATCTGTACAGTTGTGATGTACTGTCCTTATGTACATCACAGAGACAGCACAACTAATGGTATCATGTAACGACACAATGTCTTTTTGTTCCAGAATTTGAAAGGACTCACTATCCAGATGTGTTTGCCCGAGAACGCCTTGCCAATAAAATAGACCTTCCAGAGGCAAGAATACAGGTAGGTCTAATTATTATTTTTTAGGATTACAAGTTTATGAGTGTCTGTTGTAATAATGTTTGGTTTTCTTGAGTAACATTATTAACATGTGTGAAAATATTTAAAAAGGGATCTCTTGAAAGCAAAGGACAGGAAGAACAATTACACTAACCACTAACCCAGTTAGCACATGGACACATCAGAATTATTTTAAGGTGGACTCGAAAGAATGTAAACGATCCTTTATTGTTATAACAATTTTTTCTCGGTTTTCTCTTGTGTATCCTGACATGGGCAGGTTTGGTTTTCCAACAGACGAGCAAAGTGGCGAAGAGAGGAAAAGCTGAGAAATCAACGCCGTCAGGTGTCAAATTCCTCCAACCATATTCCTATCAGCAGCAGTTTTAACACCAGTGTTTACCAGCCCCTACCACAACCTACTACACCAGGTACATATACTTCACATCTGAGCAGCAATTACTGTGAGAATAATAACTGAGAAATATTGTTTTAGTAAACTTTATTTATTATCACAATGACAAATCAACATGTCTTCAGTGAAAAAGGCCAGTTTACGCTAAGAATAGTGTGACAGGGAGCCAGCATGTGAGTATCAAGTCATTCACATCAGACAAGTTCTTATTTATATAGCTAGGTATCACAAATCACAATTTGTCTCAAGGGGCTTTACACTCTGCACAGCATATGACTCCCTCTTTCCTTACACCCTTGAAATGAATAAAGAAAACTTCCCAAAAAAACCTAGGCCTCAGGAAAAACAACAGAGGAGAGATCCTTCTCTTAAGATGGACAGATGTGCAATAGATGTCCTGTGCACAGAAGAGATCAACAGAAAAATACAGTGTATACAATTCTGATGACAAAAATGTACATAGATTCAGATTCAAGATTCAAATTCATTCAATTCATTCATTCATCAAGAAAAATGAAAGCTATTTTGTTTCATATTTTTAGTCCTAACCAAAGGTGTCTGTACCACATAGTTAGTGGTATCAGAAACTGTGCATTACTAAAATCAAGCATCAAATGTCTGGTCAGATTAATAATCTTCTTCTTCATCTTCTGATCAGATGGTTCCTGATTTATCTGTAAATTTGTCAGTTTTAGAATGTGTTTTATTGAGACAGAGTTATTGTTATTATTTTTCACTTTTTCAAATGGTTTTATAAAAACAAGTGTATTAATGCAATGTATTTTCAAAAGCATAATTAATGTCAGTGGTATTGAACCTTTTTTTGGTACTAGAAGGGACACTGTATATTTGAAATATAAAAATGGGAGGGAAAACTCTAATCGGAGATCCAGAGAGACAGAGAGAGAGAAGCTCAAATGAAAAGATTAGAGAATAATTTTTTCTATGTAAATACTGTATACAGTAAGAAATTGAATGCCTTGAGTGCTGTGGCACTATTACTGTAGTGCACTACCATCTTCAAAAGGTTCCAGTCCAGAGACCAAGAGTGTCAGTGTAGAAACTGAACTCCCACGGCTGCGACCAGTGGTGTCCTACTTGCCTACTGACTGCCTGTGCACGATGCAAGAAGAGAGAGACCTGCTGCTGTTGGCAGAGGAGCAAGCTGTGATTACTCATGCTCATATTCTTGCAGCATGCATGAGAATGAATTATGATTTGTTCTCTCCATTTTTTATCCATCTCTCTAGTGTCCTTCTCATCAGGATCCATGTTGGGAAGGTCAGATCCAGTTCTGTCCAACAGTTACAGCCTACCAGCTATGCCCAGCTTCAGTATGACTGCCAGCCTGCCTATGCAAGTAAGACTTTATTACAAGACTAACCATCTAATTAACTATTTAACTCAAGCGCTGGAACACTCCAAGGTAGAGATAGCATTTTCATTTGTGTCAGTACCTGACCTCAGCTCAGGCTGATTGATATACATTTGAGCATCTGATATGTTAACTACAGCTTACTCACTAGGAATATTTTATCATGGGTGAACGCGGCTCAAGATGAACCTCCAACTCAGTGTCAGTGTCAGTGACAGTGTTTTGCTTGTCCCCTTGAGCTGAGGAAGTTGAACCACCATTGCTGACACTGTTGATGAGTCGGGCAGTTTGGACACAGAGGCTCCGGCAACACTGAATTGTCCAACAAAGGAGTTGAGTCAAGCTCAATTTTTGCCACAGCACAATGCGAGATCATGTGCAAGTGCACTGCACTGGACAATCAAATTCAAACAAATTACAATTCCTGGTAGATTTTTTTCCTGATATTGCACAGGGTATCTACTGATTACTTCAGGACTGTCACAATGAAATATAAAATCCTTTCTTATGTTTTTGGTGTCTGATAAGCTTTGGAACTCATTGATGAATAGTATTTATTAAACTGGAATTCAGACAGATTTCCTTTACATAGAGATCAGCCCAAAGGATGTTACAGGCAACTAAGAAAGTTCATACACTGGCAACAAACAAACAACTGAAAACTGCTTAAAAAACACTTAATACAAAGGAAATGTTGAGCAGACTCTGAAATGTTGCCTGACCATAATCTTGGCTGTTCAAGAAAAAAGTTAATTGATTTCAACTTTAAGTAAATTACCTTCACAGTTACAAGCCTGCAACAACATTGTTAATCTTGTATGAAACCTACTCACGGGTTTTCCAGGCATCCAGCCAGACCTCTTATTCCTGCATGCTGCCCACCAGCCCTACTGTAAATGGAAGGAGTTATGAGACGTATACTCCTCCACACATGCAGCCACACATTAACAGCCAGTCAATGACGTCGACTGCAACATCTTCAACAGGTAGGAAGTTACTAACTGGCTATTGTTTGATACTCTACATGCATGTTAATACTTAGTTGGACGAGTCAGACAGAAATTAAAATTCAAAAATTAAAAAGTTTTTTTTACACATTAACACAATGATTGGTTCTTACCAATATCATCACAGCTTTTTTGTTTCCAATGTCTGGTGTGGATTCAAGATGGACAGGTCTTTATTTGCAACAGTGCCGGTTCTAAAATTCACTCTGTATCAGTCAAATCAAATTTGCAACTTGTTTGGTATCTTGTATTTTATCCATCAATGTATTTTTATTGTGTCATGTCGGTCTTATTTCTCTAATCACATATATTGTTGTCTTTTTCCCAGGTCTGATTTCCCCAGGTGTCTCAGTTCCAGTCCAGGTTCCAGGAAGTGAGGCAGACATGTCACAGTACTGGCCACGCCTGCAGTGATGTCATTTCTCATGATTGCCTTGACCAGGGACTGCTCAACAAGACATCATGGGACATTAAAGGGGGACTCATCCCTTCTTTACGGCTTGAATGTAAATCAACGACCAGTCATTGACTAAAACAGACTGCACAGAAGTCAAGCAAACAAATTCTGGAGTCTAGCAGGACAGAAGGCATTTGATTACTTTTCCAAATGTTGAGGGATTTATTGTTACTGTAAACCAGTATGAATTCAGCTACAACTGGATCAGAGGTCTTGGGGAGTTCTCTCTCCACATCATTTCCATCAGCTGCCATTCAGAGTTTGTCTGGTGCGGACACTGGCACTAGTGCAGAATGATAAGCTCTAACCTGAACTTTACTTGGGAAGTTGAGGAAGGTAGAGAATCATTTGGTCATAATATACTCCAGAAAGGAATAAACTGCTCAGTGTCATTTGAACATTCTGTCGGAAGACATATCACCTCCACTTTCAGTTCTCAATTTATATCATGTTGGTGTGTTTGTAGCAAAAACAAAGATGTTGACTAAAATGTAAAGGGAAAAACTTACTGAAACTTGAAATGAACTGTCTGCTGGGAGACTGTTTCATCAGCAGATTCCAAAAGACCCGACCTGGAATGTGTATAGAATTTGAGAATGTGGATTCTAGTGAAATGTGTTTGGTATTGTAAAAACCCTGCCCTGGATTTGATCTATTAACTGGCATGGACTCTGATTTTGAAATGAAGATATGGCTGTTTGGGAGGGAAAAATCTCTGTTTGAATTCCAAAGCTCCTATGTCCAGACATTCAACAGTAAACCAACTACTGAATGACTGGAAGCAGAACAAACACTTTGCTAGCTCATAAAAAGCGAACATCAGATTGTGTCTGGGATTACACCTGTTTGTAATTTCAAAGTGTAAAGTATTTGTCTTCTCCAGTCATCTGGGAGGGTTTCCATAATAAAGATATTTCAATTATATTCCTTGTTACATTCTATACTATTGTGATGTATTGTCGTCCCTCTCACTGCATTACTATTATACATTTATTATGTTTTGATTAATATTACTAGTTCATTATTACAGCTGTAATTGTTTGAGGTTGTGTAAATTTCAGCTACTTTATTGTGTGTGTGTGTGTGTGGCACAGATGTTTCAGGGCAATGACACTAATAATGTGGCTGGATAAGAGCATTTTTCCACTTAAACAAATCCTTTTGCACTCCTCATTGCTGTACAGCCATGAACTAAAATAACAGGTGCACTTGAAGATGTTAGGGGACTGAAACTATTTGCAGGCTTGTTCTAGTGACTGTCAGCACTGTACTTACCCTTACACATTTATTCATCTTCTATGGTGTAACAAAGAGCTTAGTGGAGAGTGCAATTGGACTTCATATGTATAATGTCAGCCAGAGACAACAAAAACAAGGCATCTTGCAATAGTGCAATATAATAATACACAATAATAATAATAATAATAATAATAACTCACAACTACACACACAAACACACACACACACTCACATTATTCTATAATACATTTAAAGTTACATCCAAATTTCGTACACTGCAAATTAAAAAGTGAGGTATTGTTGAGTAGAAAAAAACTATTCATTGGCTCTCTCCGTCTGTTTCATTCATTCACTCAGCCTGTCATTTCTGTCCGTCTTCCACTGGCCAGCGGGTGGTTGCAAAATGAGAATGGGGTCAACCTTTCCTCATTTACCTAACAAAAGAATGGAAAAAAGACAGAGAGAGAAAGAGGAGCTGATGGCTGTCACAGGGAGAAAGAGAGGGGATCCAAGACAGATGACCTGCAGCTTCACTCTGAAAAGTTTCATTCCATTACATCTCACACAATCCACATCATGTCAGCACCTATCAATTACTGTCTGCATCAAAGAGCACAATAGGAATCATCAAAGAGCATTTAGAGAGTGATCTATGGTGGCTTCCTACCTTCCACCACTGAAACAAGATGGATGACAAGATCATTAGGTTATTCTGGTCAAAACGGGACTATGTGTATGTGTGTGTGCAAGTTGGTGCACCAGACTCAGCAGAGAAAAAGGTTTGTAAGGTTTTGTAACATATTGAGCTTCTTTTGTTACATCTGCACCTCTTCTTTTTCAGCTTACTTTGACGTTGTGTTTATGAGATGAACATTTTGATTAATTTGGCCTCACCCACAGAAAGTCAGATTTGAACTGAATTTAAATAACTCTTTGCCACCTTCCATCTGACAATTTATATGCATTAACAAAGAGTACATGTGTTCATCGATCATGCTTTAGAAGAGGAGGGGCTGTTGAACAGTTTAAAATGTCCCGCCATGACAAAACCGCATTCACACTCATCACAGATATTATTAAAAAACTATTGAACACAACAGAAAATGTTGTTGAAAACCACCAAAGGAAATATTCGATGTGTGTTCTATTTTCTTAAAGCAGAGATTTTCTGCTCTAAAACATGCTTCAGCTGTTTTTCTAATGGCAAATGCAACCATAGGCTATTATGAAAAAACCCTAGTTTTATAAATATCTCACTTGGTATGGGCATTCTCAGTAAAAAAGGATTCATTAAAATCAGGGACAAAAAACCCAAATGTGATCTTAACACACTTTTCTGAAATATTAATAGCAATTACTCTATACAAGGCTCTTCCCCATGACCCCTTGGGGCCTGGGCTTGTGCCCAGAAGACCGAAGCAGCAACAAAGTTTCTGGTGGAGAGCTGAGTGGAGAACTGAATTGCATCACTCAATTCAGCATTGTTCAAATGTCAAAGCCCTCAAGCACCCAAAGTAATTTTGATGGAAGCAAAGGAAAAAGTCAGGTGACATTTTTTGTAGCAATAAGGTGAAGAGATCAACAGGCACCTGTATTTTTTCCCTCTTCATGAAACAGATAGAGCTCATATAAGCACTAACAAAATATGACAATATTTTGTCACACACATACACACAAATTAGGGTACTGGAGTAGACTGATAAAATTACAGCCTTTAATGTGTAAACAGTGGACTAAAATTTTGACACTATTGTGTCTTCATCAGAGCCAAAATAAACAATGACTTGAGACAAACAGCGTGTATTGCCTGGAATCTAGAGCAGGTGTGCAGTTGTGATATGATAATAAGTTGAACAGGATTTCAAATCTTTTGGAAAATGACTGAAAAGGTAGGCATCGCCAAAGTCAGTGTCCATAAGCCACACCACCAGGCCACTGACCTCTTGGAAAATTCTGACACGAATGAGCAAATGAAACTTTCAAGCAGTCCCAGAAGACATACTGAATAATTCTACACCCCTCGTTGAATTGCATTTTTTTGTGGCTTTATGTTTATGTTGCAGGAAGTATTGTGTTCTTTGAAGTGAGGGTTAGATTTTTAAGCAATAGATCTGACCATCGTAACCAGGAATTAAAAATAAATAAATTTAAAAAAACATGCCAAAGAGTTACCAATCACAATAATTTAGACATTACATAAACAAAAAACAGGGCCCATCCTGCCTAGATGGTGCCTGGTTTAGGTGCTGGAACCAGAACAATTGGGTGATTTATTCATAGTTTGTCTCATGCTGGATGTCTTAACATACATCACTGTGTCAAATATGTGTGCTGAATTGACTGATATCTCTGTGTGGCCAACACCAATATGTTTAGGAGCATTTACATGGCAACTGGACTTAAGACAATAAGGCATCCACCACCACGCATAGACATAGAATACCAGACCATTCCTTCCTAAGACAGAAATATTTTCTGCTTCTATCAGTTTATACAAGAACAATTAAGCCTATTTAAACCCCAACTGCTGCAAACTGGTGTCCAATGAAGTAAATAAATGTATATATGCGTGTGTATTGTCTCCAAGGCCAGAAAGAGATAGAGAGGAAAAAAGGAGAAAAGAACAGAATATTGTTAGATGAATGAAAGAGCACCCATCCATCCATCCAGTTAGTCAGTCAGAAACAACAGCTCGCTGTCACAGTCCTTTCCCACAGCTGCTGATATCTTCATACAAATAATTATCATTTACATTCTAATTAAAAATCATCATTATGTTGATCATTTACATCCTAATGAAATGCATTTGCATGGTAATCACAGCAGGATGGTATTGTAACAGAGAAGCATTCTGCCTTTTCACAGACAAATTAAGAGACAGATGAACAGAGTGGACAGACAGAGAGATAAAGGCAAAAATGAAATGAAACCACACAGAGCAGATGGGAATCAGTTCACTGTCTGATTCACTTTGACATCTTTATCTCAATAGAGACCACTGTAGGCACACGCCTTAATAAATAAATTTGTATTGTGATGAGAGCTTCTGTCCTGCAGTTTCTGATTACTAACTAAAAGACCTGGGGGTTGTGAAAACAATGAAAACGTATCAACTGTCAATAGAGAATTATTTCATCAGTGGAGGAATCCCATCAAAGTGATCATTCCCTCATTCAGTCTCCCCAGTAAGTGCTTCACAGTGATATAAATACAGTCATTTCACTTAGCTAATATTAGTCAAGGCTGAGTATTCTAATAGCTCCACAATATAATATTACAGAGTACAGATTTTGATTTTTTCCACACATTTGGCAAACGTCACGTCATATTATGCAGTTGTAAGTGGAATCTATGTTTTCAGATCAGTCTCATATCTGAACATTGCCTAAAGTGCAAAATACACCTACACATCTACTACAGCAAGTACAGTGAGCCAGAGGGAGCTTAAATATAGACTATAAAATACCTAAAATATTAATAAATAAATTAAGATGATATGTACAATATGACTGTTGTTGAAACAAAATAATATTACATTTGTAGGAGAGTGGACCAGGACCCAAATGAAGACAGAACTGATGCAGACAAAAACACACTTTAATGGAAGCTTGCTGACAGTAGTCAGGCAGGTGGACAGGCAGGTACCTGGGGAAATACATGGGCGGGCATGCGAACAGAGTACAAATAACATCGATGAACTGACCAAGAGTCTTGGAGCTGGGCTGCTATAAGAGTGAATGTAGCTGCTGAGGAAATGAGGTACAGGTAGCGAGATAGGCAGGGAAGCTCAGGTGAAGGATATGAGGTGAGGGAGATGGGAGTGGCCACAGGGAGGGTATAGGAGGTCTGGGGGCATCTGGTGGAAGGATGGCACAGACATGGCAACAGACAGGTATGAGGGAGCAGAAACATGGCTGGAGAACAAAGAACTGTACCGATTTATGTAGGAATGATGGTAAAATATAATAATAATAATGAATATATTAAGAATGTGCAAGAGTTTATAGTATTTAAGTAAGTGAAAGAATGTGTTAGGATTTACTGCTTTTCCTCATAATTATTTAAATAATCTTTATTTATTTTGAATTATTTTCAGGTTTGGACTGTTGGTTAGACAAGACAAAGCATTGTGAAAGTGTCACTATTTTCTAAAATTTTAATCAATCAATTACTTGAAATGACTTCATCAGATTAATTTATTACAGATGTAATCATTAGTAGTAATCATTAATAGAAAAAGTTCATTCAGCTCTGTCTAAACAGCAAAGAGGCTGAGTAATGGAGTTTCAGATTATGGAGTTTACTCAGATGTCGTGGAGATAGATCTACTGACATGCAAGCCCTGTGACTGCTGATTTCAACTGTAGCAACCAAAGCCCACATTCTACTCATCCCCGTGGTGCTGAGCTGGAGGCAGAGACAGAGATAGATATCTCAGAACCTGGATAAAGCAAAATTACCTACAGAGAAGTGAGAGAATATCTTTCTTTGCAATTAGAGTGAACAAACCCTCAACTAATTAAATAGTTTGTAAATTGATAACTTAAAATCACTGTACACTGACTTACTCAGTGGCTGAATATACCAGACATTAATGGCTAGAGGAAGATCAAATGTTTCTTCTAATAAATAGATGGAAAACACCTAATGAAATGTTAGTTGTCTAATGGAGTGATAACTAAAGGGCCATTCAGTGTGACCATCACACAGAGTTTTGGTGTGTCGCTCAACTCCTGAGCAGAGCCTTGTAAAGGTCTTTGCTCTCAGCATTAGAAGCTTTTCTTCAGGACAAAAGATGGGTTAGGCTGCTCTGCAGATCAAATGTGGAGGTCAAACTGATCCACGTATTAAATAGAGAGGCTGGCCTGGGCCACACATCACACAGCGAGGCTGCACTGGGCCACACACTGGACACATTTAATCTGAGCCCGCCTCTCCTATTGGGACAGAGAGCTCAGACAGGCAACACACAGCCAAGCAGACTTACATCACCTCTGGGAGCTAGAGTGCTCCTTCTCTTCATGGCTTTTCTCTTTTTCTTATCTTCTACTGTGGACAATCTCCTTATGCCACAATAGCATGGAGGATCCCTTTAGACCACAATATTGTGCTGCTGCAGCATGGACAATCCCGTCCAGCTACAAAGCACAACATTCTCTGCTCCTCAGCTTCAATTAGCTGTGCTCTGATACATCTCAATACAGCTTCAATACGGCTTCAGTAAAATTTAAATATAGCTCAAAACATCTCAATTCAACTTCAGTGCTTCTCAATACAGCTTCAATACTCCATCCCTATGTCTTAATACGGCTCAGTACTCCTCAATACAGCTGTTGCACATTTAAATACACCCTCAGAGCAGGTCTATGAGGCCATTCAGCAGCTCAGATTCTCTACCTGAAACCCTCAGCATGCTGGGCGCAGTTTGTTGTCTGCTGTGAAAGAATGAGTGAGAGAATGAAGAGAATTCCTGTTGGGATGCTCAGTCAAGAGTTCAGCTTGACTCATAACGACAGGAGATTAACGCTGACTTAACAAAATGAATGACTGTCAGTATTGCTAAGTGAAGTATGCTGGTTTGCTGTGAACAGCTAACACCACTTTAGAACAATATTTACCTCAAATAACGTGTGCCAGTGTTTACTGTGCTCTCCTGAGCTCTGAATAGAAGAATAAATACTTTAATTAAGCTTGTAACTACCGGGTGGAGCTAATTTAAAGCGTAAATGTTTGTTTTTAACCTTGTGTCTATGCATTTGACATAGTACACCACACCAACATGTCACACTTGTCAATACCCAATACTGTAATACTGTAATTAACTCAACTCTGTGTATCAAAGTCATGGGAGATTTTTATTTGTTGATGTGAACTTTAAATTTTATGACAATTGTATATCCTGCATCAAGGGCTAATGTGAGGACTTCATTTGTAACCTTTTTCACAAATTGTAGATGGGTAAAAAAATCACTTTTCTCAAATACTGTGCTTTAATCCCTGAATAGACCATGGACTAAAAACAACTGTCTTGACTGTGCTGATCTCGATCGATTGTAAGCTTTCAGTTTCATACAACCCTCTATTAGATCAAACCCATTAGAGGGGCCCACATGTTGTATGGGCCCAGACCCAGGGTCAACTAGAGGTGCACTTCTGTTGCTCAAATGTGCTATACCAGGCTACATTCACATCGTTTTTTTTTCATTTTATATTAGCCCACTTGTTGTTGCCTCTCCTCCACTCAGCTGAGCTCTGTGCGTGAGAAAGCAGGGACTGGTATGAGACTGTTTATTTTATTTTTATAATTAATGTGCGCTTGTTTCATTTTGGTTCAGTGTGAGATTCTGCAACAAAAGCCCTGTGAGCAAAAAAAAACATAAGTCATTTTTTAATGAACAAAAATAAAAACTCAGTTAACAATACAGTTAATTCAGGCAGGCTATCTCAGGACAAAGGCTGAACCAAAGCAAGAAAAAAAAAGGAACAGCTTGGATCCAAGACATTTTCTCCTTGTATATACACTGGATTGATTTTGATAAGTTTAATAATGTACTTGAAGTGTGTAGCTCTATTGCCTAGAAAAATTCTATTTTCAAATTGGGATTCGGTATGGACAGATTCTCAATATTAAATGGCTCAAATCAGGATCGTTGGCAAAAACAATTTATTCCTACTTTGATGTATCCTCTTTTCAGCCCAGGTCTGCGACTGGAATTTATAGGTGTGTGTACATCAACAATGAACATCCAAAAATCAAGAAAGCATTAAAAAATAAAAAAGAGACCTTGTCTCACAATTCATCACAATTCTTATAAATATATGTGCCTTCTATAATAATATTTATTTTGTCTATCTTGTGAGCAGATGAAGTCCGGAACAGATAAAAATAAAGCCGTTTAGTGGATTTTAATAATGCCCAGTGCAGACCTTGCCCACTTTAAGAAAAAAACAGGATACAGGTATTTGTGTAAAACAAACAGATACTGATCATAGTTTTACATGTAAGGATTTTACTAAAAACAATGCACATAGAACAACCTCCTCTCAATCATCACTTACATAAGTGTGTCGTGGTGGTATGATGTTCTGGAAACACAGAGCCTATAAAGTTCCATTTTCATGGCATTTTATATGAAACATTAAATCTATTGAAATTGTGTCTTCATGTAGACTGTATTTCACAGACCAGTACAGTTCAACTTTGGAGAGATACCTTTGCACTTACATCAATATCATCTATCTTTCAACTTACAACTGAAGAAATGATCAAAATGATTAAAGAAATGTGTGTTTTCTGATATGTTCATGTTGTAACCACATTTTAGCTGATTGAAAAGGGGGCGGAAAAGGTCTTAGACATTCAGACCAAATATCAACCAGTTTTCGACTGGAAATCAATACTGAAATCCCTGTTGGTTCTAGACTTTAGGCATGATGGAACTCCATCTAGGCCTGTGTTAGTCCATACAGGACTGTAGAAATGGTGGACAGATATCAGAGTTAAATAAACACTTACACTTTTACACTTATACATATTCAGCTATAGTCACATTACAGTCATAGCTATATTGAAGTAGCTGGGTTTTGAGTGACAGGTTCCCTGTTATCACATATTGTAAATATATAACATTTAAAAAGGCAATTTAAATTTAAATTAAATTTAAATTTTCCAAAAGTTGTTTTGCTGTGCTAAATGAAGCATATTTGTGCAGCATAGTTTTAATATATGTCAGCAAATGTATATTGCCTCAAAATGTCTACTAATACCAAACAGCACTGAAAGCAACTAAGATGACAAAGAAAGTTCGCAAAACAAGCAGGCAAACAGATTACTAATACATCTACAACCTAGCATGTACCATTACAACACAACACTTCCAGGGGTAAATAAAGTATATAAATAGTGTTTATTTTCAGAGATAAACATACAGTGAGTTATTTAGTTTATTACAGAAATCCTCACCTGAATAGACACACAAACTTGCATCTTACACCCACAAACACACATACACACAGTCAGATCTGCCAGAATTACACTAAAGTCTTCATTACTGTGATGGAGACTTCATTAACCAAATGGAGGGGATTTATTCAGGAGGAGAGGAGGTGCAAAAAAGATTAAAAAATCACCAACTCTCTCTCTCTCACACACACACACACACACACACACACACACACAGGAAGAGAAAAAGACAAGCAGAGAAAGATTAACAAAATACATACTGGTGATACGCAGGTAAGGTCTGGTGAGGTTGCTTTCAGTAAAAATGGGGCTAAGGTCAATCAGCATATTAATAGTCAATGTATACAGATTTACTGGTTTTGTACAAAATTGTCCCTTTTTATAATATTTTCAAATACTACACTTTTGATATAATGCAGCATGCACTAGATAGCATTAACATTTATATAAAGATTTAAAATGCTATGCTAAATCCCAGTAATTTATCATTCATTCAGTGACCTATTTTATGTCAGTTCCATAAAAATAACTGGCTAAACAACAATGTACTACAATTTTATGTATATATATATATATATATATACATACATACATACATACATACATACATATATATATATATATATATATATATATATATATATATATATATATATACATAATTAACTTTAACATTTATGAAACCCGCCAGCTATGAGTTACTGTAAATATCTATTTTCTGTGACATAGTCCAGTGATTTTATGGTAGGATGTGAGTCTCTCCTGGTGTAGAAGAACCTGCACAGCGCCTCAGCCACAGAAAAGTACTTGCTATTAGTGGTAGTCAGCGATAAAGTGTCTGGATGAGCTCAGGCTGCAGCATCATACTTAGTTAGGCTTAGTTAGGCTGTGTGTCTAAAAATTACCAGCATCAATTCAGATAAAACTAGAGATCTCCTAACCCCAGTAACATATTAATCACAAAAAATCTAAAGTAAAGTTAATCTAGTCAAAGGTAAAGTTAATTTTAGAGTAACACACCACACCTTAAGAAAAAATATTACTGGGACCACTACAGATGAACATTTAACATCCAGGAATTCATATTTTAGACACAACTGCTAACTATGCTTGAAACTATTTGGTCACAGTGTAGCACATTGATCCTTACACAGTCTAGCCATTGTTGATGGGAAAACTCAAACAAATCACAGCAAAACGTTGGATACTAACTAAAGGGTGGACCTTTAGAATGATGATTAAGTATATAAATGATAATTGTCTTCCTTTTTGAACTTACACCAAAACTTTCATTATTGCTGCCAAACAGTAATAAAGTTTTGATGATCAAAACTATGATTAATTGAGGATATTAAGTCTTTTTGTTTAACATTCACATTTTCTCCCTAACTCCATCCTGTTCACTACCAAATGAGCAGCTTATTGAGAGTTGAAGTATCAATTACTGTGCTCATTTTGAGTTGAAGCTAAAGAGGAGCTATAATAAGAGGCTTTACTAATGTGAGAGCTGTGTGTGCAGGGAGGGCTGTCACCCATTAGGTACTTGTACTCACAGGGTCCTTTGGCAGCATAAGAGGCTTTGGCTCTCACTGGCTTTATGGAGGTCAAACAGTAAACAACTACAGAGTATGGAGCAGTCCAATACAACAGTTGTGCTGACTGTAACCTTAACTTGCTAAAGTAAGGGAGGTAAGTCCACTAAGAGGCTTTCCCTGGATACAAGTCTTCAGTACAATAGACAGCTTGATACAGAGAGGTGATGAAGACGTCCAGCCCTCCCTGGACACTTAAAAGACTGGCTTCAACAAAAGGCTGCTGCGGGGCCTCAGCTGATCAAATGTTTCAATAAAGCCTCTCCACAAAGGACCAGCATAACCTGAAGACCTTGTGTAATCGGTTATAATTACTGAGCTTGTCCGTAGTCTCACTTCTCTGGGAATTTGACATGTCTGTGAAGAAAAGATTTGACCACAAATTGCTTTTTAAGTGGAGAATTAATAATAGACACTGCAGTGGTACATATTAAATGGCTGATTCACCCAAAGTATGAAAACACTTTTTTGTTGTTGTGTTTGTTGTTGAGTCTTTAAGGTTGCTGCCTCCTTCAAAATATTACAGGGATGAACTATATTTATTTATTTTATTTTGTTCACTTCATGAAAAAAAAACATTTTGGGTGGTGGTGGAAGAAATATTTAGATCCTTTAAGGAAAAGTAGCAATACAGAGCTGTAAATATCAGGCATTCAGTGTTATTAGCTTCAAAATACACTTTAAATTAAATCAAAGTAAACATACTTATTATGCAAACAATGTATTAAACTGCATTAAAACATTCAAATGTTGTTGGTAGAGCTAATTTTAATTAGAATTGTAATCAAATAGTAGTTAAATCTATAACCATATATTATTCTATAAGATGATGAGAAAATATTAATCCAAAAAGTGTCCACTTATTGCAGCTGTCAGATAAATACAACTGAGTAAAAAAAACTAAAAATATTTCTGAGGTAAAGTTACCTCAAAAGAGTCAATCTCCTACAATAGGGGCCCAAGGCCAGCTGTTTCTCCAAAGTTAATTCACAGACCTCACTCAGACAAATATGTCAAAATGATGGCAACGCATAATGATTTGAATAAATGAGAATGTACTTTTGTTATTTGAGATCCACTGTCCACTGACCGCTACTGGTTTTCATCAGTGATATAATCACTGTCATGTAAGCACAGGTCACCTGGTGGTTCCAAGTCCACAAACAAATTATATGATGGTGCAGCTCCCCACTCTCATTACACTGGTAGGTCTTCATTCAGAAAGTCATTGAAAGAAGAAATTATGAATCTCACATATATGTTATTTTAGAAATAACTACTCTTTTTTTTTTTTTTTTTGACTTTATGTAGAGTTGTTTTGCCTTTTCCTGTTTTATGTTATTTGAAATTATATAATTATATTGTACAACTTCAAATTATAACTACTGGAGAAAGCATACAATCAATTACAATTAAAAGGCTAAATTATATCATAACATTATAAACAATAATGTTAACTCTAATATACTGAACATATAGTGTACGATGACCATGGTAATGTACCATGAGTAATTCATTATAATGTAAAATGCAAAAGTCTGGAGCAATAAATATAGCTAAAAGCTGTACAATTATGTCATTAGATAATTGTTTAAATAATGCAAAACTAAATGCAAGTTTCAAGGTTCAAGGTTAACCTATTGGTCATTATACAACTTGGGGTTGCACAAATAAATATATATTATTATATATATTTTTGTACTGTTATTTGTATTTTTGCTTGCAGGCTGTTCCTGAGGTGGGAAATGTCTCTTAATTTCCCTAAGGCTCTGTGCAAGAACCTCTCCTCACTGACATCACAATTACTCAGTAGACAGGTACCAGTGATGTTCTGGGCAGTTTTAATGACCCTCTGCAGGTATGCCTTCTATTGCTCCTCTGTAAAGGTGGTAAAAACTTAATGTGGGAATTTTGCCTTTTAAATTTCCTTAAGAAATATAACTGTTTCTGAGCTTTCTTAACCAGAGTGGAAATGTGTGATGAGCATAACAAGTTTTTTATGATGCTAATTCCCAGGAACATGAAACTGTTCCACTCCTCCACCTCAGCTCTGCTGATGTAGACATTGCCTCCTTTTTACTAAAATCAATGATCAGCTCTCTCTCTTTTTTTTTTTTACTAATGTTGAACAGTAGGTTGTTCTCTGTGCACTCTGCATCATTGTTTATTCCTTCCCATTCATGAACTTTGGCTAGTGTTGGTGGTGTCATCTGCAACCTCACAACAGAAGTTTCTCCATGTCAGGCATTGCAGTCAATAGGACGAAGCTAAGTACGCAGCCTTATAGTGTTCAACACTATGGAGGAGGTGTGATGGTATCTCTGAACATATGTGCCAGGCTGCAAACACAAAAAAGTTCTGCAGAGGTTATGTTGATTTATCTGTCTACGTTTACTTTTTTTCTTGATGGTTTGACCCTTTTAATCAGCTGGCTGTACATAGGCAGGAGAAACAGGGAAATATGGTCCGAATTACCCAAATGGAGACATGGGATGGCTTTGTATCTGCCAGCAATTTCTGTGTAAACATGGTGCAGGGCATTATTTCCCCTGGTGGAATTTAGGTAAACAGATCTGAAGTCTGATTGTCTGATTATTTGTATCAGTCCTACAAGGAGGTTAGTTTAATTTTAATAGGCGACATTCGTCAGTGCCATTGCTTAACTCCAAACTCAAAAGCATTATCTCCTACATCTCTCTACATCTTCAAACCCACCACACCAAGTGATTACCTTGTTCTACAGTTACAAACAAGAATCATCAATACGCCAAATAAAGATTCTGATTACCTATCTAATTCAACCTGAAGCCTCTTGGAGACCATGTTGGTCACAGCTGATGCTCAGCTGAGACCCGGGGTCCGTCTAATGACATGGTTACTGCTGCAGAGTGTGAGAGACAGTCGCTGCATCCAGACAACAAGGGGCTTTGTTGACAAAAACAGTTTCACCACATGGTGAATTCTCAAAACTCCCCCAGTATTATCCAAAAGGAGAACTTGTTTAATAAGTAATTATAATGTCACTTGGGAAGAAAAGCGTGACAAATTACACAGCTGGAAAGGGGATCTACAAGAATAGCTTCTGGTGCAAATGTGGAAGCTTACACATATGTTTCTATCCACAGGTATAAATTACATAACATTTTTTTTAACAAAAAAAGCTCATTTAAAGGTGACACTAGATTAATGGTGATAAACAGAGATTAATGAAGAGAGAGACCTTGCACTGCAAACATTTTCACTTCCAGTATCCACAAAGAAGAACCCTGATCAAAGTGAATGCAAGTAAACCTGCGATTAAAACAACAGAAATTGGCATTAGGACAGCAATTGGCATGATGAAAACCATTCTGAAAATCATTGGTACATGTCTACCAAGCATCAGTAGTATCAGTGAGTGAATATAAGTCAAGCTGCTAGGCCTGATAACACTCCTGGTCATGCACTAAGAACTTGTGCCAACAAATAGTTGGCACAACAGAGAGTGTTCCCACCTGCTTCAAGAGGGTTAGGTCTGCAGTGTCGAAGAGTCTAAACGACTAATGCCCTCAAGTCCATTGTAAGGAAGTGCTTTGAGAAACTGGTTCTCGAGCACATCAAAAACAACATCCCAGCTAACTTAGACCCTCATTAGTTTGCATTCAGAACCAGCAGATCCACAGAGAATGCCACTGGCTTCACATACCTTGAAAATAATCAAAATAACACCTCAGATCGTTCAATACGATTTCCTTTATGAAACTGAAACTGGGCTCCTGCCGCACTTTACAACTCAATATTGAACCTTTGCAGACCTCAGACAGTTTGAACTGGTGGTCACACTGCTATCTCAGACATGGTCTCTGTTGTGGAGTTTTTCAATGACACTACCATCATTATCCCAATTTCAAACAAAAATGAGACTTTTTGGGAGGAAATCAACAATCTTGCAGAACTAACCTAATGCCAACAAACAAAGTAGCACACAAAACGGTGGTAAACGATGGTACTTCCGTTTTTTCGATTTTGTTTTAAAACGAAAAAACGAATTGCGGGAACACATCGTATTTATAATTTGTCTAAATAATTACTGTTAGCTTTTTTATCCAGCGAATGTAGCTCTGCTGACATTGCTGAGCCTCTCAGTGAAAGCTAGAGAAGCAGTGGTTGATAAAGCTGGTTCACAAGCTATCAACAACACTGTCCAATGTGTAAGATCCAAAATTTCAAGGATCGATGACCCCTTAGTATTTTTATTAGGCAGAACATTTTAAACAGATCCATCAGATCTGCTCTGATAGGAGACTGTCAAATCCCTTCAGGGTCCAACTCCATCAACCAATCATGCTTTTCTGTAAGAGCTTCTCAGTTCTGGAGCACCTAAAATAAGAAACTGTCGCCAACTATATAATCACACAAAGTCTCAAAGCCTGGACAGGAACATTTTCATCCACAACATACATGCCTAATTTTATAATTGTAATTTTTTTTACTGATTGCTAACTTGTCCCATGTCCATTGCCCATTAACAGATGGTCAGCTTTGCATGGTTTGGATGTATATGGCATATTTAGAGTGCTTTATTTCCAATGTGGCATGATCTTCGATAGTTGTGTCTTACAGCCCTGTGTGGTATGGCTTATGTGTTAGGCATATGGTATTATCATTTTACGTACTTAACATTTAAGAAGATTATGATTGTTGTACTTTATTTATCTTATTTCTTATTTCTGCTCTGCATGTTTGCATGTGTCATAAAATAGTTCTAATCGGTATTACTTGACTATGTTTTGTTGCTGAACAGTGTTTGTTGCTGTATTATTACACTAATGTTTCCTGTTACCTGATTCCTGTTGCTCTGCATGACACTGCATTGCATTGTCTTGAGAATGCCTTTTTGTTGCTGTTGCTGTATGAGCTCTTGAACTAAACCATCACCTCAAAATGATGCAAAACATCTTGGATGACCTTCATCGTCTATATCGCCGTCTCTGCCTACCCCTACTGAGAGCACGGCAGCTTCAAGTGCACCTGCCCGCCAGGGCGCCAACTGCTGGGCGATGGCAAATCCTGTGCTGGTCTGGAGCGTCTGCCCAGCTATGAGAGTTACTCATACGGCTACCGAACGTCACAATCCTCTCCTGAGCGCAGCTCCTACCAGCGCCTGTACCACAACTTGGCCTCTCAAAGCTTCCACTCCTACACGGCTAACACAAGGGTTCAGGTTCTGAGAATTAGCCGACTGAGAATTAGCCAGAGTACTAACCCTGGCTTACAGAAATGTTGATTAATGTGCATGTCCTATGAATAAATAAATTAATTAAATTTTATGGCAATCTATCTAATAGTTGTAGAGACATTTAATCAAAAACTACAAATGGCTACTTAATCCCCAGGATAGATGAAAAGTCTAAGTTGCTGTTGGTACTAGAGCACAATTCATCCTCAGGGGAAACATGGATATCTATGCCACGTTTCATGGCAATCATTAGAATACTTATTGAGATTTTTCAGTAAAAGAAAGAGGAACATAAACTGTTGAAATGTTCCAAATGGCCCAATCTTCCTCATAGCTTCCAGTAGATTTCCCTCCGTCCTTACAGGCTGATTTTTCTATTGCTGGGACAAATTACCTCACACATGAATGTTATGATCAGAGGACTGTTCTGTATTAATGACACATTTTCATTCAGTTGCAAGTTTCATGCATGACTCATGTTTAATATCAGTAGAATATAACAATATAATGATGCCTTCAGATAAGATGTTTTACACAGTAACTGATCAAATTAGTTTAGAATTTCAGAATTTTTTAAATTGACTCCGCTAGGGGAAAACTGATTACTAATGGGAAGGGCTGGCAAAACTTCAGCTTCTGAAATCATTGTCTCACCTATTAGCAGGAAAGCACACATACACATCCACATGCATGCACACACACACACACACACAATCACTCTTCCAGATAGTGTTTGTCATCATTTAGCTGGTGAGTACAGTTGTTTTCCCGTTAGCCCCAGGGGAACCAGTTGACACACAGAGAGACCCCAAGAGGTTATGCCATGTTTCAGCCTGCCCCCCCCAATTCACCACCACCACACACACTCTCTCTCACACACACACACACACACACACACACACACACACGTGCGCTGACAAACAACTCTGTGTGTATGTGTGTCTCCCCTTCAGGGAGTTTATGGCTCTTGACAGACAACCCCACCTGGGAGTTTCTATAGCAACAGGCATGTCACAACAGTTCCCTCCAGTGGCGTCATCACGCTACACGCACACAACCATTATATCATTATCTTGTCAATGGTAATGGCTTGACTAAGTTTTATTGAAGAGGATGAATTATTAGAAAAAAATCTTTAAGTTTTATCATGTGGATAACACCAAAGTGATGATTCACGGTGGTAAAATTTAGTTCTCTTTAGCAAAAGACATTCCAAAATTAAGGAGCATTCCCCCTGCTGTTTGCATGATAACTGTAAACTGGTTGGTTGAGATTTAGACACTTATACCTGCCATTGAGGCTTTAATTCAGCTTCACTGATGGTGAGGTTGAAACGTGAAGTGGTTCCTGAGGGCGGTGCTAAAGGACAGCTCATTGGGTGAGAAATCTTAAACACAACCTTCCTTCCCTGCATTCTCATATTACATATACTGCATATTATTTGTAGAATGTAACAAACAAACCCTTTTATATATATATATATATATATATATATATATATATATATATATATATATATATATATATATATATATATATATATATATATATATATATATATATATATATATATATATTGTACTGTTATGTACTGTCTATATAAATAGACAGTACAATAGAATTTCACATTTTCACATTGTTATTTCTTCTCTGCCTCCGTCCATTTGTCTTTGTCTGTCAGTTCCTGAAAACTGCAAACAATGATGCTCTTGAGCAGTGTTTAAGTAGGAATAAAATGGCACCTAAATCAGCAGCTTGCACAACTTGCTGTATTTGGATTTAGGAATCATTTGTAAGAATTATTCATCTAAGGGTAATAATCCCAAAAGACTAATACTAATTAATTGGCCTGAATTAACAAATATATTTCCCCCAATAGTTGCTGGATTGCAGTAAAGCTGTGAAACAAGATGAATTATGATAAAAATAATAATTATTGTATTATTTTCTTATTTATATAGTCAACCATATTAATATACTATATTAATATATAAATATAATGGAAAGTATATCATATAAAACATTTTTCATTTCTCTATTAGACATGACTTTTTTTGCAGAAAAATATAACAGAACAAAAAGCACTTTGTAAAAAGACTTTGAGCACTATGGAAGACATTTCTTCTCTGACAGACCTTTCACTGCTCTATTCATCCTCTCTCTGGTCCTATGGAGATGGAGGAGCAGCAGCTGACAGGTCGGCTGTCCTCCTGTGCTTCACTTCATTATGACAGGACATGTAGAATAAGAGCAACTAATGACAGAACATTCACTTTCTGTCATCAGGTCACATCAAACAAGCTGCTCCTGTCAAAGCTCATTCTGTCTGAATGTCAGAGAAGAATTCTCTCTGCCCAGACTGAGGTGACATCTCCAGTTACAGCTACTGCACTTAAGTCAGTCTTCCTCCTCCTGGCCTCTTGTCAGTAAAACAGTCTTTCCAGAAAAATGCGGAATTTTTTGTGATTGTTGTGATTGTTGTTGATTATGCGGCACGTTTTCTTAAAAAATGCGATGGAATATGCGGGATATTTATGCAATTTTATGCGATGAAATTTGCAATGAATTTGCAAAAACTGCGGTTTGATGAATAAGAAAAAAAAGTGATTCACCAACACTCTGTTCTTACTAGACTACTACCTTAATGTAAAGAGTCATTTCTAATGACTTCCTATGACAAGCAAGCACACTACATCACAGAAAGTGCTGGAATAATTAAGTTCTCATCTTGTTTTATTTCAGACCTTAATAAACACATGGCTCAAACTTACAAAACGTTGATGAGTCAAACAAGTTCCGTAGCTTTACAAAAAGAATGATTTATTATTATTATTATACAATCGGACCATCTCTCCCTGTTCCTCACACCTCGGTACTCACCACTCATCCAACGTGTGAAACCCACTGTGAAGACAATAAAAGTGTGGCCAGAGGGGACAGACAGCATGCTCCAGGACCGGTTCAAAAACACAGACTGGAATATGTTCACCCACACAGACTTGGACCAGTACGCCTCATCTGTACTGGACCACATCTCCACCACTATAGACAGTGTCACCACCCAGAAACAGATCACCATGTATCCCAACCAGAAGCCATGGATGAACCTGGGACGTCCGCCTCCTGCTGAAGGCCCGCAACACCGCCCTTCAGGTCAGGAGATGCACAGGCCTACAGCACAGCCAGGGCTGAGCTGAAGAGGGGCATCAAAAAGGCCAAACACCGCTACAAAGGGAAGGTAGAGAAACACTTCACCAACTCCAACCCCCGACGTATGTGGCAAGGACTCCAGATCATCACAGACTACAAGACAACCAGCCCCTCCCCCACCTCCTCTGATGTCTCCTTTCTCAACGAGCTTAACAACTTCTATGCCCGTTTTGAGAGGGGGAATACAGCAACTGCAACCAAAGCAGCCGTGACTCCAGACCACCAACCACTGACTCTCTCCCCCGATGATGTAGGAGCGGTGCTGGGCAGGATCGTGGTCCACAAGGCTGCAGGTCCTGATGGCATCCCTGGACGTGTCCTCAGAGCGTGCTCTGGGGAGCTTGCAGAGGTACTGACGGACATATTCAACCTGTCCTTGGCTCATGCTGTGGTACCGACCTGCTTCAAATCCACCTCCATCATACCGGTACCCAAGAACTCCAAACCATCAAGCCTCAACGACTACCGCCCGGTAGCCCTCACCCCCATCATCACAAAGTGCTTCGAGCGGCTGGTCCTAGCACACCTTAAATCCTGTCTCCCCCCCACCCTGGACCCCCAACCAATTTGCATATCGTCAGAACAGGAGCACAGAGGATGCAGTCTCCATAGCGCTGCACTCTGTCCTCTCACACCTTGGACAATAAAAACACCTACGCCAGATTGCTGTTCATAGACTTCAGTTCAGCATTTAACACAATAATTCCCTCAAAACTCATCACAAAACTCACAGACCTAGGCATCAGTTCCCTCATGTGCAACTGGCTACTGGACTTCCTGACCTGACCAGCCGACCCCAACACGTCCTGTCTGGATAATCACTGCTCATCTACCATCACTATAAACACCGGTGTACCACAAGGCTGTGTGATGAGTCCCTTCCTCTACTCCCTCCTCACCCACGACTGCAGACCTGCCGACAGCTCCAACACCATCATTAAGTTTGCAGATGACACCACGGTGATTGGCCTCATCAAAGACAGCGATGAGGCCGCCTACAGGGAGGAGGTGGACCGCCTGGCTGAGTGGTGCGACACCAACAACCTGCTGCTCAACACGGGGAAGACCAAGGAGCTCATTGTGGACTTCAGGAGGAATGCTGATCCGCACACTCCCATCCACATCAAGGGAATGACGGTGGAGCGTGTGAACAGCTTCAAGTTCCTGGGAGTCCACATCTCCGAGGACCTCACCTGGACAACTGGCTGCTCCAAACTGGTCAAGAAGGCTCACCAGCGCCTTTTCTTCCTGAGGACTCTGAGGAAGAACCACCTGTCCTCAGACATCCTGGTGAACTTCTACCGCTGCACCATCGAAAGCATCCTGACCAGCTGCATCACAGTCTGGTACGGGAGCTGCTCCGCTGCAGACCGGAAGGCGTTGCAGAGGGTGGTGAAAGCCGCCCAGCGCATCGCAGGAGCACCACTTCCAGCAGCATAGAGGACATCTACAGGAAGCGGTGTCTGAAGAGGGCTGGGAAAATCATTAAAGACTCCAGTCACCCAGCACACAGACTCTTTACCCTCCTGCCTTCTGGGAAGCGATACAGGAGCGCACGGACTAAAACCACCAGGTTCCTGAACAGCTTCTTCCCCACAGCTGTCCGACTCCTGAACTCTGTCTCCTGAACTCTGTCTCTTGAATCCAAACCATCAGATGCACTTTATACCTGTAGCTAATTTAATACCTGTCAATCCTCATTGCACTACTGTAATGATAATACACTTCTGTATATATTTTTGATAACATCCGCACTACTGTAAATATTGTATAGATAACCATTTCACATACAACTATTAGAATTCTAATACAAATAACTGACTATAGCCTGTATATACTATATATATATATATATATATATATATATATATATATATATATATATATATATATATATATATATATATATACTTGTGACTTGTGGATCATTGTAACATTTATATTTATCATTGTAACATTTATATTTATATTGTACTGCTAAAAAGCACTTCTGGATGGATGCAAACTGCATTTCGTTGCTCTGTACTGCAGGTGCAATGACAATAAAGAATTTGAATTCTATTCTATTCTATTCTATTATTTTTGTTGGCAAATGATTTTTGCGGACTTCATCATGTCTTCTTCTGCTCTTGTGTGAAGTAAACGCAACATTTTTCAACCTTTCTGTGAAGATATATGTGACTTTTTTTGCAATGAAAATGCGGGAGATTATGAAATCATCATGCAAGCCCCTGCATATTTCATAGCGCATTTTGCGCGGAAATTGGCGATTTATGCGGCGAAAGTGCGGCGTCTTTGAGAAAAAATGCGGCCCCCGCATAAATGTGCGGACTTTTGGCTGATTATGCGTTTTTCTGGAGGGACTGATAAAAGGCTTTTGGGCTTTTAAACATAGGGCTTCTACTCAAATATGACAGAGAACACCATCAGCTGTGACACATCACTTCACCAATATGAGAAGGACAAATGATGGTCAATACAAGACTTTTAGTTTCCTGGTAGCGGTCAACAATGCTCTATATTGTTTTGATTTGACTTCCCTATCCTGTCTGTGGCTCTCAGCTTCATACCAGTGTTAATTTTTCTTTGTCTCTGTCACTCCCTGGCCACTGAATCTTTTGGCCAGTGTTATTTGAAAGACGATTTTTTGGGAACTATTTTCAGAAGTGGAATAATCCACATTTGTTACTTTAGTATTTGTGGAAGCATGATGGTGTATGTGGGTAAGTTAAAATAAACTACAGCGTGTGTTCATGGCAATGGAGAAGCATGTCATGCTGTGCAACAGTGTGGCTCATTGAAGGGGTTTTTAATAGTTTTCATAGAACAATGAAGGTCTGTGGTGCAAAACAATAATCAGATCAGATCAGACAGATCAGGTTTCAGATAAACATTAATTTTTCTTTGGATGTGCACATGGGATTTTTTTTTTAAAAAACAAGAAAAATATGAACTATCACCAGCTTTTGTATCATAGAGCTGCAGAGGGGTATTTTGTATTGAAACGTTAATAAATGGCCATTTTGATCCAGTGAATCACCTAAAACATTTATCACTAATTCATTTATAGAAAACAGTATTCTGTTGCCTTTTAGTATAGCCCAGCAGCACCAAAAGCAACAAAATAGAAACATCAAAAGACTATCAATTATAAATTTCATTTAACCTCTATCCATTCTTAAGCTGAGCAATTCATCTTTCCTTCTCTTTGCCTGCAGTCTTTAACAGAATAATGCTGCTTACGATTGTTCTCCTTGAGACAAGCAGCTTGCAGATGAGACAAAAAGCAGTCATATAGTAAAAAATAAATTAGTTGTTGCGTACCTCCCCTGAAACAGTCTTGTAGCTTTACAGAGACTTTTGTCAGGTGTCAGTACCACAATTCTATTTGTCACAGTTGAAGTGTTTGGGTTGCAAGATGTATCTTGGTAAATATTTAATGTGAAATATACAATTGTGCAGTCTTAATTAAAATAAAATGATCACTCTTTAATAAAAGACTGGGAAAAATCCTTTGTGCACCTGCAATAAACTCAAAACATGGAGGGGATCTGATGAAATAAAACTAAACAACATGTGCATAAGGAATAAAAACAACATTTTTTTACAGTGTTTTTAACAAGGTTGAACAGATGATTTTTTTTTCTAATTTTTTCCAACTTACTTTTGCATACACGTAATTTTTCTAAACTGATTTCAGAAGGTGATATACAAAGCACCAACTTGCAGAATTATATATTAATCTGTCCAAAACACCCTCCAGAGTCAGAATTAAAGTGTTCTCTGAGGCTGTTAGCATCATCTGTGCAGGCTATGCAGTCTTAGTGATAATACAGACACAATAGTGTGGCGGGAGGTGAGGTTGAGAGCATGGCAGGGCAAGGGGGCAGGTAGTGAGGGGCAGATTAAGTACAGAGGACAGGGCAGGGAATGGGGGGTTGGGGCCTGTTGGGGCCCTGTGAGCCAAGACAGATTACTCACGCTTAACCTGGGCTGAAGCAGTTTACCATCGGCCACAACACTATGCTCTCTACTTTATTCTGCTCCATTCAGTGGGCAGCGCTCCCTCCAGACACCCGTAATCCAACACCCCTTTTGTTTTTGTTATATGTGTGTGTGCATGTGTGTAGTAAAAGGAAATTTGCTATTTAACCCCAGATTATTTTTCTATCATTTTTCCATTTTTATTTTTATTATATTTATATTTATTATATTTTTATTTTACTATTTTTTTATTTTTAACTCAAGAACTTTCACTTGTTTTCGAAAGACTTCCATTAAACATTCTGAATGCACCCCATTACATCTCATCCAGGATCCCACTCAAGGCTCTAAACATCAGAGGTAGAAGGGAATCGTGTAAGACATATTAAAGGAGCAGTGTATAGAATTTAGGGCTGTCTATTGGCAGAAATGAAATATAATATTCATAACATCCTTTTCATTAGTGCATAATTACTCAGAATCTGAGAAAAAAAACAAGCAGTGGCTCTCAAGAGGAAGGGTATTCAGTTGGTTGAAATCTCACTGAATCCTCACTGCAAAATGTTACTAAATCCTACACATTGGTGCTTAAAACACATAGCATCCATCCATTATCTATACCACTTATCCTCATATGGGGTTGCTGGGTGCTGGAGCTTATCCCAGCTGGCTCTGGACAGGGGATGACCTGGACTGATTACCAGTCAATCACAGGGCCGACATGTAATGACCTAACCTATGTCTTTGAATTGTGGTAGGAAGCCGGAGGAAGCCGGAAAACCCACGCAGGCACAGGGAGAACATGCAAACTAGAAGAGAATAGAATAGAATCTTTATTGTCATTGTACAAGTACAACGAAATTGAACCAAGCAATCCCTTGGGTGCAGAGCAGCCAAAGTTTGAAACTGACAGTGAGTGCTTCTCCTTAGATTCCTGTCAGCAGCTGAAGGTTAATATTATAGATTCACTTATGTTAACTTATGTTAAATTAAGTTAACTTGTGTTCTGATAGGGTTCATGTTATTTGTGGCTGAGATCCATCCATCCATCCATCTTCCACCGCTTGATCCGGGACCGGGTCACGGAGGCAGCAGTCTGAGCAGAGATGCCCAGACTTCCCTCACCCCAGACACTTCCTCCAGCTCTTCCAGGGGAGATTCCGAGGCGTTCCCAGGCCAGCCGAGAGACATAGTCTCTCCAGCGTGTCCTGGGTCTTCCCCTGGGGCCTCCTCCCAGTGGGACATGCCTGGAACACCTCCCTAGGGAGGCGTCCAGGGGGCATCCAAAGCAGATGCCTGAGCCACCTCAGCTGACTCCTCTCGATGTGAAGGAGCAGAGGCTCTACTCCGAGCTCCTCTCCTGAGTGACTGAGCTTCTCAACCTATCTCAGCCACCCTATGGAGAAAACTCATTTCTGCCGCTTGTTGTATCCGCGATCTTGTCCTTTCGGTCATTACCCAAAGTTCATGACCACAGGTGAGAATAGGAGCGTAGATTGACTGGTAAATCGAGAACTTCGTCTTTCGACTTAGCTCCTTCTTTACCACGACAGTCCGGTACACCAACTGCATAACTGCGGACGCTGCACCAATCAATCCGCCTGTCAATCTCACGCTCTTTCCCTCACTGTGAACTCGTGAACAAGACCCCGAGATACTTGAACTCCTCCACTTGAGGCAGGACCCTCTCCACCCACCCAGAGAGGGCACGCCACCCTTTTCCAGTCGAGAACCATGGCCTCGGATTTGGAGGTGCTGATTCTCATCCCAGCCACTTCACACTCGGCTGCAAACTGCCCCAGTACACACTGAAGGTACCGGCCTGATTAACTCCCATAAACCCTCAAGCACCCTGTGGAGGGGTATAGAGCAGGTCCAGTGTTCCACGACCGGGACGAAAAACCGCATTGTTCCTTCCTGAATCCGAGGTTCGACTTTCGGCTGAATTCTCCTCTCCAGTACCCTGCATAGCGTAGACCTTCCCTGGGGAGGCTGAGAAGTGTGATCCCCCTGTAGTTGGAACACACTCTCTGGTCCCCCTTTTTAAAAAGAGGGACCACCACCACCCCGGTTTGCCACTCCAAGAGGTACTGTCCCCAACCTCCATGCAATGCTGCAGAGGCGTGTCAGCCTAAGACAGCCCCACAACATCCAGAGATTTGAGGTACTCTGCTTTCTCAGTGGAAGGCATGTCGGTGGGATTGAGGAGATCCTCAAAGTATTCCTTCCACCGTCCGACAATGTCCTCAGTTGAGGTCAACAGCTCCTCACCTGCATTGTAAACAGTGTCGGCAGAATACTGCTTCCCCCTTCTGAGGCGCCGGACTCCTTCTTCAGCTTGACGGCATCCCTTACTTCCTGGTGTCCACCACCTGGGTTCGGGGGTTGCCGCCATTACACGACAGGCACAAGAGACCTTGCGTCTGGTCCACAGCTTCGAACTGCCGGGTCAACAATGGAGGCAGGAGAACATGGTCCACTCTGACTCAATGTCCCCAGCCTCCCTCGGAATCTGTGGAGAGAAGTTCTTCCGGAGGTGGGAGTTGAAGACCTCCCTGACAGAGGGCTCGGCCAGACGTTCCCAAAAGACCCTCACAATACGTTTGGGTCTGCCAGGTCTGTCCAACTCCTCTGTCAGCGGATCCAACTCACCACCAGGTGGCGATCGGTTGACAGCTCAGGCTCTCTCTTTACCCAAGTGTCCAAGACATACGGCCGGAGACCTCCAGCCTAGGGTGTCCTGGTGTCCTGGTGCCAAGTGCACTGATGGACAACCCTTATGCTCGATCGATCATGGTGTTCAGTTATGGACAAACCTGTGACTAGCACAGAAGTTCAGTCTGGGGTAGGCCGTTCCTCCCAATCACGCCCCTCCAGGTATCACTGTCGCTGCCCACATGAACGTTGAAGTCTCCTAGTAACAATGGAGTCCCCAGTCAGAGCGCTATCAAGTACCCCTCCCAGGGACTCCAAGAAGGCCTGGGTACTCTGTACTGCTGTTCGGCCCACAAACAACAGAAGGAGACCTAGGAGCTGGGTTCCAGAGCCCATGCTGTGAGTGCGTGGAGGTGAGCCCAACTATCTCTAGTCGGTACCTCTCAACCTCCTGCACAAGCTCAGGCAGGCTCCTTCCCCCCCCAGCGAGGTGACATGCATTACATGTCCCTATTGCCAGAGTTTTGGTCCAGGGATTGGGTCGTTCGAGGTCCCCCTGCCACGACTGCTACCCAAACCATACATTGCACCGGCCCCTAATGGAACCTTGGACCTTCCTGCGGGTGGTGGTGAGCCTACTGGAAGGTGGGCCCACGTCGCCGCCATTTCGAGCTGAGCCCGGCCGGGTCCCATGGGCAAAGACCTGACCACCAGGTGCTCGCCTGTGAGCCCTAACCCTGAGATGTCTGACCTTAATAATTAACCTCACCAATTAAAAGAAACTCTTGATGAATTCTGTGTTGACTTCATAAGCAGCTGCTGGTTTCCAGAGGATAAACTGAAAGAGACTCACTTAAAGAGAATTTAAACTCTGCTTGAATTCTACCTCCCAACATATTTTTTAAAAATTCAGTGGCGACTGTTGGTAACTGTAGAAGATACTGCTTCATGGTTCTCCAGTAGAGGGTAAGGAGACTGACAGACCACTGTTCAGTGTAATGCAAACAGTAGATGCAGAGCTGTTCAATGCAAACTAGCCATGACAGGTTATGGTCACACTCTGCTGAAAAGTCAGGGACTCTGACTAAGCCTTGGCAGTCACTAAAGACACATTTATGTCTTTACAGTAAGAGGCACTGGTGTGTTTGTCTGTGGGGGAGTGTCAGTATGTATTGGGGCCATGCTGTTTATTGTGCTTAACCATTTGTCAAACCTAAATAATTAAGTTAAAGTGAGTTTTTACCTGGTTATGAAGCAGCTACTACGTCCAGTTCCATGTTAAATCAGATTTATGGCACACAGACTAGATAAAAAAGAGTTTCCTTTAAAGAACTTTATATGTTGTGGTCAGGGTCAGCAAAGAGAAAGAGAGAAGAATTGACTGAAGAACAAAAAAAAGCTAATATGGACAGTGATAGAGCATGGATGAAAATGTGAGTTAATCTTGGTCGGTCATTCAGACGGATTTGAAAGAATTTAAAACCGATCATGAATTGTCCCTCTTCTTCTGAGACAGGTCAGTAGTATGTTTGTTTTACATATGAAAAAGATGGCAAGAAGAGGTTTACAGTCCATGAAGGAATAAAGTTATGTCACAGTGGACATTACTGCAATACAACTGGCTTATAACTAACATTTTACATTGGCCTTGCTATCGAGGTATATCTTGTTGTTGGCTTATTATTATGACAGAACATTACAATGGAGTGTTGGTAACTTGAGCTTTTCTTACTATTACTGAGCAACCAGATCTATTAGTTATAGCCTTCTATGTAACCTCAGTGGGTGAACAGCACTAAAATCATGCATCTGCATCTGTCTTTCACTCACCTCCTAAACAAACACAAGCAAACCTGATCAAAATCTTTGTGATACACGGTGATGGTGAAGCACTACCACTACAGATGGAGTAGCCAGAGAGAACCCACGCAGGCACAGGAGAACATGCAAACTCCACACAGAAGAGCCCGGTCAGCCAGCCAACCCAGAACCCTCTTGCTGTGAGGCAACAGTGCTAACCACTACACCACTGTGCCGCCCCTGACTGTTACTTGTGTAACTATATTTTTGTAAACCTGCTGTAATTATCTGCTCTGACCTCACACTGATCCTCCCACTGCTTTACTTTAAAAAATCACAAATATTGAAGACCAATTCAAAATGTTTTTATTCTTCTGAGTCCTTTTGTCCAAACCACTTTTCAGCACAAATTGATGCCCTTAACTGAAGCTGATCCACTTTTCAGCACAAAGTGATGCCCTTAACTGAAGCTGATGGAAATGTTGTTAGCTTTGCAGATATTTCAGTCTTTGTCTTTCCCTCAACAGTATTTTGTTTCTATTTCTATTTAATCTAATTCTATTTTCTGTTTAATATTAAGTAATTTCATGCACTATAATCATATACTCACATTTAAAACTTTAGCATATAATGCATATCTTAAATTCTCCTTTGACTTATGTAATTTTATTTATATTTTTTTTTGCATTCTCAGTCTCATCAATTCACAGTTTATCGCCTGAATGCCTCCCAGTTCTGCACAATATGGGCCACGCAGTTGGCATTTACTATTGCACCATTGTTGTCCATTAGCTTTTTATACACACCCCATAATTCAAATGGGTGTTATCTGCTGAGTATGCAGACATCTAGTTCTAGTCCCTGGTTCCTCTTCTTGAGCCTTTAACCTGGGAAACAGGGACCACTCCTCAGGATCTGACTCTGGCATCAGCCATCTTTTATGGGGTAGTCTGCTGGGCCAGCAGCATCATAGACAAGAGGAGAATGGACAGACTGGTGAGGAGGGCCAGCTCTGTCCTGGGATGCCCCCTGGACTCAGTGGAGGTGGTGGGAAACAGGAGGATGATGGCTAAGCTGTCATCCCTGTTGGAGAACAAGTCCCACCCTCTACAGGACACTTCTGACAGCTCTGGGCAGCTCCTTCAGTGAGCGGCTGCTCCATCCACACTGTGTGAAGGAGAGGTACCTGCAGGTCCTTCCTGCCTGCTGCTGTCAGACTGTACAATAAACACAACTCCCACTAGCCTGCACACATACAATCTTTTCACTGGATTCATGTGCAATACCTTTCAATTTTGTTACATGGGGATATATATATTTATTTTTATGTATATTCTCAGGCATGTCCACCTGCACTATGTACAGGTTTAATTACTTTATGTTGATATAAGAGCGTGTTCGACATGCATAGGACAGCCTGAGGTTGGCATTGTTAAAATCCCCAGCTACAATAAACGAGTGAGGTCTCTGTCCTGTCGATAACTCCATACAGCTCATCCATGGCCTTGTTGGTGTCGGCATGTGGTGGATCATACGCTGCTGTCATGACAACTGATATAAACTTTCTCAGGGGATAATAAGGTCAGCATCTGATCATGAGGTGCTCCAGGTCCAGAGAACAGTTCGTAGAAATAATCTCCACATTTGAGCACCACTTGCTGTTAATCTTGAAGCAGACACATCCTCCCTTACTCTTCTCAAACTTTATTGTCCAGTCATGGTGATGAATGGACAGTCCTTGAACGAGTGGGTGAGCCTAGCCTAGTCTCTGTGTGAACCAAAACGTTACAGTTCTTAACGTCCCACTGAAAAACCATCCGGATCCAGAGTTAACGCAGCTTGTTACTGACTGAACATTAGCTGGGGGAACACTCAGTAGAGGAGGCTGGTTTTCACGTTTCCTCAGCCTGACTAGGACTCCAGCTCGTGACCCGTTTCCTCTGCTGCCTCTGATCTACAGGTACAACAACAGGTAAACTCCTCCCCCTCCTCCTCCCCCCTGTTCCCCATTTTTCTCTGGTTGTGATGGTGGTGAAAGAGTCTTTTTCACTACTGACCTGATGTGTAGAAGATTTTCTTCTACATTTTCTGTAAGTCTTCACCAGGTTTTCACACACTGTTGCTGGTATATTGGCCCATTCCTCCATGCAGATCTCCTCTAGAGCAGTGATGTTTTGGGGCTGCTGTCGCTGGGCAACACGGACTTTCAACTCCCTCCAAAGATTTTCTATGGGGTTGAGATCTGGAGACTGGCTGGCTCAAAGGCCACTCCAGGACCTTGAAATGCTTCTTACGAAGCCACTCCTTCACAGGTTGCCCGGGTGGTGTGTTTGGGATCATTGTCATGCTGAAAGACCCAGCCACGTTTCATCTTCAATGCCCTTGCTGATGGAAGGAGGTTTTCACTCAAAATCTCACGATACATGGCCCCATTCATTCTTTCCTTTACACGGATCAGTCGTCCTGGTCCCTTTGCAGAAAAACAGCCCTCAAAGCATGATGTTTCCACCCCCATGCTTCACAGTAGGTATGGTGTTCTTTGGATGCAACTCAGCATTCTTTCTCCTCCAAAACACGACAAGTTGAGTTTTTACCAAAAAGTTCTATTTTGGTTTCATCTGACCATATGACATTCTCCCAATCCTCTTCTGGATCATCCAAATGCTCTCTGATGGTAGCCTTTGTTACTTTGGTCCCAGCTCTCTGCAGGTCATTCACTAGGTCCCCTCGTGTGGTTCTGGGATTTTTGCCATAGTGGAATTTGGAGTGTCTGACTGTTTGAGGTTGTGGACAGGTGTCTTTTCTTTTATACTGATAACGAGTTCAAACAGGTGCCATTAATACAGGTAACGAGTGGAGGACAGAGGAGCCTCTTAAAGAAGAAGTTACAGGTCTGTGAGAGCCAGAAATCTTGCTTGTTTGTACAATGTGATTTCCTGGATTCTTTCCCCCCATTCTGTCTCTCATAGTTGAAGTGTACCTATGATGAAAATTACACATTACTTTTAAGTGGGAGAACTTGCACAATTGGTGGCTGACTAAATACTTTTTTGCCCCACTGTAGTTGTTGTGGTTGTGATCAGTTGTTGTGATCAGTCAAGTTCCATGTCATTGTTGTGCATATATAAAGATCTTGAATCCTGTATCTCAAGTATCTCCATGCCTCTTTACAAACCCCCTTTCCACCATCTCTTTTCTAAGATATATATATAATAATATTTAACATTTAACTGTTAACATTTAACAGCTTTACTTCAAAAATAAATTTCAAAAAAGAAATAATCTGTCTTGCACCCTACCAGAAATGATTCCCATTAGACTGTTTCTGTGTTGTAATTTAAGTGAACCAGCCAAGGTGGTAGAAAAACAGAAAAGTGGGAGGGAGTGTGAGCATTTCATTTCAATCTAAAATGAATTGCAATGACCCTCTACAGCATGGAAGAAATACTTCTTTGGCATGATTAATATGTTCTGTTAGCCAGGATGTCACTATCAAACAGAAATAATTTGCTTAGTGAATTCATATTATTCTTCCATTAAGTTGGGGGACTGAATCGTCAAGATTTCCTGAGTCCCTAGTGTCATTTGATGCTCCCTGCCTTGATTTCGATATCAAAAGTGTTATTATCTCAGACTTGACAAATGTCCTCCAGAGGCACATTACACAGACACTATCCAGGGGTTTTCACAGGCTGAGTAGGACTAATCATGACAAGTCAACTGATCTCAATGGGTAAAGTAAATGGAATGCCCCTTTGGATTACAGCAGCCTGTCCTGTACTTAGAAGCCTCAGCAGAAGGAAATTACGATAGCTCTGACACCTGCTAAAACAAGCTAGTCGGTCTTTCTCTCTTTCTCAGACACACACACAGACAGTTGACAGTTGGGTGGTCCACAGATTGTTTACCTGGTTCACCTCATTCATCAAGCTGAGCTGAAAGAGCTTTAAGCTAATAAAAAGCCAACAACATGCTAATGAGTTCACAAGGTCTGAGTGTCTCAGAGGCCCCGTCTGCTACAGCCAATTAGTTAGCGCCAATGGTACATCAATTCTTGTTAACAAGGTGGCTGCTGCTGGGTGGCTCAGTGTCAGACTGTCAGACAACCCCTGCCCCAGCCCCACACACACACCCGCCACACACACACACACACACACACACACACACACCACCTCGCCCACACCCAGAGACCTACAACACACACACACACACACACACACCCTCAGTTGGTCACACTAGATGATAGATTTTACCAACTTCACTTAAAGTTTGAAATGATGTAACTGTTACATAGCAACTCTGCTTTATGGAGGCAATAGAGAGCCACCACAATGACCACAAACATTTTCAAAAGGTTGTTCAATATGAATGAATTGATACATTTTAATAACAACAAAATTCCATATGATAGGGATTAGTAAAGTTAGCATGTTATTGTTGCTGTTTAATGGGTTGAGATAAAAATACAATTCAACGTGCCAAACTACTTAATTCTACTTAATTCTACTTATTATTCCTTTTATTCCAGATTTGTATCAAAATTAAATTTGTTTAAAAAAAAAAATACATTAATCTAATTTTTGCTTGTTCTATTAATTTATTTTACTGTTTCCTGTCCTCACATTTAAAATTAAAGACAGCTATGCTTAATTCTGAGAGTGTTTAAAGATACATCTGTTCAAACTAATTAAGCCTCAGTTTAATAAGATACTGTAAAGTCAGTGTGGCCAAAAATGAAAAAGTTACAACAACAGAATAACAAAAGTGCTCATTGCCCAGGTGTGGTACTTATGACTTTAAATGGAAAACCCTCACCCTTTTCCTCATAACACAAAAAATTATAGCTTACAATGGCTGTGTGTTTGAAGTGATACAAAAACTTGTTTGGTGATTTGAGCTTACATGGTTCCAAAGCTATGGTATATCTGAAGGATCTCAACCCCATCATGCAGAGTAATGCCCTAGAGATCACCATGCATGCATATTGTCATATTTTACATCTAACTATCTAAGAGCAACAGTTCAGCTCGCTGTCTGCTAAGAATGACTGATCAGAGTGCAACAGTTCTGACAAGGCTGATTCTAACTCTGTCTCCAAGGAGACCAAGTTCAGAGAAGATACTGCTCAGACTCCACACTGAGAGATCTATCTCATCTTTGATATTTACTGAAGTGACATGCAACATGACTTAGATTCATTTAGCTGAGAATAGTTCTTGTTTAGGATCTGAAATTCAATAGAATCTTCACACATCTTTAGCTGCCTGAAGAATAACCTTTGTAGTATATCTTGCATGTCTAAGAAAAGTGAAGGGTTAAATACTTGCAGCCAAGGAAGTAACCTTCAGAACTGGCTTGTCATTACACAGTGATCACTTGTACTGCTCATCTCTCATCCAGGTCTCCAGAAACTTTCACTCAGAAAGTTAACCAGTTCCCAGATGTCCTTTACAATTTGTATTCAATTGGTTTATGATTTCTTGCTGTATAGTGTTCATTAAGTTGATTAACTTAAATTACTCTATAAAAATTGGGTTTAAATATACCAAATAAATGAGGAAATTATAATGTGTGTGGCTTTACATTCATGTCAGTGCAGTTTTAAGAAAATGTATTTAGGGCCACAAACACTACTGATATTTAATGATGAAATAATTTTTGAGAACACAACTAAACACCCTCCCACAATCTGAGGAAATAATTCTTAAAGTCATTTTTTAGACAATAAGAGGTTTTGAGCTGACAGTACATTACCATAGTATATAATCCACATTCACCACAACCTTCCAGGAACTCCAGTTATTAAAGGGCAGTGCCACCATTTCACAGTTATTATCCTGACAGTTATTTAGCACATCCATCAACACCTCCACCCCCCATCATCAACCTTACACCACTGTCAGCCACCCAAACACAGACAGAGATACAGACACTGACAGAGGTGAGCATCAGAAAAGAGAGACAGAGGACTAAAAGGTCTATTTGCAGGCGATCAGAGATTGAGAAAGGATAAGAGGAGGAGAAAGGGAGAGGAGAGCTAGGGGGTTAGAGACAGAAAGTGATCTAAGGGCTCTAATTGCAGGATAGAGAGGGATGGGGCTTTATCAGGGAGGGATGGGGTACACTGTAAAAAACATCACGTTGTGACCAGGCTGTTTGAACTAATACTAGTCACTAGCCCCATCACTGCAAGGACCTGTGGAAGATGACCTCAGTCATGTCCTGGCTTCACAATGGTAGAATGAGCCCCCCACTTAAGTCAGGACAACAGAGTCACAGCCCATCTTCCACCATAGGCTGCAAACCACCTTTTCTCATGACTCATTTCCGTAAAAAAATCTTGTATTACAGCACTCCAGATTGCCGTGGAATAGTCTATTATGCAATTTTCATTTATTTTTTATCCTTTTAAAGCTTTTAGTCTAGCCATTTCAGAAGAATCCACTGCACCCGAATCCAAACAGCCAATCAGAACAGAGTATCTGAAAATCCTTGCTCCACAGCTCCTCTGCCTCCTCCCGCTTTGAATGGATACAATGGTGGATAAACAACAACCAAACAACAGTTTAAATGAAACATAAGTAAACAGAAGAAGAGGAATGACGAAAAGTGATATATGAAAAAAAAAAAAGACCAAGTGACTGTGGAAGCAAGCTGGAGTGCAGTGGAGAGAGAGGGAGGGACCTGGAAGTTGCACTTGCTCAAAATTTCAAGCTAAGTCAACTCTCTTCTTAATCCTACTGTCTGGATGACTGTCTTTTAGGACTTCTTGACTTTGTCAGCTTAAAAGTTGGGGTTCAGTGTTAGTTGTAACCACAAAAACAATTCCACCACCTACATTATATGACGGCTCTTTGATGAGGATCATGTGAAATGATTGAAAACTACAGCTGGCTTCAAAGCCAAGAATGAATCCAAAAACCTCTGCTTGCAAGCAAACACAGAAAAGGGTTCCATAAAGCACTATGAATGCTTGTGTTTCTCAACCTGTCAGACTTTGTAGATCTCAACAATGTACTAATTATCATTACTGACAGAAATGATAGCCATCCTTTAACAATAAGTTCCACATTGTAATAAATCAGGATTCTCCTTTAACAAATTGCACTGAGTTACTTTTTGAGTTGTTTAATTGATTATAATATTTTACAGTGTATGTAGAGGGTAGGGGTGGGTGTCTGGGGGGTGGTTGATGAGCTAAAGCACTCTAATTGTAGGTGGTGTGCTGGTGAAAGTGATTTTGTGTCCCAGCACATCTCTGTCTGTCACATCAATATTCTACCAACCCCTCATTTAAACATCAGCCCCCCTCCCCCTTCTCAGTGTGTCAGTGGAAACTCTCCTACATACTTGACCAATATTGTTGATTCTGATGGTGTAGAGAGAAAATAATCTGTGAACAATTCCCCCGCTCTCTTCCTCTCTCAACCCTAACTTTCTCTTCCCTCCTCCTTTCATCCTTATCTACTATCTATGAGGAGGGCACATATGGATGGATGGATGGATGGATTAGGGAGGATAATAGATGAGAGATGATCACCACTGTGAGCTTCTGTCAGCTGTGACCTTTGAAGGCTGAGTGACCAGAGTCATTACCAGCCTTTATCCCTTTGTGTGTCTCTCTCAGCCCCGCAGAGAGGAGAATAGCTCTGTCATTCAGTTCTCAACCTGGGGGTCAGGACTACTAGGCATCACAGGATAATTTTTCATGGGTCATGGGATATAGTTTTATACAAATTATTAGCTTTTTCTGTGATTTTCCTCTATTTTTGCTTTTTTGATACTTGTTGTTTTCACTCAGCATTCTGTGATAATTAAGCATATGAAACACCATGAAAATGGGGAACTCATTCTTCAGTTTAACTGTTCACCACTGTTGATATGATTACAAATAACTGATTTAGTGTACTATTGTTGAATCTGATGAATTGTTGTTGATTGTTTTTACTCTGGAATTTTTTTATATTAGTTTATATTAGTCAATATTTATATTAGTCAATTTTGGACTATATTTGGGTAGTTGTTATGGAGTAACTTAAGGATCCAGTCACAGAGGGTGGGTGTTGAACCTGAGGTCTCTGACCTTGGTGACGGGCTTGGAGGGCACGATAGTGTTGAATGCTGAACTGCAGTTAATGAACAGCATATGTGCATATGTGTCCCTCTGGTCCAGGTGGGAGAGGGCAGTGTGGAGGGTGAGGGACGATGGCATCTTCAGTTGACCTATATTGAGCCTGTAGGCAAACTGAAGTGGGTCCAGTGAGTCCGGGAGGGAGGAGGTGATGAAATGATTTGACTAACCACTCAAAGCACTTCATGATGGTGGAGGTCAGTGCTACTGGACGGCAGTCGTTCGGGGAGAGGATTTGGGTTCTTGGGGACAGGAACAATGACGGTTTCTTTGAAGCATGCGGGGACTACAGACTTTCAAATCCAGTTCACATTTCTGGAGGCCTGGTAGATAGATTCCACTTTGGCTCTATATTGTCTCTTTGTACTGCTGATCATCTTAATCATGATACAATATAGTGATTTACATTCTGAAAATAAAATGAACAAAATAAAATGAACCATGAGTGATTTTACTCAAGAAATGTAGGGGTAAGGAGCAACATATATGTATATTGTCCATGATTACACATCTCCTTTACCTGTTAAAGTAGAAGTGGGTAACTTAAAAATAACCAACTTGTTGCCATATTTTCTAAAACTGTCACTTTGTCCTGACAGTAGTACATGAGACAAATAATCACCTAGACTCCTCTGGCTCCACCTGCTGCCTCTAAGATCACTGGACAAGAATCCACCATGCCCAGGTCAAAGACAACCAATGAGAGCAGGAGAAGTGTTTGATAGTTACTGCTCCTGCATCTTACAAATGGATGCAGTGGTGGGAAGACAACCACCAAACAACAAACAATGAGAAAACTGTCTATCCCTCCTTTGAAGTGGTTCACGTTTCCTACAGCAGCTTACACAACAAAGACGAGTAAACAGAAGACTAATCAAGAGAAGCAAGCCAAAAAGAAAGAATTCAACTGAGTGAATCTGAGGGAAGGGGCGTGCAAGATGCGCTGTGTTATGTGTGCTGTGTGTTTCATGTGGTTGAAGAACATAAGGTATACTAAGCAGCATGATCCCAGCTATCAGGCAGGTTCAGGTACGTAGCCAGAACCCCAGACTGTACAGACATACGTGAGTAAAACCTCCATATAAACTCTCCAAGGGAAAGAACACCTAGGCTGCTTTAGTATCACATTACCTCAGAATTATCTCATTTATTGTATCACTAGTCTTCCTGAAAAACTCCATCCACAGCACTGGCCGTGTTACCTGACACACACACAGAAAGAAGTAAAGTAGGCCTCGGTGTTGACAGGTAAAGAAAAGAAAAATCTGTTGCACAAAAGAAATGCAATGCTACTTGGGTCTCATACCTTAGCACATATCATTAAAACATTTCCCATCCACCCATGTCCCTGTGTTTGCATCAAAATAAGAGGAGCTCCAACTTCCTCTGAATTGGATGAACCAAAAATGAAATAACCTGTTACAATGAATACACTGTAGTGAACGTGACTGCACACACTGATGGTGAGACTCTTTACAGTGCTTTATTTTAAATTACTGACATGTACTTCACAGGTGCACATGTATAAGTTTGTCTGGAGGAAATGTACAGAATGACTGGCAGTGGTAGTGTTAGGAGCCTGGATGACTAGATTTGATTGATGATGATTTGACAAAGGTTTGGAATTTTTATTTTAAGCTGTCTGTCTCTGCCTGTCTCTCTCTGATGTTTTAAGCCCTCTTTTACTTATCTGACTCTTAAAATTGTCTGTAATTATATTCTATTCTATTGTGCTTAACATGATAAACGCATGGTATTCTGATCTATGGTTTTGCATGACGATAAAAACTAACCATATTTGTATCTTTTGTATCCTTATCAAAATTTCTGATCAACCTTTATATCTTTTATATATTCTTTACAACTTTGTGAACCTTTGGTATCATGTCTCTATTTTCATCAATGGCAGTATGTATAGACAGAAGGTTCCTCCTGGTTAGACGGAGGGAAGTCAGAAGAACAAAGTGACGTCAAGGGTACATGAAAAAACTATGTAATCTGCATGTACAATGTACATCTGCAACAGCCTAATTATATTTTCATACTGACCAAATGTCAAGCTTTGCTTATGGCGTTGCTTCGTTCCAGATGTGCACAACCAAGCATCCCAACAAGCCTCCAAACTTGCAAGCCAGCATAAACCCCACTTTACAGCTCCCTCATGAGATTTCCACTCACTGATACAGTGTGCAAAGAAGGGGGCGCTCATTCCAGTCACTGTGCGATAATCCCCCATCCAGGGACACCAACTGCTATCAGGAGGAGGACTATGATCATGGATGCACATCCCAGTGATCCAGATCCTGGGAGACAGGCAAGCCCCACACAATAACGGCTAAGACAATGCTGGGAGTAAAGGTCATTTAAAAAAAAAAAAGCACAATTTGACACTGACATGGCAGGAGATGTTCTGAAACACTCACCACTTCACATACGAGCCAGCAAGTTCTATGCAGTAAAAAAAGATGAGTAAAAAAAAAACACTGACTGCCCGGCACTTGCTTGTGGTGTATGTCCACTACATTCATGAATGGTTGATAAAGATCTGGGATATGCTCCTCTGTAAACCACAGGAAATAAGGACAACTCCCAGAGTCTAACAATCTCATGTGAGATTAACAAGTCAAACTTGTGTTCAAATATCCAAACTGGCTGGAGAGAATTAACTGGATAACTTTAGTCCAGATTACTCAATCCGTGACTGAAGAACAGGTCCCTAGTAAGACATAAACCACTGCAGATGAACCATTGTTTACAAAGGAAAAGATGGCTAAGCAACTTGTTTGATGCCTTGCTTCTTGTCTGAGATGGCCCTTACAATGTCCACTTCCACTGACCAACAGTACACTGTGGTGAATTTGGTGCCCTCTACCAAGAGGGGAAATGTTGACACAATTATTATTAAGTAGTCAACACAATTATTTAGTAGTTGATAGTGAAGTTTAAAAGTTTTCAAACAAGTTTTATTATTAGCATTTTAAAATTTGAGTCTTTCTATGTAATGACCATGTGACAAAGACACTGAGGGAACATGTATCACAGCAAATAACCAGTCCACTCTGCTCTTCTTCCTCTGCTTCCTGCTCTTTATCATCCTGCTGCCTCCTCCGTGCTTCCTCCTCCACCTCCTCCTCTGAGATGTTGAATTCTCCTCCACAGCGACAGCTGTATTTATACAGATAGTAACCTGAAACAGAGCACATGTCCATTTTAGATGGGAAACTAAAAAAATAATGATATGCCTGCCTAATCAGACAATAGAATAAACATGTATGGATATATGGTCATGATATTTAAAGCAGAAATGCATAAAATGATTTTTAGTTACTGCCTTCCACGCTGATCCAAAATCTTCCAACGGTGTGAAATTGGGCTGAAATATGGTGACTGTAAAAAATGTACCATTTCATTCACATATTTTTTCAGAAACATTTGTAAGAGTGCAAGAGTTGATTAGTTTTACATTCACATGCATAAGATGTTGTTTATACTCATAGCATTCCTACTAAATATGTATATATTTTATATTAAAAAAAGAAAATGAATAAAGAAAATAGTAATAGTAAAAATAAGTAAACAAATTCCATTCCAAGTTCCACCTTGACCTGATTATATTGTGTTTTTCTGTAGTACTTTGTAATTTGGAAAGGATATTTTTGGAGTCCATGTTATATATTATTTTTATATTATATTATATATTATATTATATTTTATATTATTTTGTTTGTTTTTTTTTTTTTTATCAGAAATCTGGGGGTGCTGCTATTGGTTGCACTCTTTATAATGTTCCCACTATAATTCTTCATTATTTCTTATTTGTCAATTTTTTTTTTAATTGAATATATTAAATAAAATTGTTCTAAAGAAATTAACCTAATTTTTATTAGTATTGTGAATATATTTGGAGTCCTACTGATGACTGATTCATTTTGTTTGATTTAAATTGAGGTGCAGTGCAGTTTCTCTGAGATAAAGTACTTCAGTGTTTTTTATATACTTTTTACAAATTTGTTTTCAGTTATATAGAGCATTATTCATCCATCTGTTCTGCCCTTTCAGTTATGCAGTCTTTCTAAAAAGGGTAATGTCTTTATTGAACATGAACATGAACATAATTCTCTGAGTGCTAATCCCGTACACGTTCTTTATTTTTTTTAATCAATGTTTTAAGTTTAACCTCTTTTACTTTCTTGTTCTAGATAAAACACATTATCATTCCATTCCAATTTTAAAACTTTTTGGAGGAAATGAAATTGGTATGGCCTGGAAAGGAAGAGGAACTGTGGTAGCACCATCATTTTAAGCATGTCCACCCTACTAAAGCAAGGTATTGCTTTTCAGCTAGTCAGATATTTTTCAGCTAGTCTGATATTGTTTTTTCCCTCTTGCTTCTGAAAATTAACCTAAACTTGTTTGTTGTTTTTTTAATCTCTTGTCATGTGTTTACCTATACATAGATTCACATTTACTTACACTGATTTTATATCCAGAATGTGCATACAGTGCATACGGTGGCCACATTACTCAATGAAAAGCTTTTTTTCTACATCAAGTGTCAGCAAAAGTAGACTTTTATTAGATAAAATTCTATTGGAAACAAAACCAGACTGATCACTATCTATGATGATCTATATCAAACAGTGAAATTGGTCAATAAGAGCGTCTATCTGTTTTCTCCTTCCTCTCTTTAAAAACAACTGTAATTACACGTGTTCCATATTGACACCCAAGTACCTGAAGTTCAGGGCAAAGTTACCTCTTCAAACTTTTCAAGACTGACTCATTCAACACTGTTTTTGAATTATAACCCATATATGCAATCCATTTAGTCAAGTTAGTTTCCAAGATTCCATATTGACACCCAAGTACCTGAAGTTCAAGGGCAAAGTTATAATTGTCTATAGTTCTCAAAATATATAAAATCCATTGAGGCCATCTCGTTTTTTAATTTACTTATTTTTTGTTATATTCAATTTGCTGTTATTGTTTTAATAAGATTCAGTTCTGTTAAGTTTTTCAAGGTAGTTTTCTGTTATCGTTGTTCACATCATCAAACCATTCAGTTAACCATGGTGCAAGGTAGCATCTCCTTTTGATACATTTCTCCACTATTTATTCGTGTTTTTATTTTAAATTGTCTCTTCTCATTTGTATAATTATTATAATTAACTAACTATATAAGTTAACTATATTAACAAACTATTATCAGGATCCAGTACGGCAAAGATCATAGAACTACTTAGAATGATAGCAGTAAACCCTAGGTTTAACACATAAGCTCAAAATAGCTTAGCTTTAATGTTTATCGTCATATCTATTGATGAAATATAAAATTACACACAAGTGATTAAGAATTAAATTCATATCACCTACTACAGTTCCATCTACTAATTCTACTACATCTCATTTGAGATAGAAATAACAAAAATTGTGATTCTTGGTGTTTTCTTTTCCAGAATATTTAACGGAAACACTTTTGTTGAGAACTATGTTGGTTTGTTGATTAATTTATGACGTTATACTGTGAATAAAAACATCAAGTATGATCAATAAATGATTGCTAAATTATTAAATAATGAGAAAATGTTGGATGGAAAGACACACATTGTCTCAGATATAAGCAAGCTCATTACTCTCCCTTTCTTTCAGTAGTGTCTATCTCTCCCTTGCTAATTAATGTAACAACTTCGTTCAGTTGCATTGTCTCTACTTATACCAGACTACAGCCCAGACTACAGCTAACTCAGTGGTGAGTTCAATTTGAAACAACTTAGTTACAATGTACCACAAAGTGTTGATTTACATTCAAATCTGCAGTCAAACTTGCCTTGGTGCAACACTCTGTTGGATATCCTGTGGTTAAGGCATAAATAACAGACGCAAGATGTGAAACATCTAAACATCCCTTCTACTGTTATTTTTGTGAGTGTGTTTTAGTGTACATGGTGTGTCCTTACCCTGATCCCAAGTCATGTCCTCCAGATCGATGGTAGAATGCACCGGCCAATCCTGTTTCAGTTCCTGTGCTGGAGAAGCAATAATGAGTCATAATAGTAAGAGAATAAGGAAGATGGGCAGCATTATGGACATTTGCTGTTTAAAGTATCATGTCTTCACATTCTTAGGTCAGTATTCAGATTTGAGTTAGTTTGTATGAGTAAAAAACTGAAATAAGTCTGCACTTTCCAGACGCTAACTTTTTTTCCTCAAAAGGTATCTTCTGATTTATCCAAATTATGAATACATTATACACCAATCAACCACAACATTGAAACCAAAAACAAGTGAAGTAAATAATACTGTTTATCTTGTTACAATGGAATAGTCAATCCTTCAATTGAACAGTGATGTGTTGAAAGCAGGAAAAATGTGACTGTTGAGGATATAAGAACCACTTTGTCACAGCATCTGCAGAATGGTCTGTCTTTTGGGGTGTTCATGCAGATTTGCAGGTGTATGCAGTGATTAATACCAACCAAAAGCAGCCCAAGGGAAGACTACCGGTGACAACCCAAATGTTCCAAAACCAGGAGCTAGCATAGCTGGAGCAGTTAGTCAAATTTTTCATCACCTCCTCCCTCCCGGACTCACCTGGACCCACTTCAGTTTGCCTACAGGACCGCAAATAGGTCAACTGAAGATGCCATTCGCCCTCACCCTCCACACTGCCCTCTCCCACCTGGACCAGAGGGACACATATGTGAGAATGCTGTTCACTGACTACAGCTCAACGTTCAACACCATCGTGCGCTCCAAGCTCGTCACCAAGCTCAGAGACCTCGGGCTCAACAGCGCCCTCTGTGACTGGATCCTTGAACTTCCCTGACGGGACAACCCCAGGCTGTGTGGATAGACAGCATCACATCCTCCTCCCAAGGCTGTGTGCTGGCCCTCTCCTGTTTATGGATGACTGCATGGCCACCCACAGCTCCAACACCATGATCAGATTTGCTGACGACACGACCGTCATTGGCCTGATCATCAGCGACAATGAGATGACCTACAGAGAGGAGATCAGAGACCTGACATCTTGGTGCAGGACAACAACCTCTGATAGAAAAATACTGCTATGTGCAACTGACCTTGTGTAACCTCTCAGAAATGCTAACCAATGATACAAATGCTGTACTAACCCCATTCTTCTTGGGAACATTCTGTGCTGATAAGTTAGTGAATGCAACAAAATTGCCACATTCTACCTGTTGTTTGCAGATGTGTGAGGTCAGGTTCACGTGCCCTGAGCTCTATAAAGTTTTATTATTGTCCCATTCAAAATGAGCATTTTGTTTGCAGGCAGATGAGTGCATTGCTTGTACAATTCTTCTATTCTTGCAAGACTTAAAGAGATTCTCTTACTGTCTTCCTCCGCAGGCTGAGGAGGCTCAACATGGACTCCAAGGATCCTCTGCAGCTTCTACAAGGTGACACCACAGAGAGGATCCTGACTGGCTGCATCACCGCCTGGTACAGCAGCTGCACCGCCCTCAACCGTAAGGCTCTACAGAGGGTGGTGAAAGCTGCTCAGCACAATCACCAGGATGGAGCTGCCATCCATGGAGGACCTCTACACCCAGCGGTGTAGGAAGAAGGCCAACAAGATCATCAAGGACCCCAGTCACCCCAGCTACAAACTGTTCTGTCTGCTGCCGTCTGGCCCACAGTACAGCAGCATTCAAGTTCAATAGTTCTTAACTGAACTATTCAATACTTATTATTTATTTAAATATTATTTTATTTTAGGTCTGTTTTGTTATTGCTATTATTTATTTCAGTTCTATATCTATTTTTCTTTTGCATGTATGCATTGAATCTTGACTATTTTTGTAGTTAACTCTGCTTGAAAGTCAATGGTAGAAAGGTTCCACATGCTTGCTGCCCCATATAATTCATGAAGTAGACTTTGGCCCAAGGCAGTCTATACACTTAACGTTATGTCACGAATATGCACCTCATCCACTGTGAAAGTAATTGTGTCTTTATTTCTGTATGTGAACAAAGAGAAGATCTGGAAACTGAAAATACACTGTTATGAATTCTACAAAGAAAACATAAATATTAAAACATAAATATATGAGTTAAGAAGAGATAGAGGGGGACAGTGACAGAAACAGCACAATTTCATTGTTGATGAACAATAAAAGTAAGAGTTTAATTACAATGCTTTTGGGAAACACCTCAGATTAAGAAACATCAGAAAATGGATTTTTACAGTCAACTTAAACTTAATATGCTTTTGGGAAACGGTGCCCTGCCTACTACACTGCTTCAATTCTCATAAAATACATAAATAAATACAGGGAACGTGACCTGAGCCTTTAATTAATGGATGAATGGATGGACTAATTCATGGACTGGATGGACAGGAAAGGTGGGTAGACTGGTGAATAGATGGCTGTTCACACACTTTTTATACATTTCACTCATGAGGAAACAGTCATTATCAAGTTGAACACTTTGACAGTGATAATGACTTTGACTCATGAGTGCTAAACTTTGCTTGGGTTTTAATTAGTGTTGCACTGCGTGAGGAATAATTGCTGCTAAACTAGTGATAATTTAAAATAGGATAAATGATTGGGAAGGGGATGGAGCTTTCAGGAAACATATTCACACACAGCAACAGAAAAAAATGTCTTACTGATTTCAAATCTGAAAGTAGGAACAGTAGGATTGTTTGAGAAGTGTCTATGGATGTTTCAATAGTTTTTTTCTCCAGCTGTTACTCTTCATCATTGGAATCAAGTGAAACTGTTCTTAATTCAATCTGACTAGAGCCCATCTTTTGAAATTGTAATACTTAAAAGTAGGGATGGGAGTCAAACGTTTATACTTTCTTGGTTTTGACTAAAATGTATGTATAGCATTTAGCATCAAAACATTTCAATAAGCTATGTTATACAGTGGGGCAAAAAAGTATTTAGTCAGCCAACCAATTGTGCAAATTCTCCCACTTAAAAGATGAGAGAGGTCTCCAATTTTCATCATAGGTATACCTCAACTATGAGAGACAAAATGAGAAAAAAAAAATCCAGAAAATCACACGTTGTCTGATTTTTAAAGAATTTATTTGCAAATTATGGTTGAAAAGTAAGTATTTGGTCAATAACAAAAGTTCATCATCAATATTTTGTTATATACCCTTTGTTGGCAATGACAGAGGTCAAACGCGTTTTCTGTAAGTCTTCACAAGGTTTTCACACACTGTTGCTGGTATTTTGGCCCATTTCCTCCATGCAGATCTCCTCTAAGAGCAGTGATGTTTTGGGGCTGTCGCTGGGCAACACGGACTTTCAACTCCCTCCAAAGATTTTCTATGGGGTTGAGATCTGGAGACTGGCTAGGCCACTCCAGGACCTTGAAATGCTTCTTACGAAGCCACTCCTTCGTTGCCCGGGCGGTGTGTTTGGGATCATTGTCATACTGAAAGACCCAGCCATGTTTCATCTTCAATGCCCTTGCTGATGGAAGGAGGTTTTCACTCAAAATCTCACGATACATGGCCCCATTCATTCTTTCCTTTACACGGATCAGTCGTCCTGGTCCCTTTGCAGAAAAACAGCCCCAAAGCATGATGTTTCCACCCCCATGCTTCACAGTAGGTATGGTGTTCTTTGGATGCAACTCAGCATTCTTTCTCCTCCAAACATGACAAGTTGAGTTTTTACCAAAAAGTTCTATTTTGGTTTCATCTGACCATATGACATTCTCCCAATCCTCTTCTGGATCATCCAAATGCTCTCTAGCAAACTTCAGACGGGCCTGGACATGTACTGGCTTAAGCAGGGGGACACGTCTGGCACTGCAGGATTTGAGTCCCTGGCGGCGTAGTGTGTTAATGATGGTAGCCTTTGTTACTTTGGTCCCAGCTCTCTGCAGGTCATTCACTAGGTCCCCCCGTGTGGTTCTGGGATTTTTGCTCACCGTTCTCTTGATCATTTTGACCCCACGGGGTGAGATCTTGCGTGGAGCCCCAGATCGAGGGAGATTATCAGTGTGTCTTCCATTTTCTGATAATTGCTCCCACAGTTGATTTCTTCACACCAAGCTGCTTACCTATTGCAGATTCAGTCTTCCCAGCCTGGTGCAGGTCTCTACAATTTTGTTTCTGGTGTCCTTTGACAGCTCTTTGGTCTTGGCCATAGTGGATTCAAGCCAGCCAAAAAATTCTCCATCACTGACACCCTGTTCATGTCTTAGAAACTGAACTATGAACAATGATAAAAGCAGACTAACTGAAATGCGAAGTCTTACCTCTCCTCTGCAGGTCATACTGTCTCCTGTTGCTCTGGTCACTAAGGATCCTCCAGGCTGCATCAACTTCTAGAAACTTCTTCACACTAGACTCTGCTTCTGAAGAACATTCACCTCCAAGACGGTCTGGGTGGTACTGAATACACACAGGGAAGGATCACTTTACACCCAGTTTGGGAGAATGATTAAAGTGACCAATAACTTCCTCTACGTAGATGCGTGCATGTGTGTGCTCTATTTAGATTAACTTGAAAAAATGTGACCTTGTTCTTTAACAGATTAGGAAGCAGCTCAATATTTAGTTTGAATCAATTATCCTTTAACACAAACTGCTGTTTTTTTCATTAAATATAGGATCAGAAAAACAGTTTGTCTACCATGTTAGATGAGTTAGATGAGTCTACCATAACAGCATTCTTACCTGTAAGGCCAACTGCTGGTATCTGTGTCTGAGCTGCTGGACTGACTCTGAGGGATCGGCTCCCAGGACAGCATACAGGTCCTTCTCTACTGCTTCACACATCCCTGCTCCAACACAACATTCACTGGGTTTAGGAATGTTGGTCAATGCAAGACATCTGAAACAGCCACTTCAGTCCTCCAGGTACTTTAATGGGCATTTCTTTCTGTGTTCTGATTTCACAGACCAAACAATCCACTGATTAATATAGAAAAGAATAATCTGACGAATTAATGATGAAAATTACTGTTAACAGGCCAATTTCTAAAAAAAAAAATAGTCATATATAAAACACATTTAAAAAACTGTAAAGTGTTCTCATTCTAAATGATTTTCCTCTGCTGGGCAGCAGGGATTGTACAGTTAACAATTATACCATTAAACTAAACATAATTAGCTTGACTTGGACGCTTTTGAGCAAAGCTAAATTTAATTTTGATCCTCTCTTTTGAATGGATTCTCACAACACAAGTGGATTAGTGTGGATTTTTCAGATTGTGAGGCAGCTCAATAACACGTGCCAAAGACAAGGCAGCGTTCTTCCATCCAGGTATGTTACACACTGAGTGGACAGGAGCAGCTGACCTCACTGTCCCCCACTGGAACACTGGCTATCTAACGTTTAGTCAGTGTGGTGTGCTAAAAGGTGAACACGAAATAACGTTTGACTCTTTAAAATGTGTGGTAATGCTGTAAATTGCTTCACATGGTGACGTTGTTCCCATAAATTAACGCCCACATCTTTCATAGTGCGGCAATATGAACCAGCTGCGTGGAGCTGACTACATCAGGAGTTTTAGAAATCAATATATTCATTCTCTATTTATTCTGCCAAGAACAAAAGCCCATTAAACACCCAGCTGTCATTCTATCTTTCCATCCTCTTTTCAGTTTGTCATCTGGGTGTTAAAGAGTGAACATACCGTAAAAACACCACAGTCACATATCAGCCGACAAAGTGTTCGTGCCGTAATAAGTCCTCCTGTAAACACAACGTGTGGACGGTCCTGCCAGCTGACTTCCGCTGACGCAAGCGACAACTTCCGGTTTCCCTTTTTTTTCAGAGTAAAACGTGTCTTCAGTACCACTCCCTGTGACACGAACAGAGCAACAAAATGCAAATACACATTCTGTACAATGTACTTACTCAACATATGAAAGACATAAAATGAAAATCACTGTCATTATACAGTTTTGCTTTTACTGATGCACACAACATATGGTGAAATATTTTGGCCTGGACTAAACACCACTGACCCTGAAATTAATGTTGAATAATGTTGTGTGACCTTGTATGTTCCAATGTCCCTATAAGATGCAACAGTAAACCATTATCACTAGTAGATAAAGTGAAACTTTTCCTGTCACAAAGAAAATTTTACACGTTATTCATGCTTTGAGTCACCAGTCTAAATGTCATTATGTGAAAACATAATAACAAATAAAGATTCTTCTTCTTCATACCATGTCCATATCTTACCTGTTACTACTGCATTTGATAACACAAAGAGGTATTGTGTGTAAACTGATGACAAAAAATATGGGTAAATATGATCAGGACATGCATAGAGTTTTATAGGAAGCTATTTAGACTAATGATCCATTCGTGCTACCACGGTAGTGACCACCTGTTTGGGAATTGTAATCTTGAATCAATAACAACAGATGGATATCACTTGAATGCGTTCTAAATATGTGGAATTATCAGTACGAAAGCCAAAATCACAGTGTTGAATTCCAGTGCCAGACTTCTGAACCGCAGCCAGGAAATAGCATCACAAGACCACTTGCTGGGGAATCTGTCCTGACTACATAGACCAGGAGTGATCTGTTAATTGAAATGGGAATAGAAGACATGAGGTGACACAATGACACCTTTATGACCTGACTTCCTGTCTGTCACTCATTTATGTCTCTTTAACAATACCACAGAGGGAGGAGGAGAGACATGGGGTGACTGACATTGTTGTGCAGTTAATTATTTCTTCATTTTGGGCGAATTAATGCTCAATTAGTCAAGTGACAAAATATTCACTGCCACATTTTGGGCCTGTAGTTACCACTTTATTAAATATACACGTCTGTAGAGTCTCATACATTTCAATACAACTGCCCTGAAATAAACCCTGTCTCTATGAAGCTTTTTACTGACACTTTGTCAGAGGTGTGATCTAACCCTGTGCTCATTTAGAGACTGTAGACTGTGTTGTAATGAAAGATGCTTCTAATGTCTGTTCTCTCCAGAGCTCTCCATATATACATACAGTGGATATAAAAAGTCTACACACCCCTGTTCAAATGCCAGGTTTTTGTGATGTAAAAAAATGACACCAAGATAAATAATTTCACAACTTTTTCCACCTTTAATGTGACCCATAACCTGTACAATGCAATTGAAAAACAAACTGAAATCTTTTAGGGAGGTAAAGTAAAAATAAACAACTGAGATAATGAGGTTGCACAAGTGTGCACACCCTCTTAATAACTGGGGGTATGGCTGTGTTCGGATTTAACCAATTACATTCAAACTTCATGTTAAATGGGGAGTCAGCACACACCTGTCACCATTTAAAGTGCCTCTGATTAACCCCAAATAAAGTTCAGCTGTTCTAGTAGGCTTTTCTTCACATTTTTGTAGCCACATCTTCCAGCACAAGCCATGGTCTGCAGAGAGCTTCCAAAGCATCAGAGGGATCTCATTGTTCAAAGATATCAGTCAGGAGAAGGGTACAAAAGAATTTCCAGAGGAATTAAATATACCATGGAACACAGTGAAGACAGTCATCATCAAGTGGAGAAAATATGGCTCAAGAGTGACATTACCAAGAACAGGACGTCCAGTCCAAAATTGATGATAAAACGAGGAGAAAACTGGTCAGGGAGGCTGCCAAGAGGCCGACAGCAACATTGAAGGAGTTGCAGGAATTTCTGGCAAGTACTGGCTGTGTAGTACATGTGACAACAATCTCCCATCTTCTTCATATGTCTGGGCTATGGGGAAGGGTGGCAAGACGGAAGCCTTATCTCTCGAAGAAAAACATCCAAGCCCTGGCTTCATTTTGCAAAAAGACATTTGAAATCTCCCAAATACATGTGGGAAATGTGTCCGATGAAACCAAGGTTAAACTTTTTGGCCATAATTCCAAAAGGTATATTTGGCGCAAAAACAACACTGCTCATCACCAAAAGAACACCATACCTACAGTGAAGCATGGTGGTGGCAGCATCATGCTTTGGGGCTGTTTTTCTTCAGCTGGAACTGGGGCCTTAGTCAGGGTGGAGGGAATTATGAACAGTTCCAAATACCAGTCAATGTTGGCACAAAACCTTCCGACTTCTGTTAGAAAACTGAAGATGAAGAGGAACTTCATCTTTCAGCACGACAATGACCCAAAGCACACATCCAAATCAACTAAAGAATGGCTTCACCTAGAATAAGATTGAGGTTTTGGAACGGCCCAGCCAGAGTCCAGACCTGAATCTGTTCGAACATCTGTGGGGTGATCTGAAGAGGGCTGTGCATAGGAGATGCCCTCGCAATCTGTCAGATTTGGAGCAGTTTTGCAAAGAAGAGTGGGCAAATATTGCCACATCAAGATGTGCCACGCTGATTTGACTCTTACCCAAAGGTGCTGAAACAAAGTATTATTTTAAGGGTGTGCATATTTATGCAACAAGGTTATTTCAAGTTTTTATTTTTCCCCTGTAAAGGTTTTCAGTTTGTTTTTCCAATTGCGTTGTACAGGTTATAGGTCACATTAAAGGTGGAAAAAGTTGTGAAATTGCTTTATCTTGGTGTCATCTATTTATATCACAAAAACCTGGCATTTGAACAGGGGTGTGTAGACTTTTTATATCCACTGTAAGTGTACAGTGGGGCAAAAAAGTATTTAGTCAGCCACCAATTGTGCAAGTTCTCCCACTTAAAAGATGAGAGGTCTCCAATTTTCATCATAGGTATACCTCAACTGTGAGAGACAAAATGAGAAAAAAAATCCAAAAAAATCAGTGTCTGATTTTTAAAGAATTTATTTGCAAATTAAAGTGGAAAATAAGTGTGGTGGCCGACAGGGGCAACAGGTGGAACTTTCAATTTAGTTGGAACAATATAGTCAATAGTCGATTCAATAGTTGCCAGACAAGCGCCACCCTGGGAATTATTCATCTTTTGCCAGACAGCGCCACCCTGGGAATTATTCATCTTTATGCAGCAGATTACTAAGGCACACAGGTTCGACACACGGGTTTGATACCACTCAGGCTAGAGACGGGGTTCAAAAGATTTAAAACAATTCACTTTATTAAGAGTTCGTAAAAAAATAAAAAACAAGTAAAAAACCAGTTATACAAAAAGGGAGGGGAGAGTGAATCAGCGCTGGGGCCTATCGGTGGGACAAGAGCTCAAGAAGTGAAGAAGAGCCAGAAGGAAGAAGATGCCCACCAAAAACAACCAAACATAAAACGTAAATCACCCAAACATGTGACCGGCACACCCAGTAATGAAAGAACCCACGTCCCAGGAAAACACTGCACACACAAAGGGGAGGGGGGAGACACCTGTCACCCACAGGTCACCAGCACCGCCACCACTGACCGGCCCTCAGCAACTGAAAAGGGGAAATAAAAATTAGTGGGTAGCACTACCCCAAACGAAGAAACCAAAAAGTCTATAAGCATAAAAGTGCTACCTAAGTAAATTATAGAAAACAAGACTACCCCCCAAATCAAATCAATTCACTTAACACAAAAACCCACCTATCCCAAACAAATAACTCAACTGCATCAAAAAAACTCAAATTAACAAAAAAATAAGGAAATAAAAATCAAATTAACAGATATAACTGAACCAAACAAAACAAAATACCAATAATCCAAAAAGGAGCAGTGTAACTCCACCCTTCATTCACACATTTAAAACAATGGATTGACCCCGAATTAAAATTCTTCCAAAGCCGCAGAATAATTTTTTTTAATCACGGTGTAACCAACAGCGAGCCGTGTAAAGCTTGCGTCTGGACAAGGCAGCAATGGTCCAAGTGAGATGATTAGTGTCACCTAATAAGAATGTGTCAGTTACTACAGACCCAAGGTGACCCTGAAATAAACCGAAAATGATGCGGCTGCAAGCTACGTACCTCCTGACAGAAGCTAATACTCATGAGGGGGGGAGAGAGAGACCCAAGCAGCCATCAGTTACCTGCGACCACACCAGTGTAAGCTACAGAATAGCATGCGCGAAAACGCAGAGAGGAGAGGACGCTTACCGGCACAATGACAGGGCCAAATAACGCACACAGGAGTCACGGGCACCCAAACAGCCGATCTGCAGTACAAACCACATGCCTCAAGAACCACAAAGAGACCAAATTACCAATTAATGAACGCAGCAGGCGGCCATACCTGCCGAGGGCAGACACCTCTGACCCGGAAGTGACGTCAGTCAGGAGCGCAAGAGGGAGAGACAGGTGGAGGACCGAGACTTTTATACCCTGCCTCTCCCTCACTGATTGGCTGACCATAATACTCACAGCAGCACCACAAAACAGAAAACATTTCTATGCTGCTATATAAGTATTTGGTCAATAATAAAAGTTCATCTCAATACTTTGTTATATACCCTTTGTTGGCAATGACAGAGGTCAAACGTTTTCTGTAAGTCTTCACAAGGTTTTCACACACTGTTGCTGGTAGCCCATTCCTCCATGCAGATCTCCTCTAGAGCAGTGATGCTTTTTGGGGCTGTCGCTGCTGGGCAACACGGACTTTCAACTCCCTCCAAAGATTTTCTATGGGGTTGAGATCTGGAGACTGGCTAGGCCACTCCAGGACCTTGAAATGCTTCTTACGAAGCCACTCCTTCGTTTGCCCGGGCGGTGTGTTTGGGATCATTGTCATGCTGAAAGACCCAGCCACGTTTCATCTTCAATGCCCTTGCTGATGGAAGGAGGTTTTCACTCAAAATCTCATGATACATGGCCCCATTCATTCCTTTCCTTTACACGGACCAGTTGTCCTGGTCCCTTTGCAGAAAAACAGCCCCAAAGCATGATGTTTCCACCCCCATGCTTCACAGTAGGTATGGTGTTCTTTGGATGCAACTCAGCATTCTTTCTCCTCCAAACACGACAAGTTGAGTTTTTACCAAAACAGTTCTATTTTGGTTTCATCTGACCATATGACATTCTCCCAATCCTCTTCTGGCTCTCTAGCAAACTTCAGACGGGCCTGGACATGTATGTACTGGCTTAAGCAGGGGGACACGTCTTGCACTGGAGGCAGGATTTGAGTCCCTGGCGGCGTAGTGTGTTACTGATGGTAGCCTTTGTTACTTTGGTCCCAGCTCTCTGCAGGTCATTCACTAGGTCCCCCCGTGTGGTTCTGGGATTTTTGCTCACCAGTTCTCATGATCAATTTTGACCCCCCCACGGGGTGAGATCTTGCGTGGAGCCCCAGATCGAGGGAGATTATCAGTGGTCTTGTATGTTCTTCCATTTTCTAATAATTGCTCCCACAGTTGATTTCTTCACACCAAGCTGCTTACCTATTGCAGATTCAGTCTTCCCAGCCTGGTGCAGGTCTACAATTTTGTTTCTGGTGTCCTTTGACAGCTCTTTGGTCTTGGCCATAGTGGAGTTTGGAGTCTGACTGTTTGAGGTTGTGGACAGGTGTCTTTTATACTGATAACAAGTTCAAGACAGGTGCCATTAATACAGGTAACGAGTGGAGGACAGAGGAGCCTCTTAAAGAAGAAGTTACAGGTCTGTGAGAGCCAGAAATCTTGCTTGTTTGTAGGTGACCAAATGCTTATTTTACAGAGGAATTTACCAATTAATTCATTAAAAATCCTACAATGTGATTTCCTGGATTCTTTCCCCCCATTCTGTCTCTCATAGTTGAAGTGTACCTATGATGAAAATTACAGGCCTCTCTCATCTTTTTAAGTGGGAGAACTTGCACAATTGGTGGACTGACTAAATACTACTTTTTGCCCCATTGTATATATGTGTGTGTGTGTGTGTATATATATATACATACATACATACACACACACACACACACACACACACACAGGTTCAGTGTAGTTTTATAGTTATAGTATGGTATAGTGAGAACTCCTGAATCAGGATTAGGCATGAAGTTTTTAGTCAATCAATTAGCAAAGTGTGGTATCAATATAAGTCATTGACATTATTCTAAGAAGTCATTAGGAAACGAGAGTGATATAGTGTTGTGCCTGGGTTCCTGTCATAGGGGTTGCCCTGTGATGTCAGAAGGGAATCCAGAGCAGAAACGAACGGTCCGTGTCTTAATTCCTAATGCATTGTTTATCTGTTTTCCAGTGAATTAAGTCCAACCAGGCAACAGACAAAAGAAATTCCATTTGTTACCAAATCCTCAGCCACTTGGGACCTGTAACAATAGCGTGATCAATGGTGTCAAATGGTGCACTAACTCTAGGAGGAGGTGTTTCAGTGCTGTGTGTTGCTTGCAAAATCCTGATTGAAAATGATCAAAATGCTATTGCTATTACGCACCTCTAGAAGTTGTTCTAAAACCAGTTTTGTGAGCATTTATTAAGTATGGGGTAATTTTGAGATCAGTCTAATTTTTTTTTAAACAGATGGATCAAGTCCAGGTCCTTCAAGCAGTGGTTAAATCGAGGCTGTTCTAAAATAATCCAGGACACATCCAGAACAAAAGGAGTTATTTAAAATTTGGAGCAGACTGGGGCCTATTTTGTCCCAAACTGAATAATTTTGCTGGAATGACGTCCAGATGATTGGTTGAAGGTTTCATGTAGAGCAAAGCAAGGTGTCAGTGGGAATTTTCATATAAACTGTCAAATGAGGACAGGGAAGGATCAAGTGAGAAGTCTAAGGGACAATGTGTGTTTGTATTTAGTTGATTTTATTGAGAAAAACAAGATTTCTCAAAATAAGCAGCAGATGACACTGGGGGAGTAGTAGTGGGAGATTTGACGAGCTAATTTATGGTTGAGAATAAAAATCTTGCATTTTATTGATTGGCGGTTATTAACCCTGTATTACATTGTTTTCCTAGATTCTCTTAAAGTTTTGAATGTCCTCTGTTATGCATGGGAAAGAATTGACGGAATTGATGTTTTGTTGCGGTTTTAAGTGGGGCGAAAGTGTCCAGTGGTGTTTCACAAGTTTGACTGAATTTTCCCAGCAGCTGGTTAGTGTTTGAATCTATTTCTATTTCTAATAAAAATACATACATAAATGTATGTTCAGAAACAACAAAACAACAAAAGCTACACTGCAGACTCTTCGGATGGACTGCAGCAAGGTGTTGAAGCTAAAGGTGCAGACCCACTCAATGACCAGGAAAGTGTAGGAGGATGGGACTCCCCAGCCAGTGATAGAGCCATAAGAGGGGAGAGGAGCCCGGGGTGTCAGACAGTGGAGACCAGTGCAGAGGGTGGTCGGCCAAACCCAAACCCTAACCTGAGGACCTTGGCACGTCTGTAAATAGTTTGAGTGCTGTGCAGCACTGTACATACATTTTTTTTAATATAGCTTCAAAACTGTCTATTTTAACATACCCATGTAATGTAATTCTTTATTGTATCATTTGTATATAATCATATAATTAATTGTATAATGTCTAAGAAGGAAGAAGTAATGACACTCAGAAATTGTAAAGATTGATTTTGCACAGGAATAAAAGGTAGGTTACTGCAGATTAAAAATGCACAGGTATGCATCTATCAATTATTTATAGTCAACTTTGATTTGTGCTGAAGACAGGATTCTTGATTCTTCAAATAGCAATACCAAGCCTCTGTGTCTGTGGCAATGTCTTACCTGAGGAGAGAGTGTGATCACACAGTTTCATTTTTGAAAGAAGACAACTTGAAGAGAGACTCATTTGTTTTATAATAATCCAAATTTAATTAGAGTTGGCCTTGCCAGATGAAACCTGGCTTGTTTTTAAATTCATCGCAGTTCCTTCTACAGCTTTGAGTAACAATTAAGAAGAAACAAATAAAATAAACATTTATTTATATTAAGTATAAGATATTAATTTGTCCAACATAACACTAATCTGGATTTAACCACATAGAAGAGGTGTGAAGTATCAGTATCAGCAGTAGTTGTCAGAGAAGGGAGGCTCACTTTTCTCTCTGCTGCTGAACCTTGTGAAAACAAACAAGCTTGTGACCCCACAGTCAAACAGAAGAGTTTGAGCGTGACCGTGAGACTGCTGGCAACCTGACGGGGGCGTCCACTGTTCACTTTGATTGACACTGCGTCAGATACTCCTTTTGTTCTGATTTTGGTTGTTTTGACTCAGGCATGGCAGATTTTTACAAATGGCTTTAGATGCAGAAGGCAGGGCCAGAGGAGGCTGATTATTTTCACAGATGATCTGTCTCATATTCTACTGTCAGGACATGGTGACAGTTTTAGTGAATATGACTAAAATTTGTGTTTAAAAACTGTATCTTTACATAAAAATCATGCTATTGATATTTTTGTTGTCTTGTCTTTATTTTAATATTTGGCATTGAGATATCCAATAACATGTGTAATCTAGCCACAGTACTTTAATGTTTTCATACTTGAACAAGTTTACTAGCTATATTTTGTAGCAAGTCATTTGTAACTGTATCAGATTATATTTTAAGGTAACACTCCTAATGCTGATTACTGAAAGAAACGTATTTGGCCCACTAAAAAAAAAACAGTATGCTTTGAAAAATATTTATATGAATATTAAAATTAAATATTAACACAACTATAATTGTCCCTAAAGTCCAAAAAGACTCAAAACACTTAACACTTACCCAGGACACAAAGCCAAGCTTTTATGATTCATTCATTGGTGCATTGGTGCATTGGTGCATGTATGTGTGTGTGTGTGTGTGTGCGTGTGTGTGTGTGTCTGCTGGCTAGCACTCTTAGAGGTAGAGCAGCTGTTCATTAGAAATGTGTGAGCTGAAGAAACAACACTGATGATAATAACAGCAATCTCATTAGACAGAAAAGAACAACCAGGCACAGACTATACACACACATACATACACACCTGTCTACCTTCTTGTGATCACGATGCTGTCATTAATTACTAAAGACAATAAAAACATGATAAACAAGCAGAATAATACAAATAGCTACAACATGTCAGTCTGACAGAATCACTGACCCACACATCAGAATCCTCGTCTGCAACCCATCTGACTCCATACCGGCATACTGAAGGATACACACACATACACAAAGAAAATGGAAAACAGCTGTTCATCAGAAAGGTGTTACCTAAAATAATAATCATCAACAGTAAAGAAAAACAAAAAACAACTAAAGAGCTCACTCATTAACTGAATCCACTGCTGCTGTTATCGTCTCTAATAGACAAGCCACACACTAACCACATGCCTACATAAAAAGAGGTGCTTCTACCCTTCATTTGAAATTTTAGCCTTTGTCTACAAGGCTCAGAGGCAGAAAGTCCTAACAGTTTCAGAGGTCCAGTCTTTAAGACCAGTGACCAGGTAAAAACCTAGGGTTTTATGGAAGGAAAAACTCCTGTGCAATACCTTAACCTTACTTTCATCTGCTGTTGCTAGAGATACATATTTATTTATTATATGTATATTCTCAGGCATATCCTCTTCTGTCTAGTGCTATGTACAGGCTGTAATTATTTATTTTTGAATTTTTATGTTGATATCTTATTTTATTTTATTCTATATCCTTATTTTGCATTTTTCCTACTGTTATTTCCACTGTGTGTCTTATATATGTAAACAACTTCCTGCTCTCAGGACTTTATCTGAACTTTATCTGACATTCAGCTGGGTAACAATGTATCTTTTGTACTTTGTAGACAAAGTGCTTCACCTTCACTTTCACTTTGTCCTTTCCAATGCATGTCAGCAAAAACTCTCTTAACATCACATACTTTGTTATTATATAAGCACAATCAAGTCAAAACAATGTTTCTAATATCACCTTTTCATCATTTAGAACAGTACAGGGAGAACAGTGGCTGTCTTGATGCTGGTGGGAACAATCTCCATTGACAGTGAGATGTAAAAATTGTGTTGATAGGACTGCACAAGTCTGTGCACTCAAAAATGTCCACAGAGCTGTCCACACTTTAAATGTTTTTCTGTTGGTTTTACATTTTTAATCAGCTGCTTCTAAGTAGGCAGGAGAAGCAGGGAAATGTGGTCTGATAGGCCAGGAAAGGGCTTTAGAACTGCCATGAATGTTTGTGTGAACAAGGTCCAGAGTATTATTTTGCATGTGGAAATGCTGAAACAGAAAACCAACTACATACATCCACCCCAGCTCTCTGAACTTACTTTGTCATTCTACTGATGTCACCTGACTTCCTCCTTTGCTCCTGTCAGAATTACTCCAGCCTCAAAAAAATATATACAAATATATTTGTAATATATACATAATTATATATGCAAATATATGCCATTTACAAATACAATACAAATCTCTATTTTTGACTCATTTTCATGGCTCCCCCTACATCAAAAGCTTTTTTTCTTGTTCTCCATTGTTTGAGTTCATTGTACATTAAAAGTTTGACCAAGACTCAAACTTGAGTCAAGTTGAATTCAGTACTATTACAACATGGAACCCGTTGATATGCACATACTCTTAAGTCATTATTATGTTTTTGGGGTATATAAGTGAAAGTGACTTGATTTGAATTGACTTGATAATTGTTTTTGTTGAGGAAAGGCCTTATAAAGAATTATACCCTAAACTACAAGATCCTCTCTTATCAACCTTATTCCACTCACTTTTAACAGTTGACCTCTTTCAGCTTTAGTTCACACCTTTTATCAATCAACTTGGGCTAAACAGATGTGCACCATTTATCTCAACTCTCATAAGATTAGAAATACTGAGATCATGGCAAATAAGGTCACACCTTTACCAGAGAGCACCTCTACCTCAGGTTCCATGGGAATTCAGCAACTCACCATAGTTTAGAAACAAGGCATCTGCCTCCCAGTGACTAGAGGGTTGTGGGTTTACAGTCAGCCACGGTGTCACAGTTGTATGTGCACGAAAGCCCTGGCTGTCAGTAAGCCTCAATGGAGTTTTGAGGTGAGATGGTGGAGAGGACACCTCAGTTGCAGCCAAATGGTCCATGGGGCTTCTACATGCAAATGCAGTTTGGCATGTTCTGCAAAGGGCTGAGAGCCTATAAAATGCTCATCTGGGCTCATCTGAGCAAGTTTTGCTTCAACACCATGAGTATGTGAATATTGTAGCTAAATGTAAAGCCTTTTATTTTAAATATATATTCTCTCATGTGTTAGTCATGCTGTTGCTTTCTAAAAGATACTCTCAGCTTTGTAAACAATGTATGGGTATGGGAATAAGAAAACTGGGATGAGATCTAAAGGATGTAGGAGAAGACTGAAACCAATTCAAATTAGTTGTGATGAGAGTTAAAATAGAGAGAGGTTTGTGTAGTTAGTTCAACAATATATTATTATATTTCTACTGCAGATTATATTTTACCATCAAATTCTCATGATAATGATAATGATGAAAAAACTCACATTATCACATGCTGAAATGGCAGGACACACATTTGGGCACTTGGGTGGTCACTGCAGGTTTTTGATGGGATTTATGTCCTGCAGCCACCACAAGGTGATCAAGATGTTCTGACTTCACCTTTAGGGAGCTGTCATGTTGTCTATCTTTATATGCAATCTATGGTTTTCACATGTTATTTGCTGTTTATTAATCAATTAATACCACCGCCCCAACACACACACACGCACACAGTGTCTGTCTACCGCCTGCTTCCATTTCTTGGCCTGGTGACACACTCAGTTGTCAAGGAGTGTGTGTGTGTGTGTGTGTGTGTGTGTGTATATATCAGTGTGTCCATGCCTGTGTATGTGATTGATGATGTGTCGTATCTTGCTGTGCTCTGAAACACTTCACTGATTCAAACTGCTGAACCAGCAAGAGGCTGTCTTTGTGTTTGTGTGTGTGTGTGTGTGTGTGTGTGTGTGTTGCAGTGAATCTGAGCCAGAGAAACACAGCTGGTCAACAGAAGTTCCCAAGCAGCTGCCCCTTAAATAAAGCTTTGAAAGAATTTTAAAACCAATCAGTCTACCAACTATTTTAAAAGGTTTTTACTCTTCTTAAAATCACATTTCAACCTGTAATGCTACACAGCAAAATTCAGCAAGCCTTGGAAAGTTATTGCTTTTTATAATCTAATTGTAATAAATTTAATTTAGGAATAAAATATAAGGATTCAGTTGAATAACTCTACAGTAAACCATCCAACTCTGCCTTTCTTTGGGCTTCATTCCTTTATTCTGGCCCTTTGCTGTTTTGTCCTAGTAGATTCAGTCAACTTGAGCATGGACTTAAAGCAGCTGAAGCATTCATAACTGAAACTAGACTACGTTCAAGCAAATACATTTAAGCATTTAGACATCATTTAAGAAAGAAGATTCACAGCAACATAAATTTTCACGTGGACACCAGGAAGCAAGAAACTGACCCAGTCAAATAAAAACTATAATGGCTTTAAAACTGTGTTATTGAGCATTCATTAGGCTCCAACAGCCTACACAACAACCACAGAACACATCTCAACACATTTCAATATATTTTCAATTTATCATGTAAAAGTTGTGATTGGTTGGTCTACTCCATACTGAAATTTCTTGAAGCCTCTTGGTCATTGTTTTGTGCGCATCTGAATCATAATACCCTCTTTAACAAAAATGACACTGATTGGTCAATTGCTGAAAGAACAGAACAGGAGGTAGTTGTCAGGGTGGTTTATTGATTCATGCACCTCATTGGCCGGAGCTTACAGCTCATCTGAGTCCACTTTCTAATCTGTCATCAGAACAGTTTTCACTCTGAGGTCTTCAGTGGCCTAGCTGTAAATGATCACTCCACTTATTATTTACCCTGAACACTTTTGGCACATTTAGTGAAGTTGGTAACAGATGTCTCTAACCACTTCTGCAGTCCTGTCATAGTTGGTGATACTGTTGTTAAATGATATTTGTCCTTCTCTAACATTTTTAGAAAAAAATGTATTTCTCTGCCCATTTCACGCCAGTCTTTCCATCTGTAAATCAGAGCTGACAAGGACATCCTCATCCCTACACAACAGGCCTAACTCCAACATAGCATGGTTTAAAACTGCATCATGGATCATGGGGTAAGAGACAGAGACAGTTTGACTCACCAGCACCCTCAGTTTAACTGGCAGGGAAATATACGTACTCTCTCCCCTCAGCCTCCAGTGGCATTCAGCAGGACAGCTGCATGGGTTCTTCTCCAGGGGAAAATGGAAAGGCCAATCTGGACGCTGCTCAGGGCAGAGAGGAAGAATCAAGAGGAGGAAAAGAGAAATGACAAGTGGGCAAAGATGGTAGACAGTTTGCTCTCCCTCTCTCTCTCTCTGATCATAGAGGTTATTATCCAACTTAATGGTTAGGGAAATTAGTGATTATAGGCTGTTGGTGTTATGCGTAGCAACCAATTTAGCCTTTACTTGATAATTAAGCCATATTTAGAAATAACACCAGACTGGATGATCAAACACCTTTGAATTTAACTGTGGTAATATTTAACCGCTGTTCTTCAAACTTCAAGGAGCACTGCATTAGCAAGTCTAACACATCGCCATATCCCCAGTGTAGTGCTCTGGTTTGGGGAGTGAGGTTCTTTGGACTGAGGTTCTTCAGCGGGGCTGGAGTGGATGAGTCCATTAGTGCACCTTGGCTGGTGAGGGGGTGTTTGAGTGATTAAAAAAAAGGTTTATTGACAGGGACTAAGCTTTAATAAACAATTGAAGTGGCTTGAGGCGTTATCTACCACAGTGGCTGAAACGATGATCTGGCGATGAGTGGATAAGGAACTGGGGTAGACACATTGCTGAAGACATGCACAGGTCTAATGCAGATGTACCAGTTGGAGCAGGTGTATAGGCTGGAGAGCAATTCGGGAGCCCGGGAAGTGAGAGGAGGGCCACGATCACCATATAGACACAAGGAGAGAGACATACAGGGGAGCAAAAATGGATTCCTAAAAACACAACCCCTAACAACTATGCCAGTTTCTTTCCCTCTGTAAAAGTCACAGGGTATATTTCTGTAATGTCCCTGTGTAATAATGTGTGTTTATACATGTGTGTCGTTTTATGTGTGCTGGCATGAGTGTGTTCTTTAACAGCGGTCTGAGTGTTATGAATATATCAGTGTGTGTGCTGAAGCATAGGTGTGGGGCATGTGTATGTGTTCATGCATGCAGTGAATTAATTCCAAGTGTGTGTGTGTTGAAGCGTAGCCTGTATTAATTGTCTGTGTATGTGAATTCAAATGGAGCAGAAGTTCATACAAACTCAAACAAGAAGGAAAAACTTTAAGAATCAAGTCCTTATGTCCAACTGCTACATTAGGACTCAGTAGTAAGACATAAGATTCATCTTTAAATTTTAAATGGAAATCTAAATGGTTGTAGTTTTCCAGTGCAGAATGATTACACAATGAAACACCATTTTATTATGATATATTTTCTCATCAGCGGTTATGCTGAAAGGCGTGGTGATGTCTGATCATCTGTCAAGTCAAGTCAATTTTATTTATAAAGCCCAACCACAAATCACAGATTTGCCTAAAGGGGTTTCACAATCTGTGCAGGAAACAAAACCCTCACCTGAGATAAAAGAAATGTATTAAAAAAAATGAAGGAAACATAAGGAAGAGCAATAGAGGATGGATCCCTTTCCTTGATGTCCACAATATTAAAATCTAGTGGGAAGTTTTGTATAATTTAGTCATATTACAACACAGGGTTACACAGTGAAGTTAAAGTTGTAACCCCCCTTATAGTGAACACACAGAACATATAAAAATGTAAAATTCACATTTAAAATTAGAATACAATAAAATCAACAGCTAAAATAAAATACCATCCAGGTATTTTGTCATTTTACTGCTGATGACCTCGTGCAGTTCCAGCATTACTCCAGTATGTGTGTGTTGGGGGAACTATACACAGCAGCAAAAAAACACTAGTGAATCCTCTCACATAAGACATCTTAACAACAAAACAGAAATTCAATTTCTGGGAAACATACATTTGAGCACCAAGTATCATTGAAATGAACACAGAGTTTATCTCCCTTTGTCTTACAAGACTTTTGCATTTTGTAGGCACAGAACAACATCTGAACAGCTATAGGAGATTTTATAGCCGCATGTTAGATAGAGCTCTCCACCACCATCATCAAAACACCAAATGAGAGGAATATCTTTTAGAAGAATGGTGTTCATCCCTCCAGGAGAGTTCACACACTTGGAGAATCAATGCCAAGAACTGAAGCTCTTCTGGAGGCATGTGGTAGCTCAACACCATATGAATACATTGTGGGGGTTTTTGTTTTAACAGTTCTAGATTTCTAGAGTTCTAGAAAAACATTTCACATATTGATATAAGTGTCAGAGCTCTGGAGTTCAATACAATGGGACCCTACCTGCTCAAATTAGACTCAAAATCATTTCAACATGGCTTAATTCATGTCCTGGCCTTTACACCAAGCAAGCTGGGCTGGATAGTGATGAAAGCCCTGCAGAAATCAAAGAGCAGGTATGTTAATAATAACATTTCCTCATTGTGTTGATAGAAAACATTGACATTATCCTTCCTTTGAAACATTGTTGCTGTTGCAAATTAGTTAAATGTCATTTTTCAAAGACAGGGTTGCCAGGCAGCACCCACAGTCAATGGATACAAGGCATGGATTAATTAAGAATTAAGAATCAAAATCAAATTTATTTGATTACCTCGGAGGGCTTCACAATCTGTACAGTTGTGACACCCTCTGTCCTTAGACCCTCGAACCGGGTCAGGTCAGAAAAACTTCAAAAAACCCTTTATGGGAAAAAAAGAAGAAACCTGAGGAAGAGCCACAGATGAGGGATCCCTCTTCTTAACTTATACCATACGAAGAAGCCATAACTTATTTCATACAATGCCTATTCAGCTCTTTATATTTACTTATATTATTTTATTTTATTCTCATTCTTTATATTTTGTATTTTAAGTATTTACTGTTTATTTTTCATCTGTGTGCTTCTTCTATCTGTATGCTGCTGGAAACGTAAATTTCCCTGAGGGAGTCATCCCAAAGGGATCAATAAAGTCAAGTCTAAGTCTAAGTCTCCCTGTGATGGACAGACGTGCAATAGATGCCACATCTACAGAGAACATCATCATCAGTCATATATGGAAGTTAGACATGGGTCGTAATTAAACATGGGGTAATAAACTGTAGATAAACTGAGTTCATGGGTTTAGTCCATGTGTGAAGGTATCACAGGTAATGGAAAATGAGTCTGTCAGTCCAGGTGCATCTCTAGATGTCCTCATATGGAGCTCTGGGCCACTCGACCTTCTCTCCACAACACAGAACCTCAGACAGATGGACCACAACCAGAATCAGTGAGGAACCTGCAAGACTGGAGAGAACAAAGAGGACCGGGGCTCCGGCAGTAACATGCACTTTACAGGACATAAGAGTATTCACATTAACCACTTTAACCAGCTGACTCCAGTTTGCACACTACTACTACCATATCAATTTGCACTGTCTATGATTTTGCCATGTCTTTGTTTTATTGCCATGTCTTAGAGAAACAAACTTTCAATCCTCAGCATGTCCTGCACATGCTGCCAAATTAACAAAAATGCAGACTTTGACTTGGCTTTGAAATAAGAGTAGAGGAAGCAGAGAAAGAGGGAGAGAAAGAAAAAGACCATTAGAATCATTCCAGTGGGACCCCCCTAACATGGCTGGACTGTCTGGACTTCAAATCAAGGAGGCCCATGCAAGAGGAAAACTGGATTGGTCATCATGATTGTTAGGTTGACTCATGATCCACTCAACCTTATAAAATACACCACTACATTTAACCACAAACCAAATTACAAATTATCACGCATATTCTGATCATGATTTCCCAAGCCCAGTCCTACGAGTGTTGAAATCCATGAGCCCTTCAAAATGGCTGTTGGACTACAAACCAACTAATGAAGCACTTGTCAACCAGCAGATTACTGCAGCATGCGCCTGCGACTGGCAATTTTCTGCTCAGTTGTCTCATCACTGTGCTCACTGAGGTGGCTTCAAAGTGTCTCTTTCTAATTACTAATTTGTCTATGATTGGAGCTGCAGTAAATAAAAGTTTGTGTCCAACTTTCTAATTACTCATCTGACTTCAGCATTGTTACTGTGAGTGAATGACCTGCTTTCACATCTTAATGACACAGAGAGCAGAGCCCTGGAAAATGTCGATTTGACGTTTAATCAATTTGTGCTGTGAAGTGGATCAGAAATCATCTAGTGTCCATTTCATTAGTTCTATTTTAAGTTCCCTCAGTGCTGAAAAGCACACTCATTACTACTAACATTTAAGTTTTGGTTTTAAGAAGTAACATTACAGATTACATAGAAATAAATGACGAGTGAATAAGCTGCTTGTTTTGTATCATGGTGCTCTATGCCACTGTCCACCTGGACAGGACAGCTCAACACACCTTTGGTCTATAGTATTTGGGTCTAAAATCACACAAACGCATTCACTGAGATTTTGTTTATTCTTTGGCTTTCATTTTACAATCCTTAACCAGGTGAAGTTTGATATATCATGGTCATTTTATTCCAATCATTAGAAAGACAGAGGAAAATTAAAGAGTGATAAAGCAGGTTTTGTTGACAGCATTAAATGCTTAAGAGTTTACACAGTCCTGTGAAAAAGTGTAGATCAATTTAAACCTCTCTCTCTGCTAATAACTCCCTTTGGACCATTGGGCCCTGTGAGCCTCCTGCTGTTACTATCCCAAACACCAAGTAACCAATCTAGCAAGGGTTCTGTCCCTGTCTGGCAGATGTGAAGTGGTGATCACCAAGATGATGTAATGGTGTGTATACCCTTTAAAGGACCAGTAAATTAGATTAAAGGGAACTAGGGGTAGAAATGGAATTTAATATTCGTAACTATGTTTTCATTAGCGTATAATGAAACTGAAAACTGAAAAACTGAAACTGGACACTACCATGTTGCATCACCATGTTTCTACAGTTGACCAGACCAGACAAAGCGGCTTTAATGAGGACCTTTTGCACTTTTACATTAAAGTTTTAACTTGATTTTGGCGGTGACAGGCAACAGCCTGGTGGTGTTCGTTATGGATTGGCCAACGTTTGAACATAGAGTGGTTCATAAGTGTACCTGGTACCAGGTTGATGATTGACTTTTTGTAGTCATAAAAAGAAGAAAGGAGCGGAGCTGTCAAATGATCACCACCTAGTGGTGATGAGGAAGGAAGAGAAGAGGAATTCAAGTATCTTGCAGTCTTATTCACAAGTGAGGGAAGAATGGAGCATGACACCAACATGCAAATCCATGCAGCAGTAATACAAGTGTTGTACTGGATAATTATGGTGAAGAGGAGGCTGAGCTAGAAGGCAAAGCTTTCAATGTACCAGCCAATCTATATCCCAACACTGAAAAAATATATAATTGCATGAACATGATTTTATCATGGTACCTATATTCCATCCAAAGAAACAAAGCAAAATGAACATATCTTGACTGTGTTATTTGAACTAAATGAACACTAGTCAGTGGAACATAATTTTAATATTTGCATCCAATGAATTTGTCTTTAATTTAATGTAAATGCTTGCACTAAGTCTAGTCTACATGATTTAAACACATCAGTATAATTAAATTTCATCCTGTTGTATGAACTTCTTTAGGTTTTGTCCAGTTCTACTGATATTGGTTCTGTCTGTCATGCTAATTTCAATCTTATTGGTGTAGTGGTTAGCACTGTTGCCTCACAGCTAGAGGGGTCCTGGTGGAGTTTGCATGTTCTCCCTGTGTCTGCGTGGGTTCTCTCTGGGTGCTGCAGCTTCCTCCCACAATCCAAAGACATGTAGGTTAGGGTGTCAGTGGTTGTCTGTCCTTCAATGTCAGCCCCATGCGACTGACCTCTTGCCCAAGATAGCTGGGACAGGCTCCAGCACCCCTGTGACCCTTTGTGTGCTCAGGATAAGCAGGTTTAGACGATGGATGGTTCAATTAGTGCTGTGTTCATTGATAAACTTTTTTTCCCCAAAAGCGCAACTGCATATAATCAACCAATTTCAATACAAATGTCCATCATGACGCGTCTGATTTTTTCACTTTTCCAAAATTTTAGCCACAGGGTTGGCAACACAAATAGAATTAGCAAGTTCTTCAACAACAGCCAGATCATTATAGAGGTTATAGCTTCTGAAACTTTCTGTAACTGTACTCTTTGTGACAGGCACACAAGCTGAACTTATAAATATATTCTAATTTCAACAAAATTACTGCTATTTTCCACTATATTAATTCTGGCAGATTTTGAACAGCTCTAATATCACTTTCTGTCACTGACTCAGTCTCAACTTCATCATCTGACATGTCAACAGAACTGCCAGCCCTCACATTATCAGAGGTATCCGATACTTGCCCTTGGTCCACAAATCTAACTACACTAGCTTTTAAATCTTTTAGTGTGTGTGGAATGATGCTTCCTCTTTTTGTGTGTATAAAATGTACTATAAACATTTGTCCTGAAAGTGCAACCATGAAATACACAATTAACTGTCTCGTGACTATGCAGATGTGTTCCAATGTGAACAAAAAAATCACTGTAGAGATGTCACTGTGTTTGCATAATTCACATTTAAAAGTTACTGAACTGGAAGCTATTGATACAAGTTGTTGTGAATGGGATTTATAGACATGGGCTTTGAGTCCAAGTCTTCCTGAATGTGCATGGGTAATTTACATATATGCATAGATAATGTTGGCCTCTCACATAATGATGATTTAGTTTTGATGATTGAGTAATTTGTACCTACTACTCTCTCTAGCAAGTCAGTGTCTGCGCTGCCACATACACGCGTCACTGAAAAAAAAAAAAAAAAAAAAAAGATTAAACTGAAGCAAGTCAATAATTCAAGAACAATCATGTAGCAATGATGACATAATTCACAAACCAACTCGGCTGCAAATAATCTGTGGTGGTAGTAAAAAAAAGAAAAAAAAAAAAAAAACCTGTGACTTACAGACATGGTTTTCCATACATTTCAGTTAACTCACTAATCCTAAAATATGTGAACATATAACAGATAAACAGAATGACAAATATACTAACTTACCATGTATTGTAGAGGAAGTGCATACAACAATCAGTGCTCGGGGACTTAATTTGTGATCAGTGTCTGAAGGCAACAAAAGACAAAAAAGGTTTCATAATGTTTAAAGTATACAACAGAAATAATATTTATCATAATTAGCTATTTAAAATGAACTTGCTGGAAGACACCACGCAACACAAACGGCAGTAACAAACACCAGTTAGAGTAACACTGTCGCACTCACATGTGAACAAAACATGAGTGCGCCAATGCTTCTGCTGCCCCTCCCCCCCTGCTGATGACTCCATTAAGGGCTTATTTATTTCTTTAGTGGTTCAATAGTAGGAGTCTTTACATCAAGTAAATTAGACACTCATAAGACACTTATAGGAAATAATGTACCACTGTCATAAATTAACCAAGCCAAAAAAAAGTTGAGTTAGCTAGCATAAACTGTGAGAATTATTGACAAAAGTATTAGTGAAAACTTTCCCACAGAGAAATGTCACACAAATATCAAATAATAATTGCTATTTATCACTCACGTTATTGGAATTCATGGATAAATATATGAATCACTTACATGTTAACTCAAAAATGCCAAACGGTACAGCAAAGTGCGTCCTGACCAGTCGCTTACTGTCCACAGCTATTTCCTGCATCCGTCACTGGCGTGGAGCATGCGCAATAGCTGATATTTAAAGTAACAGCCTTGGTGAACCTCATTCTCATTGAACCGACACAAGTGAATTTAATCACCTTGAATTTTCTTCCGGCTGTGTACAACGAACAAGAACAAATCATATAACGAACACAAACACAATTAAATAATTTAATTCAAACATATTTCTAGTTTGTTGATCAAACATATGGCCTTGTTGATTTTTTTGAGTGAACCCTCAACTGGTCATGAGCTTTGGGAAGAGACCAAAAGAAAGAGATTGCAGAAACAAGTGGCTATAATGATTCTCCTTAATAGGGTGGCTGGGCTCAGCCTAAGGAATAGGGGGAGGAGGTTGGACATTCAAAGAGAGCTCAGGGTCCAGCTGCTGCTCCTTCGAAGCCAGATGAGGTGGTTCAGGCATCTGATCAAGGTGCCTCTTGGGTACTTTCCTTGGGAGTTCCAAAGGGCAGGAGACCCCAGGGTAGAACCAGAACACACTGGAGGGTTGTACATTTCATCTGGCTTGTGAACACCTCGGGACCCCCCAGAGGAGCTGGAATGCGTTGCTGTGGAGGGGGATGTCTGGACTACCTTGCTTAGCCTGCTGCCCCTGCTGCCCCATGTCCCGGCCCCGGATAAGCGGGAAAAAAATGGATAGATGGATAGATTTTTTATCTGAGTTCTCAATTGTCTCACACCTTGTTAAACAATTCAATAAAAAGTTCTGATAGTAAGCTAGTTAAACTCGCCTTAATGTTAGCATGGTAAAAAACATCAAGTACAAATGAACCTGAGGGTCACTGTAGTTTCTCCTACAGTTTGGAAAGAGGGGTACAGGCAGGGTATTCAGTTGGTTGCAAGCTGAAAAACTCACTGCTAGATAACACAATATCTTATATACAGCACCTTTAACCATAGAAATAATAAATGCACTAAGGAAGTGTTAAATTTTAAACACAATGAAGCCTTGATGAAATGAAGCTTACATCGGCAAGCAGACTTCTTTCGATACCACCCTGTCAACTTTATCAGCTTTTCTCCAGAAGAAGGATAAAAAATAAATATTTACATTTTAACACTGCACCAAAGAAATTGGCATTTTCAAACACAATGAAAATGATATGTACTTTAAACCATATTTTAAAGCAAATCCTATTTATCTATTTATTTAACACAAAGTATTACTCTTTCAATTAGATTTCCTGATCTACATGTTGATGGTTCAGTTAGATTTTACAGTAGTGTTCCCAGAAACAGAAAGAGAAGAGTTATTTTAAAAATCATATTAATTAATATTAACGTTTAACAGGCAACTAATTTGCTGTCAGCACTAACCTTTTCACATGTCATATCTAACTATTAAACTTCAACCACAGGTTTTAATTTCCCATTCATTTTATTTATTGCACTACTGTGGCATTTTTACTGCAGATGGGTTTTGTATTGATCATAGTGATGACAAATAAAATTGCATAGTATTACACACACAAAAAAAATGACAGTTAATTTGATTGTCTGACTTTGGCAGCATGTTTGAGCTGCTGAATTCATATTTGAAACTCAGGACATCCCAGTCAATAATATGTTATCTCTTAAGGATTCCAAAACTGTCAGTGTATTAAAAGGGTGAAAGTATTAACCTGTTAAACTTCCCCCGGTTAGTGGACTCTGAGGACATTCTGTAACAAAAAGCATAATACGCTGCACTAATCATGTAAAAATACAGTCATGTGACATCATGCATGAAAAACAGTAGACAGATTTTAGAATTAGATTGTGTAAATTTGCAATTTACAGTTTGTTTTTATTTTTATGATAAATACATCTGTTTCACTTTGATTCAAACTTCAGTTGCTTGGTATTCTTTGAAAGATGAACAGAGGTCTGGTTGATTTTTCAAAAAAAGTCAAAAACTGTTATAAATGTCTGTGATGAACATAAATAGTGACATAAAAGTGAAATATATAGTTTGGTACATCAAAGATTTCAAATGGCATAGAGATGGTACCAAAATGTACGAAAACCAACATGTGCTAAAATGTGCTAAAATGAGCATTTTGGAGATTCCTCCTGAACAGTCTGAACTAAAACCTCTATAATTTTGCTCTGCCTCACTTTATAAGAATCAGTCTTGGCAGACATAATGTTCACATATTTTGCTTTGATTCAGATTTTGAGCTGCAACTGCATCATTTCAAAGAGATATTCCATTGTAAAAGTGTGAATTTTTATTAGGCAGAAATTAAATCTTTCATTTATGCTGTGTACCATTTAAATTTACTCTGAACCAGTGAAATAAATACTGATACTTACACATCTGAAGAAATTGTGTTTTTTGTGTTTCCATTATTATGACACCAGAATTATTCAAATAGACTTTGTAGATGCAGAGATCTGCTCTATTCAGTTTGGGTATGTCATTTTCGAGGTTCTAACTTCTTGGAGGTTGGGATTGGACATAAAACCAGAATGCAAATAGAATAATACTAGGCCAGAGGGGCCCTCCACATAACTTAAGTTTCAATTAGTTTAGGATAGAAGGGTGTTCTGTATAAAGATGAGCTGAATATGAACATTTTTCTTGGCCTTATGTTAATTTATATTGTATTTACATCAAGCAGGCTAAAAAAAGGCAATGAGGTTAGGGGGGTTAGGGTGTTTGGTAAAAGTATTTTTGGATAGTTTATTTGTTTTTTGCTTTTGTTAATTTATCTTGACAGGTTTTTTCTTTGTATGTTTTTTGTTTGTTTGTTTTGTTTATGAAGGGGAGTCTAAACTACCAATACATACAGTCTGAGTTGTTATATATTATAATTTCTGTAGTGTCACATCTAACGTCCCTCCACTTATGTTGTCAATCATCTCTGGACTCAAACTCACCAAACTTCCACAACTGGCACTTTGGCCACGAGTTCATTGCTTGTTGTGTAGCATTAAATATTAATCAGTGCAAATGAAACCAATTTTAGTTTCCCTGATCAAAGATCACATCCAGCACTGAATATAATCATCAATGGAAAATAATTAATCTAGTACTAAGCTATACTGTAAAAGTGGCATTTCCATAGAGTTATTTAAACACACATTTTTTAATAACATCATATGTCAGTAACAAAGTGAGATGGTTACTGCACATGAAAAACTGCATGTTATCTATACGTATAGGGAAATGGAAAATGTCAGGAGTACCCAGTTTCTATAATATTAGTATATTTCATGTCGCTGTTCACATTCTTACACGGCAATGAAATTTTGATTTTAATGTTTCCTTTGCCTTGTCTTATCCTAACCATGAAATGTCATTGCCAGCTTTTCTAGCAGATGTCTTTGAATATTTTTCTCATTTTCATAAATGATGGAAGTTTCACTTCATAACAACAAACCAACTACAGGAAGTTTATTGTTTCACAGCAAGATCTCAGTATTGCATAACAATAGCGCTTAATTTTACAGTATAAATAAAGTCACATATTACTATGATGAAAAGTCTGATCTGAGTCATTTGTACATATAAGAAGAATGTGTCATTATTAAATTAAATTCCTGGATTAATTCACTTAAGTTTATGTATTTTGAAGAAGGTCATTCATGTATGGTGACATAAAATGACACATTTAGCACACAGTTTTTTGGGGGGGGTTTTGCCGTTATGTTAGCAAAGACACATCGTGCAACCAACTAGAATAGCAGTGTTTTCAATCACATACACAAACATTCTGACAGCTTTAAGAGCTCTGACACACACACAGATTGATAGACACATTTTCTCCCCTTTCTCTGTCTCCACACACACACACACACACACACACACACATAGAGAGCTAATGAAGTGTAAACGATATTCTCTCCAGACCATCGCTACTAAAATGGAATTTGCACTTTATGAAACCATCGCCACACATACATGTGTGACACACACACACCTCACAGATTTAAAAGGTGTCATTTGTCCGCTTCAGTAACCAAGGTGAATATTCACCATGACAGCTCCCAGAAAAGAGACAGAGCAAAGAGGAGCCATTGTCAGGAAAGAAAGAAAGAAAGAAAGAAAGAAAGAAAGAAAGAAAGAAAGAAAGAAAGAAAGAAAGAAAGAAAGAAAGAAAGAAAGAAAGTACATCAGCAGGTCATTTTATTTTAGATCAATGCTCTTGAGATGAAGAGAAAGGGACAGGAAAGAGATGATGATTGCTGGACAAATACTATCACCTCCTGGTCATATAAGGAACAGCATGCTCTCATTTTCACCTCCAAAGCTATTTCTGTATGTGTGTGCATGTGTGTGTGCATGTGTGCGCGTGTGTGTGTGTGTTTGTGTGTGTGTTTTTGTGTGTGTGTGTGTGTACAGTAATCCCACACAGATATGTGTCTTCCATTCACTACTGACTTTGCCAGACACAGATTTAATATGATCTTGGTGAAAGGGTCAGTTCACCCAATTTAGATAAAGAAACATTTTCTTTATTTTGGCTTTATTTGTCCACTTTTTAATATATTTCTCTCTGAGATTTGCATCTGCACAACAGGGCAATAGAGCAGAATGGAATATCTGTTCTTTCACAGCTGCAAAGGATACACTGCCTATTAGTCATCCACCTCTATCCTAAATACAACTGAGTATTTTTTTTGGTGGTTTTGGAGAAGATGTTAAAATATCTAGATGATTTCAGAAAAGAAGTTACAACAATTTCTGTCAGACGTCAGTAGATTTGGCAGACCTCATCATCATCCTCTGATCATTCTCACCTACCTACCAACCTTGCCATCTGCAAGGAAAAGCATACATTTGCCAAAACAAACAATTATTCCTCATCATTGAAGCCTTTACTCTTCAAAAGGTAACACATATCTCTTGAAATCTCCTCTTATAAAGCTTATAAACCCAACCTTTAGATTTAGTGTCTTTTTGCTTTTTTTCTGGTTCAGCAAACAGGAATGAGATTACTGCCCCTTGTGGATGCCATCTGTAACTATGAATGGTAAAAACTGCAGCTTTACCGTGTTTCCTACCCTGTCTGTCCCAAAAAAATCTATCTTAAAAATAATGAAATAATAATAATATTATGTCTTGGTTGGAAACTGCACTTGAGATATTGCCATTGCCTGGGCAGTCCTGACTGGGATGGTTTCAGAACTGCTACCAACAGTCAGGTTTGACATCATATATCAGCTTCTATGAGGACAGCTGTGTATCATCATGCAAAAAGATTAGTCACAACAACAAACCTGGTTCACAGCAAAGCTCAGACTGTCATGGTTCTGCCTCTGTTATTCCCTGGTGTTTCCCAGTCCTTGTATTTTTTTGTTATCCTGGTTGTTTCCCTCAGTGTGTTCTTTCTTAGTTCTTGTTTTCTGTCCTGGTCTTTGTCCGTTTTCAGTGCCCCAGAGATTATGCTTCCCAGTGCCCCAGACACTGAGCTTCCCAGCACCCCAGAGGCTACCCATTCAACACCACTGAGCCACCACCAGTCCCATCTGGTTCCTCTCCATTGGCGGTCCAGCTAACATCAACGCCTGAGTCTCCATTGGCAGCCCAGCCAACACCAGAACCTGTTTCCTCTTCATTGGTGGTTCAGCTGACATCATCTCCTGGGTCAGCCGCCTGAAGGGTCCCATCTTCATTGCTGGCCTACCGTGGTCATCCACCTTCGCCACCAGTTCCCTGTGGGGTCCCATCTTCGTTACTGCCTGCCTTGCGAGGGGGGCTGCCCAAGGGCTTCTATCCCCACCGCCAGCCACCAGGAGGGATCCGCCTCTGCCGCCAATAAGCAATAAAAGTGCTTTATGGTCTACATCATGTCATCCTGTCTCGTTTTGGGTCCAACCTTGCCTAACACATGACACAGACTGCTAAAGTTGCAGAAGGAAGAAGCAGTTAGAAGTGGGAACAAGGACAGGCTTAAAGAGGCAATTAATACTGTGATCTTTTGCACATCCATGAAAAACATTTTTGCACATTCTTGCACAATCAGTGTAATAACTGTAAATATACATTTATTTTGTTATTTAATTAAGATATCTATTTAATTGTACATGCTGTATTTAACTTTATTTTGTCTTTTGTAAATTATTTTCTATTCTGACTGGCAGTATTTTCTCTCACCCATATTTTTCTGTCTAGTATATGTTTTTGCATCAACACAGTCACAATAATGGAATTTCTAACTTTGATACAATACCTTGAAAAATATCGATACTCAATATCAATTTTGACATCAAAAGATGTTGCCTGTTATTTAACTGTTCGTGAATAAATTATCTAATTACTAATCTTAGAAATTAAGTAAAATTAAGTAAAAAGTTAAGTAAAAAGTACTGTGCACAATAGCATCTAAGTTCATCTACTTCAAACGATTGCCCGACAACAGGACAACTTAACAGTTTTTACTGGGCTGTCTTGTTTAATTTTTCAGTGAAATGGGAGCTATCACCAAACTCTCCAAACTCTTTGTAGAGGTCAGTGTGTTGCTCCTTCAGGTACTTTGCTAAATGTGTTGTGTTAGCACTATTCTTTAGCACTGCTCTGCGGCATCGCTTGCTTGTCTCGTTTGTATGCTTTGCCTTTCCTCACTATTTTGCCCCAAATGGGAAGTACACCACTGTTTTCTTTGTCAACTACTCACAGAGGCTCTGCACACTCCATCTTTATTAATCTACAACTGGAGTGACTGAGCCGAGTGAGAGAAGAAGACAGAGTGAATGACAGGAGGCCGGGCTAAGTGAAACAAAATATTGTTGTTTTTGACAACACTACAACATACCAAGACAGATTCCTTGTATGTAAAAGCTCGTAAACCCGATTCTAAAAGGCTCTGGACCTCTGCCCACCTGTACTGTCCATTACAGATGTGTGTAGATAACTTGAGCTCTCAAGGTGTGTGATCAGCTGGCAGATGTCTTCAACATGTTCCTGCTCCACCTTGCAGTCCCCACATGCTTTCCTATTATTAAAAAATCCCAAACTCTTTGTCTTAAAAAGTACCACCAAGTAGTGCTTTGTGTGCTTAGTCACATCGTTCATCACCTCCTCCCTCCTGGACTCACTGGACCCACTTCAGTTTGCCTACAGACCCAATAGGTCAACTGAAGATGTCATGGCCCTCAACCACACATATGTAACACATATGTAAAAGTGTTGTTCATTGACTACAGTTCTGCACTTAGTACCAATCTCAGTGACCTTAGGTTCAACACCGCCCCCTCTGACTGGATCCAGAGCTTCCTGGATGGGCAGCACTACATCCTCCACCCTGACTCTCAACACTGTGTGGGTGTTACTTGTTGTGCCTCATTCCTAAGTGCACAGTGGGACTTCCAAACAATTTGTTCTGTGCACCCTCAACTCTGCCTGCATGCTTTCTTAATCTCTGCTCTGTGCGCTGGCACACACCTGTAGTCTCACTCAAGTGTCTCTCTCCACTCTCATCCTCTCCGCTGGGTGTATGCGCAAACTCGCTTGAATTAGCACTGCATTACAATGTGTCACGAAACTAGCCAACCACTGATCTGAAATAGGTTATCATGACTGTATGATTCAGCTTTTATGAAAGTTCTATGTTCTATGAAAGATCTATCTATCTATCTATCTATCTATCTATCTATCTATCTATCTATCATCTATCTATCTCATCTATCTCATCTATCTATCTATCTATCTATCTATCTATCTATCAGTCTGTCTGTATCTCAGACAGAATGATAATCACTGGACACCATCTAAAGTTAAATGACTTGGAAACAGCATCAGCACCCTCTAACAATACACACATCCAACCACATCACAGCCATTGTGTGTGTGAGTGTGTGCATGCACATGTGTTTGTGACCTGTGCTGTTTGCTTGAGTGGCTGCATGTTGACTTGACAAGGCTCTTTGTCCTTTTGAATGACAGCCTGTGGACACACACTTACTGAGACACAAACACACACATCCACATGTCACAGCAGGAGGTGAGAGAGAAGTCCTTTAGCTAATGAGCTTTTTTTGATTCCTCATTTAATCCCACACTCTCTGCCTCTGCAGATATTCCCCCCCGATATCTGTCTCTCCTCTTTTCATCTCAGTTTTTAGCCTTACTGCCTCTGCTATTTTTTTTTTTTTTTTTTACAGACATTCCTCAGTTCACAGAATTCACAATACAGCATATGCAAGTGGACACTCTCCCTGTAAAAGAAAAGTCTGGAGTTACCAGTACACAGCACTGTTCTGTCAACACAGCTGTCATGTTGATCTTCAGACTTCACATGACTTCCTTCCTTGAAGTGGACATGCCCCGCAGAGCTCTGTGGCGTGTCTTGGGAAAATGTTATAAGTGTTCTGCAGATTTGATTAGTTTAATGATCACAGACTGAAAGCGGACACTGGAGTGTGTATGAGCTGTGTGTTTGACCTTCTCTGTAATGACTGGTCATCTGTGACAAGCCACATCATAAATATCTGATGTTAGATGACCTGTGAATCCATGTCTATTGACACAGACAAGATGGGCTTGAGACATGAGAAAGTTTTAGCGACAGGGAGTGTAAAATCATGGTGTGCAGTCAGGCTCTGTGGCGATCAAATAAGACAAAATATCTAAAGACATACTAATCGCTCCCAGAGGCTCTATTGTCATTACAATCAACAATAAAGCAGTGGTGACAGAACAAACACTCTGAGCATTTTATTACTCTTAGAGCCTGAGGGTAGTGCTAGGTAGGAAAGGTTTAGGATCATTTAACTCAAAATGGTTTATCCCCTTGAAAGTATGAACTTGCTTGGGATGGATAACCCCTGTTTTTATTATGAGATACCTTTAGTGAAAGGTTGACAGGTTTTCCTATGGGTAGCACACTAAGTAAGCTAATAAAGAGTCCAGTTAGTTTTTCTTCAAATTTCTTTGAAGAAAAACTAAGTAAATTTAAATTAAGTAACTTAAATGGCAATCACACCATTACAAGAAAGATATGTATATTATATATACATTGTAAGAAATTTCCCAGAAACTTAACTGAATTATTAAGCATTATAACAAACCGTATGGCATGTACTTTATTCTACTACTCTCTATTCTTCAGCTCATTCTACTTTTGTCATATGTGTTCTGGTGATATTTTTTTCTGATTGTACTTGAGAAAACGAGTCATCTAAATTATTTCTGTACCTTGGGTATCTAAAAATGTCTATCAAGTGTAGCTCAAGTTCTTTTGTTGTGAAATGCCCTGCTTCATTTAGCCCATAGGTCAAAAATTCAAATTCAAATGTATTTATTTAGAGCCCAAAATCTATTTAGAGCCCAAAATCACAAACATTGTTTGCCTCGGAGGGTTTCAATACTTGTGTTTGGAGTATATGTGAGCAGTCAGCAGCCTGCATGTGTGATGTGTGTCATGTAGTTGTCCACAGTAGTAGTAGTTGGCTTAGGTGTATTATATTTATTAATATTTAAGCTTGTGGAGGTTTATCAGAGCATACTGAGACACATCTGATTAGTTAGGCTGGCCATCTCTTCCCTCAGGCAAATACATGACTCGGTTGAGCTCAGATTCTTTGTTAGTTTCTTCGTGCTTAAAGAACTAACAAGAAGTACCAATCATTCAGTATTCCAGAAAAAAACAAGCACATTTAGAAGCTTTATTTAATATTACAGTAACATACACTGGAGCCAGTTTTGTTCCAGTGTGACTTGACTTGCATAATTGATTCCTGTTTGATTGTTCTTATATACTCTGAATTTTGTGAGCATCACAGTTGTATGTTCACAAGCTACATTTCTGGCAAAATTCTAGTCCAAAATGTATAAATCAGAATGGCTCATTATAGCTAAATTTGGATTTCATATTTCAGTTAGTTATCAGTGTATGTTACTGGTAGTAAAACAAAGATGGAGGTAGAAAGAGAACACATACAAGGGGAGAGTAGCAGGGGAAAAAAGGCAAAAGTTAGAGGCAGATTGGAAAGAGTGGTAGATAGAATGATTGAGGAGTGGGAGGGGGAGTTGATAATTGTGTGTCTGACAGAGGGGGAGAGAGAAAGAAGAGGTAGAGTTGCTAATAGTGTGTGTGATGTAGGTATTGATCAGTCACACAGACAGAAAGGTGGGACGTGACACCACGACCTGACACTGTGGCTAATCGAAAACTAATTCCCTGTCTCCACCATCATCATTGTCGACATCATCATCCCATTACACACATGTTTACAGCTGTGATCAGCCAGCAGCTCTAACATTTGGTAGGATTTCATTTTATGGTAACAATTTAAGTAAATATCATAGAAGTTTTACTATCAGGATGAACTTCTGACACTACAAAGCTTTGTGAACACAGATCATTATTTACATATCTTGTGTGAAAAATAAAATCTATTCAGTTATGTTTTGTTTTTGCAAAGACAAAGCAACATTAGCAGCATTAGTTCATGTTCATACACACACACACACACACACACACTTTACACACACACACACAGAAAGGATTCATGATTGGTCCATTTGATAAATTACATCAGTCATTCCCAATGAATCCTATAGTATATATAATGATCTTCATCCTATAGGTATACCTATATACTATACTATATATACTATATAGCTAGGTATATATAAGTATTCTGGGGAAAAAAATGTTGTTTTAACTGGTTCTCATAAATCTCATTCCTCATTTTATCACCAATGGTGAGGAGGCTGAGTACAGGACTGTGGTGGCAGAACCATCTCCAGGTCAGTGTGACTAACACTAAATAGCTGATTGTGGATCTGAGGAGGACAAAGGCACCGGTAACCCCTGTTTGGAAACAGGGGGTAAGTGTGGACATTGTGGAAGACTATAAGTACTTGTGGGTGTTGAACTGGACCAAGGACACCAAAAGCTGTCCACAGGAAGGGCCTGAGCTGCCTCTCCGTTCTGAGGAGGTTGAGGCCCTTTAACATCTGCAGAACAATACTGAGGATGTTTTATGAGTGTGTGGTGGCTAGTGCTATCCTGTATGCTGTTGTGTGCTTCCACCCACTCCATCATGTGCTTGTCAGGCACAGGAGCTCGTTCAGTAACAGACTCATTCCCCCAAGATGCACCACAGAACGCCACAGGAAGTCGCTCCTCCCACTGACACACCACTCTTATTAACTGCTCCAAACATTACAGAAACCTGCTCAGAATAACCTTGTGTAATAATCTGGTTGAGCAATATCTTTGTTCTACACCCATCCATGCAAAAAGCAGCATTTATATTTGTATTTATATTTATCCCATTTATTGTATATATTCTGTTCTGTACATTTTCTGTTCATTGTATTTCTATTCTTACTGTATATATTCTGTTTTTATTGTATTTTTGTATATTTCTATTGTGTTCTCTGTATCAGAGCAACTGGAACACCAAATTTCCCCCTTGGGATAAATAAAGTATTCTGATTCTGATTTGATTCATTCCAAGTCTCATTCTTCTGGCATGCTTAACCTGTTTTATGTGTCTCTTGACAATGAAGACATTTATTAAGAAAGCAGGAAGATGCTCCTGCCAGAGGGAAATAACTTAAATATAAAAAAATTTGTGTCCACGATGGGAGTCGTCGGCCTTCATGCATGCTCAAGGGTCCTGGAGGCGTACAAGTTTTGGAGATATGGAAGATTCAGCTTCTCGGTAGAACAAGTCACATGCTGCTGTCTGTTCTTGTTCTTGGCAATGGCAGCAGGTCATTTATTAATCTAACGTAGAAACCAGTGCAGATCTGAGCACAGACGTTATCTTATGACACTCATGAAATGTTTGTATTTGACCAATCCCAGTCAAGAATGATCAGGGGCTGATAAATGTGGCGGCTGAAAGCAATAATTGTTTACATGTCACTCCTTTATATTCTGTTTAGAGGTCTCGCCCTTAGATGTTATCTGGCCAAGAAGAGAAACCTCTCTGACCTGGAAATAGAAACGTTCAAGTAAATAATTAGTTTTACTTGGCAGTGTCTTCAAAGGAAGTGGGAAGATTGCTCTATGGAATGGATTGCAGCATCTGTTATACATCTGTGATATGTTTAGTCAATATACACTACTGACAAAAGTTAGGGGATATTCAGCTTTCGGATGAAATTTCAGAGTGCACCTAAAATGCACTATAACCTTTACAGATTAACTTAATTTGACCTTCTCTAAACTTTTGAATGCAACTGTTCAGAGTTTCAGCACTTTCAGCTCTCTAACAAGGTGATTAACCGCAAAAATCACAAGTGATCCATGAATCGAACTCTAAATGATCTGGTTTAATGACAGTTTGTATTTGAACAATCCTCTTTATCATGCTGTTCACATTTTTTACATCATGACTACTGATTGCACAGATGGCAGAGCAGATCTTTTTTAAATTAAGACTCCTGATTAATAGCATCTGAGTTGCGGGCGGGTAAAAAATTTATTGAAGTGTGTCTCCCTATTCAGAGAGATGCTGTGCACATTTATACTCAGGGCACAACAGCTTAACTTCATCTCCAGACTTGCCGTACAGGATTGGTTGGGATCTAATACATTAAATGTAAATTAATGCTCTGTTCTCACACCATCTAGATTCTTACAGAAATACAACCCCTCTCTTTGAATTTCATGATCACTATCAGGTTTACCTTGGCCTCCGCCAACCTCCCCATCTGTCCGCTTCTCTTCTCAGGTAGAAAATACTAGCATCTTAACCTCACTCATCTTATTCAGCCATCCTCTTGTGCTACCGCCAGGGAGCCCTACATGGTGCAGCCCAGCTCAGGCACCCCTGACCTCAGCATTGGAATTTACCTTTTCTTTTACCCTAACTACAGGTCTGAGCTTCCATCTTGGACTTGGCCCTGCAGCACAATTCCCTTTTTGGCATCCCAAGCCGCAGGCCACCTCTAGAAGTTTGAGCAGGTCATCTGGTTCAGCCTTTGTACTTGGAACTCTACTGCTACATGTTTGACACAAGCTCCAATTTGGCTTGCAAATTGTGCAGGGCATATTATTCTATTGCCAGGGGGGTACTGAATACCTCTAAATCAAACTGCACCATCAGCTCTTCACCAAGCCTTACCATCAGTCAGCCCACATACACAACACACTGGCTTAAGTACCATGATGGATATAAAGCAATATGTATGTAGCATGTATGAATGATATGTCTCTGTGTGTATGACCCATCATATTAATCATATATTATGTACATGATGTTGACAGGTCTGATGTCATTCTCCTCTGCTGTCTGTCTGTCTCCATTTCTCTTCTGCCTTTCTGATTGTCTCCATTGCTCTGCTGGCTGTGTGTCTGTCTGTCTCGATGTCTCTGCTGACTTTGAGCCTGTTTCTATCTCTCTATTAGTGAAGGTGTCTCCTTGGGTCGATGTTTAGCGGGGTGACAACATGTGACGCCCACTTCTCTGTAAACATCCAATCATAGACCTTATGACTCCCAGATGACCTCTAGCTCCTCTCCACACTCAGGAGAACTGTATGTGTGAATCTTTGTGCACATGGTAGACCGAGAGCACTGAGTGATTACGCTGTCAATAAATGCGTTTATTTGCTGGGGGCGGAGTAGAGCTTTTCTTGGAGATGAAAAGATGTTTTGAAGCACTTTGTTGCAAGACGAGGCACAGACAAATGCTGTAATCAGATCGCTGTCTGGAGAACAATGTGTGGTCAAAATAATGAGCACATATCACAAGGTAAAAACCCTCAACACACAATCAATATGACTGATGGCTGAGACAGTGAGCAATAAAGCCCCTCTGCCAAATGCTTTAAGATTTCAGTCAGTATCTCAGTGAACATTCTTTGCCCTCAACAGCCACAAGAGACAAACTGATGGTTGAATGACACACACACACATGAGTGAGTGACTGAATGAATGAATGATGAATGAATGAATCCTTCAGCCCTCTGGTTAGATCTAATTCAGTACAAGCCATGGGGAAGAAGAGAAGCTAAATCAAACCTTGTCTTATGTCATACTGTGTTAATACAGTTTTGTTCAGGATGATGGCATGCATGGATTGAAAGAGTTGAATAATTAAACATGAAGCTTTTCTTTGAACTTTCCATTCTTTAGATTTTTTTTTTCAAACAACCTGGGTGATAGCAATTCTGATGCTATGTTACTAACTTTAGGTAGCCTTGGGCAAACAGTCATTATATAGAAATCATTTTTAATTTCAAACTAAAAAATCAAGCTCACACACATATATATATCTATCTATCTATCTCATCTATATATATATATATATATATATATATATATATATCTGTTCTCCATTTCTCTTATATATATATATATATATATATATATATATATATATATATATATATATATATAGATAGATAGATATATATATAGATATATATAGATATATATATATATAGATATATATATGTGTGTGTGTGTGTGTGTGTGTGTGTGTGTGTGTATGGAGGGCATGGAATGTGCAAATGCATGTGGTTAGCACCTTTGCCTTACAGCAAAAGGGTTCTGGGTTCAAAACTTGTGTGGAAGTCTGTTGGGGCCCTGAGTAAAAACTCCTAGAGAATAATAATCAAAATAACCAAAATTACTGAAAACCACTGAAAAAGAACAAGTGTTCACAAATTAGAATGTTAGCACTGTATAAATACATAGCACAACAATACATTGTATGTAACTTCAAATAAAAGCAATATAAAGAGTACAGGGCGGCACAGTGGTGTAGTGGTGCAGGCCCTTCTGTGTGGAAGTTTGCATGTTCTCCCTGTGCCTGTGTGGGTTCTCTCTGGGTACTCCAGCTTCCTCCCACAATCCAAAAACATGCAGGTTAATTGGACAACTCTAAATTGCCCCTAGGTGTGAATGGTTGTCTGTCTTTCAGTGTTAGCCCTGTGACTGACTGGCGTCCAGTCCAGGGTGTACCCTGCCTTCTCGCCCATGATAGCTGGGACAGGCTCCTGCGGACCCTGTGTGCTCAGGATAAGCAGGTTTAGAAGATGGATGGATAAACAGTACAAATTATGTATCTCTAAAAAGAAAGTCTATTTCACATGTTGCATCTGAAAACACAGAAAATACTTCTATCCAGTGTCATTCCTGCTGTAACTTAGCGATGTGATGTAACGCGACACAACATGACACACAGTGAGAATAATGACAGTCCGTAATGCTAGCCAGTGTTCTACAAGTAAATTAATTATTAGTATTAATATCATATCCTAGTATGGAAATGTGAAATAATTGTATATATTTTATATTATTTTGATAGTATTACTTTGACCAACATCCTTCAGCTCCAGCAAGGATACATGATAGACTGATGTATTGCAGAATCTTTTCTTTGTGTTGTGTGTCTGTTTTTGCAGTGTCACTAAATACTGTGAGTCTTGTCAGATTGTGGATGTGTTTTTTTCCATATGCTTATGCTCTCTCATGTAACAGTGTGTTGGAGTCTGTTGTCCACTAACAAGCCAAGAACACCAACCAGAAAATCTTTTGGGAGGTGAGAGCTGTTGTTTGAAAACAATTATCTCAACACCATTAATATCCTTCTTAATTAATGTATGGATAGTTGTCTTTTTTCAACGGCTTGGACTAGGGGTAAAAAATGAACTGTGAGTCATTATTGGACCGAAGAGCTTGAAATGAACTCAATCACTTACTTTGCTCCTTGACTAATCCAGCTTTGAAAAGATCCTCCTTTAAAGTAAATAAATGTAAAGTTTACATACGTTTTTTGGTGGCAGTGTGAACTGTGAGGATTCAGACAGGATATTTATTACTCTGAGATTTTTTTAAAACAGAATGCATGGGCAGCTTGGAGTGGATCTAACACTAGAACACTGGCACTTCTGAGAGGCTCATCACTACAGTCAAGATGTGGTGCTGCAGTAGATATCTTATACAATGTTAGACTGCAATTGCTTTTGAGGATAGGCTTTTCATTACACGGCAAAGGCTATTTTTCAGTTGAGATTGATTTAAAGAGAAAGTGTCTTATCTGAAGGGGTTCGCCATTAATCTTGGATGTGGGGAAGCTTTTTTTCATAATGTCTAAGTGGTCCATTCAGCAGCTTTATTAACAGCACTTTGAAGGGTTCTCATAAATAAAGTACTCTGATTCTGACAGTGATTCTGATTCCAAAATGATACTTGAGGGCTGGGGGAAGGGAGCCAAACAAGATAGAGATGTGCAGTTCACCAGCATTACTACTGAAGATGCCGAATACCTTGACCAACAACTCAAAAAACACAAAGTGTGTGTTTTGTTTATTTTTACTTTAGTTAGATGTTTGACCTTCACTGTGCAGAATTACATTTAGTACTAAAAGGCTGTTTTCACATTAACCTAACCACATGCAACCTACAAAATAGCATGTTGAAACTTGATGTCTCCAAAATGTCCTTTAAAGTTCATTGTTAAGTCCATTCAAACTAAATGATATTTGCATATTCATAGATTCTGGGAGAAGAAGGTAATTGTAATTTATGTAATTGTTTCATCAGACATAAATTAGTATTCAATGCAGATTTTTCCTTTAGCAGCTATATTGTCTGAAATACAACAGAAGAGTAGCTGATGTATCTGTTCACAGTGCAGCTAAACAAAGGCTCTGATTTAGTCAGTCAGTAAAAACTGCAACTGCTTCCTGGTTTCAAACTCCTGGTTTCAAAATGTGTGTGTGTGTGTGTGTGTAAAAAGTCTATATGCCCGCCATCTTTTCTAGCTCCTCTTTCAGGCCTTGGTACTTTTCCAGCTTCTCGTGTTGCTTCTTCCTGATGTTGCTGTCACTCTGGATTGCTACATTTATCATCATTGCCTTCTTCTATTGTTTGTCGATCAACACAATGTCTGGTTGCTTAGCCAGTTTGTCTGGATCTGGAGACTGATCTTATTATAGCAGCGGTGCACCCTGCTGATGACTGACAGGGTGCACATGTTGAAGGCTCTGACCTTGTTCTTCCCATTCAACTGACTTTGCAAGTCCTGAACATCTACAATGCTGCCTTCTGGTCGTTTGAGCCCCTCAGTTCTGATCATTTTCCCTTTCTTTGATACCGTCCAACTACAGTCTAGTCTGAATGACATTCTGATGTCATTGCTGTAGATCCTGGTGATGTGGAACAGTGAGTCGATGTCTCGCTCATTCCTGGCATACAGCTTGATGTCATCCATTATAGTAACAGACATATAGTGACAATTCTGATACAACTGTAGGAAAGTCATTCTGACTACATGGATAGGGAATTACAGAATATAAAGATTTTTAATGGCTTCAGCTGAAAAAAACAGGCCAATAGCACAAAAACTGATTTCATAAAAAAAAAAAAAAAAAAGCTACCCTACAACAATGGTACCTGATCATATCTTGGTACCTGGGGGTACCTGGGTTCCCTAATACCTAACACCTGAATCCTTGGTACTCATTCACATACCCAGGTTCCTGATACATTTCTTATGACAGCAGCCAGCTCCATGTTGTATTTTAATTAGTTTGAAGATAAAATTGTCTTCCAAAAAAGTGAAACAAGGTCTGTGCTAATTACATACAGAGTAAGAAATTATGTGTGATTGAGTGTATGTGTGTGTGTGTGTGTGTGTGTGTCATTCTGATATAGAGAATAACTACTGTCACCTTTGGCCCAGTGTTCTGTATGTACAGTTGTGTATAGAAGATATGTGGTCCATCAATGCATGCTGAGGTTACATATCCAGTAATTGGTCATTTTACACACATTAATATTATAGATGGAAGGACATTCTGACATCTTAGTGCATCCTCTCTCTCTCATGTACATACACACATCACACACACACACAAACACACACACACGTAGGTATTAGTGCACAGTAATTATACACATCAACCTACATCTGAACAGTAATTACAGACAATCTGAGGAGGTGCCTCCTGTCTTCCTGTTATCTCCTCCCATATATTCCTCTCCTGTCCTTTCTTATTATATATATAAAATATATTATTATATATATTTATTTCCACCCCTTCTCTGCCTTTTCCTTCCTTAACTATCCTCTCACTTGTCCTGTCCTATCCTCTTCCCCTCTCTCCTCATCTGCCCTTGCCCTTTCTTTCTCTCCTGTTCTCTTCTTTCTCTCTGTTCACATGTTCCTGTCCTGTAGTTCACACATACATGTACATGTTGCACACACACACACACACACACACACACACACACACACACACACACACACATTATTTGACATACATCTAATGTAAAGCCCACATTGAAGCTCCAGTACAAAGTAATTACAGATAGCAGCTTAACTTACATCAGAGCATTAATTACTGACCTGGTCTGCACACAGAACACACACAGAACAGCACTGAACATTAATTAAATACAGTTAACAGAGAAATGGGACAAGGTGACATCTCAGCACTCCTCTCTTAACATCATGTAAGGACTTCTGTGGCAGAGTGTGTGTTTTCTTTTTTTTTCTTTTTTTTTCATGCTTTTTCATAACTAGAAATACAAGAGTGTAAGTGCAAGGAATGGACACAGGATGTTTGGTCCTGATCTTAAGTAGATTTTGAGTCAAGGTTTCAGTCAAAGTTTCCAAACTCATCCTTATCATCTCAGTGTCATAGTAACATAGTAACAATAATATATACGTTTATCCTTTGTGAGCGGGGACATCATGCATCCAAACATACAGGGACACAGGGACATAGCTTGACATGAACAATATTTATCATAACAAAAATAATTCATTATTTTCTTACACAAGATAAAATAGAGATCTGGGTGTTGGAGATCCTGCATAACATGCTGGTTAATTCCGAGTCTGTTTGTGGTATACAGTGGTGAACTGGACATGTTTTGCTGTGTCTGTTCACTGCTTGTTTGCAGGGATTCCTGCAGTCAATAAAATGATACATATTGGAGACAGTGTAAGCCCCAAACAGAACTACATCTTGATCAGTCTTGAAAATCCAATCATCACTTAAGTGTATAGCATATAAGAGAGCCAATAACAAAAATGGAGTAGTCAAAGTTGTCATATTGACATTTAAGGAGTGGTGTGATTCACGACATCAACTCATGTATGGAGTAACATGCAATCAAACATTCTATCTTACAAGTTGCCAGTAGCTGTCAATGTAGCCTTTGAGTGCCACAGTGAATTTTTCACCTGTCCACAGTTAGCTAACAATAACTAGTAAAGATGAAAAGGCAGAAAGACATCCTTTTATTTTTTTCAACTTTTACCATTTTTCTTCTGAATGTATGTTTTAACTATGGCTTTATTTGCCCGGGACAAGTGAGTACATTAAATAATAGCTTAACATTAGGTGGCTGGTGCACTATTAGTTAAGACCACACCTACATTCAAGATTACTGTTGGTGGTGGAAATGCAAATGCATTTTCTATTTTATATATAGAAAATTAACAGTAAATAATGTTGAAACATTTGAAAACATTTTGAATTTATGTTGAAAATAAAATGAAAAAAAGATTTTCTTAATGAAATGCTTTCTGTCAAAAACCTTTCTGAATTAAATTACACTTCAAAATAAAATAAAACAGTTTTGTCAGTGTAAGACTTTCTTATAGTATAAAAGTAGTAGTATAAAATAGTTGACAATGAATGTGAATATGAATGTGAACATGAACTGTGCTGTATATACACTGTGTGCTCAAACAGGCTCTGACAGGGTTACGTTATGGCTCTCTTGAAGTCACCATGCAGTTCTTTCAATCCAACCAACCCTGGTAGAGAGAGAAAGAGAGACACAGAGAGAGAGGGATAGAGATGAGTTCCAAAATAACATTCATTGTAATTTCTCACTTACAAAGGCTGTGTGTACCCCTTATCTTCCTCTAAAGAAAAAACAATATCCCACGCCTTGAACCAACAGCCTCTCTTAGCCAGCCAAACCCTCTTCAGTCTGGACCATTCAAACATTTGGATGTGTAGAAGACAGAAGAGAATGACATGAAGAGAGGTCATGAGTAAGTAAATGTATGAAAATAATAAACTAAAATAACTAAAATAAATATTGTATATTTGAGTAATAGGACTTCACTAAATTCCCATTCAAGGTCCATAAGTCTCTTCAGTAGAGTGGATACGTGTGGATTGACTGTTGTCGTCTTTTTGGTTGCGACTTTGCCAGTTTTCTTTGACAAGACTTTGCCCCATGCAGGGTTCAGGGTTCAGGGTTTATTCCAACAAAGCACCTGAAAAATGAGAATGTTTCTTCAGACAATGTGTAAAATTCAAGTGATGTAACTGATCAGCAAAGTTAACATACCAAGCAATATCAGATGAGGAGTTTCAGGTATGGAGATTGTCCTCTCAATGTCAGCTGCAGTGGCAGGCCGAGTCCCAGGACAAAGTGTACTCTTGGTAAAATAAGTCATGTCATGACCTGACATATTGGTGTATATGTATGAATACACAGCATATGTGTTAACTTGTGCAAACACACTACAAGTTTGTAAAAAAATTAAAAAAAAAAAAAAGAAAAGAAATCACTGGGTTACAGGAATACAAATGTCATTCAACTATATAAATAATTCTTATACCTTATACCTTCTTATACCTACTCCAGCTTCAATTGATCATTAGCTTAACCCTCATGTTGTCTAGATTTCATGTTAAACAATTTTGTGTTCCGGTCAAAAATGACCGTTCCATTAAGACTCATCATAAAAACTGTAATAATTTACATATATTATCACTATTTGTTGTGTTAGATTTTTTTTTTATTAACTTTTTTTATTAACAAGTTTTGAATTTCTATTTGTTATTCATGGCCTGTATGCCTCATTGATCTGAGCTTATACATCTTGAATTTCGAGTTCTAAAAAACATAATTTCTGGATTATTTTGACTTTAAGAAATAATCAGATGAAACATAGAATGCTGTTTATCACAGACTACTTTGGGTCAAAGTTACCAAGGACATTTGTTTTGAAACCATTTAAAGATTTTTAAACAGACACATAAAGTAACACCTTTTGTGTTCCTGGTCAAAATTGACTGGGAAGATTTTATTTGTGTACAACACTTGACAATTTCACAATATTCCAAGATCAATATCTTAATACATTAAAGAACAACTGTTGTAATATGAGCACTTTAAAAGTGGTTTAATAGTCCACTAGAGGGTAGCTGTATGTAAGAGATGCTTTTTCCCGGAGTTTACCCTCTCACGTTGTTTTGCCTCCGTGTTTCACATTTTGAGCAGTGTAAGTCTTGGTGTACAAGAGAATGCCTTTTGCAAGTTATAGATAAAGCTCATATGAGCAACAGCAAGTTGTCGAGTGGTCTTTTTAAAAGAAGCCGAAGTTAACACAACAACTAACAAGAACACCATGACATTACAATGTTCATCAGTCTATCAGTTTTTTTTTCTGATAACAGAAAAAAACTGAAAACTGATATAAAATCAGGCTTCTAAACTTGGTGCAGTGGTGGTGCAAAGCTCAAACTTCAATGGTGTTTTTTTCTCATGCACATGTTGGACAATATGTGCAGATTGTTGCATGTAACACCTTGCAAATGTATGCATTGCATTTATGGCATGTTACGCTTGTTTTCACATCAGTTATTTCTTGCTCTGGATTATATTCTGTGTCATCTTCATCTTCTGACACTTCCTCCTCTAATCCATCATCACTGCCAGTTTCCTGGCCTCTCTTCTCCTCACCAGTGTGGTGGATCAAATATATAATCAAGAGCCTCACTTATGGTATACCGGCCTGCCATGGTGCTGCCACATAATAATCCGTGAGCAAGGCCTAATAAAGTTCAGTATTATTGAAACTACGTTGCAGCTGTCTGTGAGAAGCTGCCAACAGGTGTTGCTCCTGTGGGAGAGAAACTCTACTGGGCAAAGGTTCGTGTAGTGGGAACCCAAAGTGTGTGTGTGTGTGTGTGTGTGTGTGTGTGTCCATCTGACAAATGAGGATGTACCTAAGCTCAGTTATTTACACTAATTGTACCCTCCCCCATTCATTTCTAAAGACCGGTCATTTTTGACAGGGAACGCCAAGAGTGTACAAAAGTTGAATAAAACACAAAACTGTATGCAAATTAATACAAGTTTATTTTGTGTGTTGAAATCCTCTTTGTGGACAAAGTCATGGAATCTAAGGTCAGTCTGATCAAATTAACTACATTTTTCAGAGATAAAACTTTTAAATCGGTCAAATTTGACCGGAACACAACATGAGGGTTAAAAGCCATAAAATCCTACCTAGCTACAGAATATTTCAGCCATGATTTCCATATATTTATTGCTAACACTACAAAATATAGACTGAATGAAAGACTGCACCATAGTAACTGAATAAAGTTGCTACTCCACCAGATATTTAATGTGATGGGGATGGATAAAGGAAAGAGTATCTCAAGCTCCACATGTGTACTTCAGCTAGAAGTACCGCTTCCGGGAATTAAAAAAATATTGTAAGATGCTGTTGATAAAGAGTAAAGTGCTGTATTTTAACAACACAGTATAGTAACGTTACTGTCTGGACTGTAATTTGGTTTTACTGTGGTTTGGTGTGGTCCTCTTTCCAGCTCTCCACGGTAGAGAAGAGGAAATGTGCTTCCTACCTGGGTGACAACTGAAGTTGCTCAGTGTCCCCCTGGATCCATCCTCTTCATTTATGATTTATAATCCCTTTTTGTCATCACAATTGTATATAATGTGATTTTATGTTGATGATTTATCGTACACATAATATCTATTGCATGTCTGTCCGTAACAGGAGAGGGATTGTTCAACTCTTCATGAGGAGTGTAGTGGAGGGTGAGGGGTTAACAGCTTACTATCCATGAACAATCAAGCTTTTATCCTTTACAATGCAAAAACTCTTTCCATACACCAGTGAACTGTGTGGACTAGGCAAAATATACAGGCATTCTCATCATTGTGATCCCGGACTGCCATCTTCTGGCAAGTCTATATAAGATCAAGAGTGGTAAATCTACAGCACACTGTATACTGCATTGATAATGCCAGAAGGAAAACCGGTGGATCAAAGGGAAGAATTATTCCAAACTAAATTACAAAAAGACCCTAAATCATTTTCATTTATCACAAATGCAGAGGTTTATGGAAAAATTGCATAAGTTCCTAAAATCAGACATGTAATTATGACTTTTGATTTATAATCCCTTTTTGTCATCACAATTGTATATACTGTGATTTTATGTATGTATGTATGATATTTTTAATAAATCTTTGGGTTGCATCCTCTATTTGCAATAATCTGGATTTTTTTTAATAAATGCAAAAAGCAAAGGTAATTTAAAAGCAGCTTTGTTAGTTATAGCATTATCAAAACTGGTGATTAAGTGAGCCTGCCCTTTGCAATAGGGCTCATCTGAAAATGTATTTTTATAAAGATAATTATTAACAGGAAATCTTTGTATATACTTTAATGTATTTTTTCCTCATTTTATTATTCAGTATTCCCGTTATGTGGATTTATGGTGCCTGAAGGTTTTGTCTTTAATGTTTAAACATCTTTATGCAGTGCAGTATATGGGACTGTATTGGGTTTTCTCCACTGAAAGGGAGAAAGGCACACTGAAAGGCACTTTACCACTGGATTGCACATTGGGCCACCCCAGAGGGCACCTTTGGTACAACATAGGGGCACTGAGGAACAATTTGTACTTACGCTCCATTTTGCACATGTTAACATACCAATGTCAAAACTGTACATTGAAAACCTACAAAATCAAAGAAATTGCAAAAAAAAGTTTTATTCCTTGATGACCTCTATAAAAGAGGCAGATTCAAGAACTTTTTGTAGTTGTATTAGACAATGTGGTTCTTCTCTCCTAGTCTATATATCTTCTGACAACATGGAAGCTCCTGTCAGGCATTAAAGTGCACATGCACATGGCCTAATACATGAGTAGGATCCAGAAAGGCATTGGTGGCAAGACCAGGGTAGGTGAGCACCTGGCTGATAGATAGATTGCCTAGATTGCCGGGATTGACCACAAGAAATCATATGAGACGTGTACCACACACTTGGATACTGGAATGCTTGGAACTGTACAACATCAACAGGACACTAAGAGCTTTCACCAAGAACTCAATGGTACTGTGGAAAACAACTTTTGATGCACAAGAGGAGACACTTGGTACAAGATCAATTGTGATGGCTAAACAACTGGATTTTGTGTTGATGAATTGTGTTCTACTGACCATGATGAGTGCAGCAATGATTTCATTCTATATTCTTCTGACTGACACTGATGAAACCTTTCAGGCTTCCAGATAACAAATCACACAAGTTGGTTGGCCTCATCTTTTCATTTAGTGTTTCTGTCTCCAGGTTGGAGACAAAGTGCTTCAGTAAAAAAAGTTTTAAAAAATACAATAAAAACGTAAATAGAAACAAACAATAGATTAGCAACAACAGACCTGGAAAACAGGAAGTGTGTGTTACGACTGGAAACCAAAAAACAACAAACAGAACACATGGAGAGAGAGAGACAAACAGGATCACAGGGAACACAAGGAAGAAACACTAGGGGGACAGGGCAGGACCACGACAGCCTTCCCAAAAAAAGTTCAGGAATCATTTTTAGATTCTTGTCTTGAGCACTGCATGGTCAGGTGCCAGTGTACGTCCCCGACCTGCTGCATCTTTACATCACCAGAGGTGGGTCTTCTGATCAGAGTTTACTAGTTGTCCCCTGTGCTTAAATGAAAACAAAAGGATATTGTGTCTTTGAAGTGGTGTCTCCAACAATGTGGAACACCCTTGATTTGATGATTTGTGAGGAGAACAGAAGCTCCTTAATCAATGACCAGTAAATCAACAGGAGGGTTATAAAACATACACACATAAAATCTATTAAAGCAAACTTACCGTACAGAGTAATTTTTGTTGTTTCTGGTGTTGGTACTATCATCCTGCCTCTATTCTTGTGAGGCAAGATAATGCTCCAAAGATCAAATATGAGTGAAAAAGAATTTATGGAGTTGTGTGTTTGAATATTACTCCATGTATACATACATGACAGTTGTTGTTGCCATGGCAGCGCCTAAACACGCAGCGGCTTGGTGCTCCCGGCTTTGTTTCTTTTTATTTATGTTTTTAGTTATCTTTTTAGTTATTTTACAGTCTCCTGCAGCAGCAGCTGAGTACAGTAGGGCCAAGTTGTTGGAGATTGGAGAGAGTGCGCACCTACGGGCATTTCCAAGGCTGGATTTTATACCACCAGAGATTCAGCGGACTACAGAGGCTTTCACGATCCCCCCTCTGTTGCCAAGGAGACGGAGGAGGCATCATAAACAAAAGCGGGGCAAGAGGGGCGGCCTGCATGCTAGGCTACAAGCTAACCCACACAGACCGGCTCTTCCCAGTCTCTTTCTCACAAAGCGCCAGGTCACTCGTCAACAAAATGGACGATGAGATGAAGCTGAGGATCGTCTCTGCGAAGATCGACAGCTGTGTGGCAGGACAGCAGCCTCAGAGAAAACACAGAGGTGGAGGTTTGGCTCTGTACATTCATAACGCCTGGTGTACAACCACGAACATCATCAGAACATACTGTTCTGGAATATCTGGCAGTGACATGCAGGACCATTTAAGACGGCTAGAGAGCTCTGTTCTATCCTGATTGTAGCCATCTACATACCACCACAAGCTAATGCTAAATTAGCACTGGAGGAGCTGTACTGCATGATCAGTCTGCAGATGAACAACAATCCAGAGGCGGCTGTGATCGTGGCCGGAGACTTTAACCATGTCGAGTTAAAGGCAGTTTTCCCCAAATTCCATCGTTCCATAAACTTTCCAACGAGGAGACAATAATACCTTGGATCAAGTTTACTGTAACATCCCTGGAGCATACAAGGCTGTTGCAGCTCCACACCTGGGCATATCGGACCACATCTCTGTGAATCGGTGAAACCTCTGATCTGCAGGACAAGACCGTCAGCCTCTAGTCCTGCAGCTGCACCAAGTGAGCTCTTCCATGAAAAGAATCAACATCAGGAAAGCTGAAGGACCAGATAAGGTGTCTGGTCGCACTCTGAAATTGTGTGCATACCAGACTAAATGACTACTGCCCTGTCGCTCTAACTACGGTCATCATGAAGTGCTTTGAGAGGATCGTCCTAAAGCACATCAAAGACATCATCCCTGCTGGTCTGGATCAATATCAGTTCGCATACAGGGAGAACAGGTCGACAGAGGATGCAGTCTCCATTGCACTTCACACAGCCCTGACCCATCTGCAGCTTCCTAACACCTACATGAGGATGCTATTTGTGGACTTCAGTTCAGCCTTCAACACAGTGATCCCGGACAAGCTGATACTGAAGCTCCACAACCTGGGACTGCCCTCATCGCTGTGCCATTGGATCAGGGACTTCCTCACCAACAGGCCTCAGGTGGTGAGAATCGGGGACAACACATCCTCTACACTGGTCCGTGAGCACAGGCACACCACAGGGCTGCGTGCTCAGCCCAGCCCTCTTCACTCTCTTCACCAGTGACTGTTCTGTTCTGCCATCCACTCCACAAACACCATTGTACCATCGTAAAGTTTGCAGACGACACCACCATAGTGGGTCTCATATTGGACAATGATGAGACCCACTACAGAGAGGAGATCCACCACCTTACTCAGTGGTGCTCAAACAACAACCTTGTTCTGAACACCAGCAAGACCAAGGAGGCTTCATAGTGGACTACAGGAGGTCCAGGAGGACAGAGCACGCTCCTCTCCTCATCCTTGGGGAAGCAGTTGAGCGTTTCAACAATATCAAGTTCCTGGGCATCCACATCACATCTGACCTGACCTGGTCCATGAACACAGCTCACCTGATAAAGAATGCTCAACAAAGACTCTTCTTTCCTCAGGAAGCTGAAACGTGCTGGACTCTCCCCTCAGCTCCTGACAAACTTCTACAGGGCCACAATAGAGAGCATTCCTCTGCCTCAGTGCAGCAGTGTGGTATGGCAGCTGCACTGCACAAGACCGAAAGGACTTAGCCCGGGTGGTGAAAACAGCACAGGGGCATTGTGGAAAGTCCTCTTCCAGACCTGGACTCAATATACGCTGGCCAGATGCAGAAGAAGGCCCGACATATTGCCGCCGACCCTACCCACCCTGGAAATGAACTATTCAGTTTTACTGCTTCCATCTGGAGAGCGAAACATAAACATAAAGACAACAACTAGCAGACTGAAAAAAACAGCTTTTTCCCCAGAGCTGTACAATGCATTTTCCCCTATTGAGAACTTGAGACATTCACTTGACTGCACTTGAACAACTGACCCACCCCCCTACTGTGCATTGCTGCTGCAACTTTGGACTTTAGATATTTGTGTACATATTACATATTTTTACTATATATTTACGTTTAAAGCTAGAAGTCACCAATCTTAATTTTGTCATGTGAAAACATGATGACAATAAATGATTCTTGATTCTTGATGACCTGTTGTGTAACTCAAAAGCGTTTAGCGCTTGAGACAAGAAAGTGCAGAGGGGACCTGCATGCTCCTCTTTATGACCTGGTTTTTGGTGGTGTAACTAAACTGTGTGGATCCTTTGTGAAGCAAAAGCCTATTTAACCATTTGTGTGTAAATGGTAAATTGCCTTGCTTCCTGACCAGTCAAAATATTATTATTATTATTATTACTGTTATTACTATATTATTACTATGTGTGTTAGTAAAAGAACATAACATTTCCCAAAACACAACATTTCATTTGATACTCGATAAAATCTACTTATGGTTTCTCAGTTTGATTCATTTCAGTAACTGTTAATGATGCAAACTTTTAGCATTTTCAGAGCTTCTGATTGTACTTCCTTTGTAGCAAATCACTCATCTGACCATAATCAGCAATTATTGCCACAGCGACGCAGTGAGGTGACATCTATACAAACAACCTAGTGAAGATAAGTTGTAGGTAAAATTGTGATGTGCAATTTTCACTTTTTTTAAATTGGAAATATCAACTGATCAAGCGATATTACAGTAATTATAGTTACAGATGAAGTGATGATCATGCAGACTATTTTCTCAGGTCCAGTGTCCCTCCCTTAAGCACTCGCAGACATCAATTCATACTCCTACCAAGTATGTGAGGGCTCAGGCTTTGTTTTAGCCTGATGAAGAACAAACAACTTAAAATGAAATATCTGTTTCCAGCACTTTATGTGTGCTTTCCTGAGTAGGTATTCAGATTCAGGAACTTTCCTGGTCATGAAATAATTATTTGATTAGCGACACTGTATGTCCCTATTCTTACCAGATGTTGGTTGTACTGCAGGTTTGTTGTCTGCCCAGTGAAAAGATGATAAAGAACAGTACCTTTGTCTAAGATGAGGTAGACTCACGTACCTTATCTAATAAATACTCTACTGATAACCTTTCCAGCTGCCACATGTGCAGACACTTCTCTGACAGCACACCCTTCAATCCACTTGAAAAAATAGTCAACAAAGACTAGTATGAAGGCATTTCTAGATACAATGTGGAGCAATGGCCCAAAAAATCCACTCCAATGTAGCCCAAGGTTTTCTGAGGCAAGATAGGAACCATGAGACCAGCCAATTACATTTGGCTTGGCTTGGTAAGTTGACAGACTGGACAGGAAGTGACATATCTTTTAATGTCCCCTGCAATTTTGGGCAAAAAAAACCTGAACTGCAGACTTAAATACAAGATGATCTGCAATGGGGTGGTCATGATAGTAGTTGATAGTCCATGATAGTAGCAAGGTGCCTAGTGGGGGCATAAAGAGTTCCTTTAGTGGATCCAGCCACATCTGGGTTTTGGGTCTTTGGAGTAAAGAAGACATACACACACTCATGAACAGTGTACTGTGAGATTTTGTTCTCATCTGTCTCTGGGTCATCCAGCTGTAGTTGTGTAACATGCCAACGATCTGCCAACAACACTGGGAGCAGAGTTTGGAGATTCAGGAAATTAATTTAGGGAGAACTGACATTTTTTGAGCGTCAGAGACAGACCAGTGGCTTGGAACCTTTTGAGCCTTTCCTTCAGATCTGCCAAGTATTGCTCAAAGGAAGGGAAAGCAAAAAAAATCACCATAATCATCCGCATATATTGCACATGTTGTGTAGATGAGACCAGCAAGGATGGCGTTTATGAGTCTCTGACATGATGCTGGTGTGTAGGGGAGTACACAGAATTGGAAATGCATACTCCAATTTGATATGAAGGCTGTAAATATGTAAACTGGCATAGTTTTATAGGTGACAGTATATTCATACAAGTAGTCTATTATTATGTGCAATATTCTTCATGTGCAGTATCTTTTCTGTTGGAAATAGTTTATCATCAATACAAATGTCTCAGACTGACTCATTCTCTTATACAGCAAATCCTGTGCACTCCTTATCTTTTCTTGTTACTTAAGACACTTTATAGTTGTATTTGTATTTCTTATTCTCTTATTTTTATTGTTTAGACTATTTTTATTATTTATTATTGTTATTATTTTTTCCTGTACTCTGGTACTCTGGCACAACAATTTCCTTCGGGATCAATAAAGTTGTTCGTATTCATATTCCTTTGATACAGTTGACCATCACATTCTGTTGCTGAGAATGGAAAAACTGCTTGGCATTAAAGAGTCTGTATTAAGCTGGTTCAGACCATACTTATGAGATCGGTCTTAGTTTGTATATATTAATAATGAGTCCTCTGTGCATACTAAAGTCTGTCATGGAGTTCCACAAGGTTCAGTGCTAGGTCCAATTCTGTTTATTTTGTATATGCTGCCCCTTGGCAATATCATCAGGAGGCCCTCCATAGATTTCCATTGTTATGCTGATGACACCCAATTATATTTATCAGTGGAGCCAGACAAAACTGATCAGCTCCTGAAACTCCAGGCCTTGCCTTAAAGATATAAAGACTTGGATGACCAGAAATTTCCTGCTGTTGAACTCAGATAAAACTGAAGTGATCCTATTAGGTCCGAAACACCTGAGGAACACGTTTTCTCCTAATATAGCCTTGTTGGATGGCATTAACTCGGCCTCCAGCACCACTGTAAGGAACCTCAGGGTTTTATTTGATCAGGATATGTCCTTTGACACCCATATTAAGCATATCTCAAGGTCTTATTATTGGAATTCACTTTTATCAGGCTGCCCAAACAAGTCGTTAAGACAGCAAAGCAGCTGGTCCAGAAAGCCGCTGCTCGGGTGCTGACTAGAACCAGGAAAAGAGACCATATTACTCCAGTATTGGCTTCTCTGCATTGGCTCCCTGTAAAATTTAGAGTGGATTTTAAAATCCTACTCCTCACATATAAGGCTCTACATGGTCTGGCACCATCATATCTTAATGAATTGATAACTCCTTATCATCCGACTAGAGTGCTGCGCTCCCAAAACTGCAGGCTTACTTGTAGTTCCCAGGGTTTCCAGAAGTAGTCTAGGGGGCAGAGCCTTCAGCTATCAGGCCCCTGTTCTCTGGAACCAGCTCCCAGTCTGGGTCCGAGAGGCAGACACAGTGTCAGTGTTTAAGAATAGACTTAAGAAACCTTCCTTTTTAAAAAAGCTGCCGAGGGCTCCCATGATGCACTGGGCACCTCTCCCTCTTCCTCTGTCTCTGCTTCCTCTTTTCTCTGCTTCCTCTTCCTTTGCTTCCTCTGCTCTTATTATGGTAGTAGTGCAAACTGGAGTCACCTTATAAACTGGTAAAAGTGGCTAAAGTGGTTAAACTGGTTAAACCGTGAAGTTAAAGTGTTAAAGTGGTTAATGTGAATACTCTTATGTCCTGTAAAGTGCATGTTACTGCCGGAGCCCCGGTCCTCTTTGTTCTCTCCAGTCTTGCAGGTTCCTCACTGATTCTGGTTGTGGTCCATCTGTCTGAGGTTCACTGGCCTGGTGGGGACATGATCTGTGTCTGTGTTGTGGAGAGAAGGTCGAGTGGCCCAGAGCTCCTATATGAGGACATCTAGAGATGCACCTGGACTCATGGACTCATTTCCATTATTTCCTGTGATATCTTCACACATGGACTAAACCCATGAACTCAGTTTATCAATTTATTATGAACCTGTACCCATGTATAATTCCATAATATGACTGATGATGATGTTCTCTGTAAATGTGGCATCTATTGCACGTCTGTCTGTCCCAGGGAGAGGGAAAAGTCATTATTTTAGGCTATATTGTGCTCATTTGTCATATCAAAACCCCCTTGTCATCAGTTTTGCTGCCATATTTAATTTAATCTCTTTGGTAACTAAAACAACACAACCCCACCAACACAGTTTCTTGTATGTTTTTATCACAGTGCTATTTTCAGTGTGAATGCCTTGTACCATTTGGGTTTTGGGTCTCTGGCTGTATACTGAAGTCAACACATAAAGTCTGTTGTGTGTACTTACTGTGAAGGCAGAATGTCAATCAGGGCCCAACAGCATTTTCCCCCAGGTCCCCTAAACAGGTTCATCCAGCCATGTCTGTAAATCTGTGAAACTGACAGCTCTTCACAATGCAATATATCTGCCATTTTAAGGCAGTTACACTTAAACATGTGTGAAGTAAACAAATACATTTATACACTTCCATCCATCCATCTTCATCTGCTTGATCCGGGGCCTGGGTCGCACGGAGGCAGCAGTCTGAGCAGAGATGCCCAGACTTCCCTCACCCCAGACACTTCCTCCAGCTCTTCCGGGGGGACCCCGAGGCGTTCCCAGGCCAGCTGAGAGACATATGGTCTCTCCAGTAATCCGTGTCCTGGGAGGCCTCCTCCCGGTGGGACATGCCTGGAACAGAACACCTCCCTAGGAGGGAGGCGTCCAGGGGGCATCCGAAACAGATGCCCAAGCCACCTCAGCTGACTCCTCGATGTGAAGGAGCAGCGGCTCTACTCCGAAAGCCCCTCCCCCGAGTGACTGAACTTCTCACCCTATCTCTAAGGGAGCGCCCAGCCACCCTGGCGGAGGAAACTCATTTCGGGAGGCGCCCTTGTATCCGCGATCTTGTCCTTTCGGTCATTACCCAAAGTTCATGACCATAGGTGAGGGTGGGAGTGTAGATTGACTGACGTAAATCGAGAGCTTGCCGCCAACTCAGCTCCTTCTTCACCACGACGGTCCAGTACACCGACCGCATAACTGCGGACGGCTGCACCAATCCACCTGTCAATCTCACGCTCTATCTTTCCCTCACTCATGAACAAGACAACAAGATATACTTGAACTCCTCCAGTTGAGGCAGGACCTCTCCACCCACCCCGAGAGGGCACGCCACCCTTTTCCAGTCAGTCGAGAACCATGGCCTCGGATTTGGAGGTGCTGATTCTAATTCCCAGCCGCTTCACACTCGACGGCTGCAAACCGCTCCAGTACATGCTGAGAAGGTCCTGGCCTTGATGAAGCCAACAGGACAACATCATCTGCAAAAAGCAGAGATGAAATCCTGTGGTTCCCAAACCAGACTCCTCTCCGGCCCCTGGCTACGCCTAGAAAATCCTGTCCATAAAGATTATGAACAGGACCGGTGACAAAGGGCAGCCCTGCCGGAGTCCAACATGCACTGGGAACAGGTCTGACTTACTGCCGGCAATGCGAACCAAGCTCCTGCTCCAGTCGTACAGAGAGACCGAACAGCCCTTAGCAAAGGCCCCTGGACCCCATACTTGCGGAGCACTCCCCACAGAATACCATGAGGGACACGGTCGAATGCCTTCTCCAGATCCACAAAGCACATGTGGACTGGTTGGGCAAACTCCCATAAACCCTCAAGCACCCTGCAGAGGGTATGGGCATAGAGCTGGTCCAGTGTTCCACAACTGGGACGAAAACCGCATTGTTCCTCCTGCCTGAATCCGAGGTGGTCGACTCATCGGCCAGAAATTCTCTCCTCTCCAGTGCCCTGGCGTGGAGACCTTCCCTGGGAGGCTGAGGTGTGATCCCCCTGTGGTTGGAACACTCTCCGGTCCCCCATTTTAAAAAGAGGGACCACCACCCTGGTTTGCCACTCCAGAGGCACTGTCCCCAACCTCCATGCAATGTTGCAGGCGTGTGTCAGCCAAGACAGCCCCACAACATCCAGAGACTTGAGGTACTCAGGGCGGATCTCATCCACCCCCAGCACCTTGCCACCGAGGAGCTTGCTGAACTACCTCAGTGACTTCGGCTTGGGTGATGGACGAGTCCACCTCAGAGTCCCCAGCCTCCGCTTCCTAATTGGAAGGCAAGTCGGTGGGATTGAGGAGATCCTTGAAGTATTTGAGGTCAACAGCTCCCCACCGGCACTGTAAACAGTGTTGGCAGAGTGCTGCTTCCCCCTTCTGAGGCGCCCGGACGGTTTGCCAGAATCTCTTCAAAGCCGACCGATAGTCCTCCTCCATGGCCTCACCTGAACTCCTCCCAGACCCGAGTTTTTGCCTCCAGGACCTGTCCGGGCTGCGGCTTGCTTGGCCTGCCGGTACCTGTCAACTGCGTCACCTAGTCCCACAGGCCAACATAGCCCGATAGGACTCCTTCTTCAGCCTGACTAATGGCATCCCTTACTTCCGGTGTCCACCACCGGGTTCGGGGGTTGCCGCCACGACAGGCACCAGAGAGACCTTGCATCCACAACTTCGAACTGCCGCAATGTCGACAATGGAGGCAGAGAACATGGTCCACTCGGACTCAATGTCCCCAGCCTCCCTCGGAATCTGTGAGAAGCTCTTCCAGAGGTGGGAGTTGAAGACCTCCCTGACAGGGGGCTCGGCCAGACGTTTCCCAACAGACCCTCACAATACGTTTGGGTCTGCCAGGTCTGTCCAACTCACCACCAGGTGGTGACCGGTTAACAAGCTCAGCCCCTCTCTTTACCCGAGTGTCCAAGACATACGGCCGGAGATCAGATGAAACGACTACAAAGTCGATCATCGACCTCCGGACCTAAGGGTGTCCTGGTGCCACGATGCACTGATGGACACCCTTATGCCCATGCAGGAACATGTGTGTTCGTTATGGACAAACTGTGACTAGCTAGAAGTCCAATAACAGAACACCGCTCGGGTTCCAGGAAAGGCCATTCCCCGATCACGCCCCTCCAGGTATCACTGTTGTTGCCCACGTGAGCGTTGAAGTCTCCCCCAGTAGAACAATGGAGTCCCCAGTCGGAGTACTATCAAGTACCCTCCCAGGGACTCCAAGAAGGCCAGGTACTCTGTACTGCTGTTCGGCCCGTAGGCACAAACAACAGCAACAAGAGACCTATCCCCAACCCGAAGGCGCAGGGAAGTGAGCGACCCTCTCGTTCACCGGGAGTGAACTCCAACACATGGCGGCTGAGCTGGGGAGCTATAAGCAAGCCCACACCAGCCTCGCGCACCCTGGCCACCCTGGGCAACTCCAGAGTAGTGGAGGTCCAGTCCAGCCCCTCTCAAGGAGCTGGGTTCCAGAGCCTCAAGCCGACTGTCTCTAGTGCGGTGCCTCTCAACCTCCCGCAAGAGCTCAGGCTCCTTCCCCCCCATTGAGGTGACATTCCATGTCCCTATTGCCAGAGTTTTAGTCCAGGGATTGGGTGCGTCAAGGCTCCCTGCCATGACTGCTACCCAAACCACATTGCACCGGCCCCTCATGGACCTTCCTGCGGGTGGTGGTGAGCCTACTAGGCAGGCCCCCACGTTGCCATTTCGGGCTGAGCCCGGCCGGGTCCCGTGGGCAAACCCAATGCCACCAGGCGCTTGCCTCGAGCCCCAACCCCAGGCCTGGCTCCAGGGTGGGGCCCCTGTAACGCCAATCAAATGTCGCCGTAAATGTTTCTTTCTCCATGGTGGGCTTGTGAACCACTCTTAGTCTGGCCCATCACCCTAGGACCTGTTTGCCATGGGAGACCCTACCAGGGGCGTAATGCCCCGACAACATAGCTCCTAGGATCATTTGGGCACTTTACAAACCCCTCCACCACAGTTAAGGTGGCGGTTCAAGGAGGGGATTTATACACTTATGATGTCTTAATACCTTAACTAATCTAATTAACATTATACAGTATTTCTTTATTATATTGTATATATTTTTAGTTGTATATTTTGTTTAGTCGCATTATTTTTATTTTAGGTCTATTTTATTTTATTGTGAAGATTATTAGTTATTTTAGTCCTATGTTTATTTTTATTATATTATATATTTATTTTATATTATATATTTATTTTATATTATATTATATATATATATATTATATATTATTATATATATTATATATTTATTAAAGTATTTTATACTTTTGCACATGTGATCTCTCTTTTTTTTCTAGGGAGCCAGAGACTCAAGAATCTCATTGCCAGTGACTGCTCCATGTAATTGTTGTGCTCATGACAATAAATTAAATCTTAAATCTTGAATCTTCAGTTATCAGTAACAGTCAGTTACACACTTTTCATGCATGTGGACAGTATTAACCTGCCTAAATGGAAGATTCTTTTATTTAACACTCTCTGATGTTTTTGCAAATACATCAAATAAATAAAATCGGTGTGACAAAAATAAACACAGCATTTTAAATTACACACATATACACACAAAGATACTTAAAAAAAAACACTCTTGCAGTTTAATGGATCCATAGTCATACCAAACATAAAATAAACCAATCTGAAATTTACAATTGTGAAATCCTGTCACAACTACGTATATATCAATATAACAAAAGTCTAAAGAAATACAGGTATTATTTGTTTTGTGTCTGCACAATTTCTGTGCTGAAATGTTGTTTGGCCCTTTATGTGCTCATTTATGGTGAGGTCATATGGTGTGGCAATGTGAAACAGAAATTTAGGAACATGGATCATGTAAGCTTCGCTGAAGTGAGGGAAGTTGTAGATTGAGACAGGGACCCCCTTTTAAGACGGGACCTTAAAATCAAGTAAAAAAAAATAGGCCCCACCCTGAAGTTCTTTTCATGACTGTGGATGTGGGGCTTTGTAAATCATGCCCCATTGCCTTAAACCACATGCTGAAAAATCAAGCTGTGTACTTCTGGTGACAGCTTTCCCCAGTTGGTTATAGATTGCTGCTGGGCCCCTGCATGGACCCTTATCATCTGGCATTGGGTGCGTATTTACAGTAGTTATCTGGCCCGGTTGGTAATGAAATAGTGAAATCCACGTGAGCAGTAAAGTGGGCCGGATGTTAAGCGACTAACTAGAGTAAAGAATGAACTCCTGGACCATGCGGTATTTTAATTTGAAAGTGGCGAACGGAAGTTTTCAGAGTAGCAGAGTAGCTGCGGCTGCTTGACGGTACCTGAGTCCACGCTGAGCCGCTGTGTTGAAGAGAAGTGAGCAGAGGACGGAATGGAGACTTTTAAACAGACATGCTCCTGTTGAGCAGAGTCGGCGGACTGACAGAGGTGGACAGGGTGTGGGGATCCGCCCAGGAACCTGTGGGACTCTGATTTGGAGAAGAAAAGATCCGATTCAGCTGGCTGAGGAGAGGAGGCAGGAGAGCGCAGCAAACATGTACGTTGGTTCAATGTTTCACTCAGTGTCCATCTTCTGTCCTGGGGTTTGTCTCGGTGTCCTCTCGGTGTGTCTGTGTTAACCTGCTGGGTTTGGCCGGTTCAGGACATCCTGTGTGTGTCCTTCAGTGTCCTGCACAGCAGACAGGGGACATGCAGTCAGTCAGCAGAGCTCTGAGCTCTCAGATGTCCCAGGACATTGTTGTTCCATGATGAAGGAAAGTAGTGAGTGGTAGCGTGTGTTGTGGAACATCTGTAACAGTTGAACACATAAAGTCTGTTGTGTGTACTTACTGTGAAGGCAGAATGTCAATCAGGGCCCAACAGCATTTTTCCCCCAGGTCCCCTAAACAGGTTCATCCAGCCATGTCTGTAAATCTGTGAAACTGACAGCTCTTCACAATGCAATATATCTGCCATTTTAAGGCAGTTACACTTAAACATGTGTGAAGTAAACAAATAAATGTCTACACTTATGATGTCTACCTTAACTAATCTAATTAACATTATACAGTATTTCTTCTTCTATTGTATATATTTTTAGTTGTATATTTTGTTTAGTCGCATTATTATTTCTATTTTAGGTCTATTTTATTTTATTGTGAAATTATTAGTTATTTTAGTCCTATATTTATTTTTCTTTTGCATGTATGATCTCTTTGTTTTAGGGAGCCAGTGACTGCTCCATGTAATTGTTGTGCACATGATAATAAATTAAATCTTAAATCTTGGATCTTGAACTATCAGTACCAGTCAGTTACTCACTTGTCATGCATGTGGACAGCATGAACCTGCCTAAATGGAAGATTCTTTTATTTAACACTCTGATGCTTTCAAAGTTAAGTTTCTGTCAGCAGTTCTGTCTGCTGAATAATGCACATCCAGTACAGAGAACCCTGGACCGATTTGGGTTCAGTCTGTCTCTGTCTCTTAGTGTGTGTCAGTCCCTCACACTGGGTTAAGTTTTTGTTAGTATGTGCAGATTGTGTGTGGAGAGTGTGTATGTGTGCAGATGGAGTATTTAAAAAAAATAAATGGTCTGCGGGTGCTGAGATAGAGAGAGAGAGAAGTTTCCCATTGATATGTTTGTGTGTGTGTGTTACTGAAATATTACTGAAATTAAGTTATTTTTCATTACTAGCTAAATATTCTGTTACTGCATACTCATCGTAAATTTTACCAATGAATTCAGTAAACATGTAAGATGGTAGATGGACCATACCTTTAGAACTTCAGGGCAAAGCTTAGTATCTCTCACTCACTCAGGAAAGCCTTGCATTTAACCACATATTCTTAGAAGTAACATCAGTTGACACTGCAACAACCGACTGAACATTTTTCGTTTTTATTGTCAATATTACAATAAATAGTTCTGTCATATTTCTCTGAAAAGGACCATATTTGACTTCGACGAGTCCTTCTTTCCATCATATAGTTTAGCCCAAAATTACAAACTCTTCAGTCGAACAGTGTTTCACAAAGCTGTACTACAAGGAAAATGAATAAATGAATTGAACAACAGCGTTGATGTACATTGTTATACTTTTGCATTGTCCAGTGGCTTCTGTAGTGTCTGAGCTTGCAGGACTTAGTTAGGCTAGGCTTAGTTAGGATTTTGCTGTACAATTCGGAGGAAAGTATATTCTGTGTATATACACTTTATGTACAGTGTACTGATGAAATAGTGCCTTAAGAAGAACATAATTTAAAAACTAAAAGACTTTCTCTGACTCAACAAAACCACAAGTTAAAACATTGCTGTTGAATTACATCAGGTGATTATTTCAAACCTTAATGATTTATTTCATGGATTTCATTTTATAAAGTTCTACCAAAAAGCTATTTTAATTAATTGCTTTAGGCTGTGGTAACTTGTGATGGACATTTGTCATAAATACATTCTTTACCACATAAATAATTTATTGATTAATCGATAATGAAATGAACTGCATCCTCCAACCCACTATATTATCACATCTGACAAGCTGTCTGTCTCCAGAAGGACAGACAGCATTCTGGGCATAGCTTTGAAATACGGCATATACTGAAATAGTACTCTGCCTGCAGAGACTAACACACAGTCCTGTTTCAGCTCCAAAGAGGAAGGTCATGCAATCCAAATGTTGCTGTAATAGGTGACAAAAACAAACCTGTTCTGACTGTGGGAATGTTCTTTCAAATCCACAAACACTGTGTTGCTCTCTGGGACCCAAGTGGACAGTAAGTCCATTGTACCATGCAGGGCTCTCACTGTTCATAGACCTAATTCAGGGCTGAGCTAACAAGCTGCATGAAACCGATACAGAGCAGAGGGCAGACTTTGTTCTCGTTTTACATTTACTGTATTCATCCATAAGGCGAGATGGGACATAAAGGGCTGTGCCACTAATTTCCACCTTAACTATATAGTCATAGTTAGGCATCCTGGGCATCCTAAACCTTGGATTTACAAAAAACAAGCATTGTACTGGACTTAGTGTGTAATGTGATGAAAAATGTTTAAACCCTGAAAACCAAATCCAAAATAGTTTGGTGAAAACTACTATTAACTACTAAAACTAATATTGGTGAATGTGCACAGGGGGATTCACAGATGTATTTTGTGAATAAATGACTCAAAATACACACAAAACATTAACAATGTACAGATTGAACAGATGAAAAAAATGCACTGCAAAAGAAGTTTCACAAATTTATTTCTGATGCTTATGCAAATAAATGTAGAAATCTTGTGGATATTTTTTACATGTCTAAACAATACTAAATATGTTCTGTGTGCACTGAAGGAGTAAACTCTTTTATTTGGTTTGTTCAGGCTGTTGTGAAAGCTGCCAGGCAAACTTTGGTTGGACCAAATAAACCCTGAGGCCCCCCAGAAAAGGTCTAAGTCCAACCAATAATAGAGCTGTTTCTTTTTGGTCCCTCCATTTTTTTATCAACTACATCTGTCATGTCTCATGCCTCACCCTTTTGATGGCAAACTTCTCACCTTGCTTTCAAGTGTGGTTCTTTTTATTTCTAAAAAAAAAATATTTCTGTTCTTCCAGCTAATAGTAAAGAGAAGAGAAGAAGCAGTGAAAACTTGAGCAGCAGACAGTGAGTGGCTGTTTTAAGCATGTTTGTGTACGTGTCGGTGGACATAAAACAGCTGAGGTCCAAAAAGCAGCTGGACATGGTTTACTGTGACTGTGCCCCTGAATTTCTGTCTCAGCCTGAGGCCTTGATCCCCCTCTCTCCTCCACTCACACACACACACACAGACACAGACAGCGCTTTGAAGTTAATGACTTCCTATGGTGGAGTACACTTCCTTGATCAACTGGACAAACAGGCAATTAACACAGTTAACTTTCAAACATGGATTTATATATACATACTCATACAGACATGCACACACGTGCCAGTCTGGAGCACTCTACAAATGGTAAGTGTGTGGTTTCTAGTGGTCTCATGCTTTCTAAGATGGATTTCTAAAGAACTCATTTGTATGACCTCTTTGGAAATCAAGCGTTTAGATGGTTAGTAATATTGTTTAAAAAAGAGGATAATAGCACACATTTTCAGGTAGTCTCTTGGGAAACATAGTGTAGCACTTGGTTGGTCAATGAAACAGAATAAAATATAGACTGAAAAAAGTTTAAAACCCTGATTACTCTCTCACCTGTGCATTGCTAACTAATCACTGTGGGACTGTCAGAAGGTCTGTTTCACAAAGTAAGACAGTGTTTCCCCTACCATTATATTGGAGGGGCACCCTGCCCACCCCAGCAGACCCCCCCTCCCCACTTCTCCTCTGCTCTCTGTATCACGCCCATTGCACACACACACACACACAGGTAAGCACCGGAAAATATGGCCATTAAAATGCTGTAATTGTATGTAGGTAGGTAACACGAACTGAAGATTAAGACAAATTTATTATATTTTTGCCTTCATTACTGAAGCGCACATCACATATGGGAGCACGTATTACTTATGGCAGAAATACACTCATCAACATGTGGAACAGAGGCGCAGGGATTGTATTAAGTGCAGTCGACTTGATCACTGCCCATAACATCCTCCAACCACAGAGTGTGTGTCAGTGTGATCGCTCCAGGAAAAGGGTGAAGATAGTTGGGATAAAAGCTGAGTTAACCCAGTGGCTATTGCACCACCAAATAAAATGGATGAAATGCGACTTGGGCTATCTAAGCAGCAGGGAATTAGTGCACATGTCTTTACAGAGACCTGGCTCCATCACAACATTTCGGATCAAGCTATTGCACTTGAGGGGAACTGTGTTCTGCTCTAATGGAAGGACTCCGGTAAGATGAGGGGAGGTCGGCTCATCAGTGATGGTTGGTGCTCAAACATAGTCCCAGCTGATGTGTTTCACAGATGAGAAGTTTTTAATGTTATGATACCTACATATTATGTGAGAATTCACCAGGGTTTTTGTTGCTGCTGTTTACATTTCTCCAGATGCAAATTCAAATGTCTACACTCCCACCAGGGGACACACTACCCTGATATTTACACAAATATTTCTGGCAGCTATAAAACAAACACTGGACTTCCGCACAAGAAGGCCCCAGATAGTTTGGGGTGGCCTTCACACCTCCTTCACTCTGGTGCTCAACACTGGAGCCCCCCAGGGCGGTATGCTCAGCCCCCTCCATGCTGTACACTCATTACTGAAACCCCTGACATGGAGAGAAGTGCAGTGTTTGTACAATGGTTGTTAACCTTGTACCTTAAATATTTAAATAACTAGTCAGCACATAGGATATGCTGTATGGGAAGCCCTCAGACTGAACTCATTAAGAGAAGCATTTTGTTATTGTGAAACAATGTTTTAGAATAATTGTAGTATTTCCAATGACTGTGGTCAAAATTGCGGTGAAACAGTGATTATTGTTGTCCGTTGTTCAAAACACTGTAAGAGTCATCAGCTGTAAGTATACATGGGTGGAACCTTAAAAAAACAGTCTGAAGTTAGATCACTGTTATTATCAGAGCTCTACCTGACATGACTTCTGACTCAGCCAAACACACATTTTGTGTGTGTCCATGCAGTGAAGTAATGTACATAGTGAGTCATGCATTGTCCTCTACTAATAACAGAGCAGCTGCAGTAATCATATATTGCACTGACTGGAACAGGTCTTCAGAACTTTGCTTTCCTCCAGTCTTTCTCTTCTTCCAGAGTAAGTGTACTTGGGATTGAGGAAAGCGTGGTTATTTGTGGGCTGGCTGCTCTTATTTTCCGCACTGTCCTGGGTACCTATTACTGTTAACATTACTATAATCTCCTCCCTGGGGGGCTTTTACTTTGAAAAGCATCAACAGGAAACCAAACTGGATTTATCAAAAATTTCTTTGTCACAGCAGATCATCTTTGACGTAAAGCAGTACACAGCACAGTTTCCTCCTTCTCATTACTGATTTAGCAACTTTTTTTGCCCTGATGAGATTGTCACAGTGATTCTGTCTCTTTCTGTGTCTCTCTCCAACTCTGGTGGTGTCTGTGGATGTAGATTGTTCAGGTGAAAGAGATTATAAAAGGATTACCTATCAGCTTGTTTGCTTGTGAGACCTGTCACAGCCTGGGTCTTAGACTGCAATATAAACACAAGACACACAGGTATAATAAATCATAAAGTCATCTGTTTACAACAAAATCATTTTATAATAACAACTAAAAAAACTTCAAAGTTTTTTCTTCCAAAAATATATATATATTTAATAAGTAATATATATAATAAGTTTTTCAAGTTTTCAACATTTAATAAAAACAATAGTAAAGAAAAGTCCTAAAAGCAGAACAATGTGTATGCTTACAAATATCCAGTATTATACATTTGTAGACAAATATCTGATATATATTCTATATATACATATAAATTATATTAAAAAAAATTAAATAAATACATTTCATTAAATTAACATTAATGACAATACTTCCGAAAAAGAAAATCATCAGAGGGTCACATTTACAGTACCTAGTATTCAACACATACTGCTCTACAAACCCCCTTTTACAGATGCAGTAATTCTCTTTGTCAAACATGGCCCTGGACACTTTGAAACCTTTCTCATTTGTCTATGAGTGTTTGTAATATTTCTCAAAAGGTCACCACAGAGACACTTCCTTAAGCCTCTGCCCAACACACGCTCCACCTGTCCTTTTTCATCTGTATACTATAGATTTTTTGGCTAGTAAAAGGCACCAGTCTACAAAGATCTGTTCTCTGTGTTTTGTGTTATGTGATATGGTATGACTTAAGGACAAAACACTTAAACTCCTCAGCTGCATGGATTGATTACATCTCCTGCACTTGTAGCTCAGTCTCTTCCCAAAAATGTCCCAATTCTTGGACATTTCCACATATGATGGAAAAATGTTCCTTTTGCTCATCCTCCACACACCTCCACACATCTACAATGTTGGGGTTAAATTTATTGAGTTTTTCTGATGTATACTCTCATTAACCAGTTGTATTGCAGAAGTTTTAAATGTGCGGTTTGAATTTGAGCTAAGGCTGCACAGACTGCTGCAGTGAGCCACTGACACAAAGCAACCTTGAGATTTTGACAGTAGCAGGGGCACAAATGTCATGGTGGCTGTAGGGCATCCAATGATCTTAGGGTCATCACAGCCATAGCAAGGGGGCCATCAAGTTCTATGTGACAGGTTCTTTCTAGTCATTAACAGGCAAAGTAAAGTCCACAGGGTTTCATATCCAGAGTTTCAAATGCTCTTACCAGTCTGCTGAACATCATGATGATGTTCCTGATAAAACAAGAGGCAGATGAGATTGTGTCATAGCTCTTTAATGTTTCGGAATTCCCGAAAGTGTGCAGGGTGATAGATGAGATCCACATCAGTGTGCGTGGAATATGAAGAACATTCAGTCAGTGTCCAGTTAGTTTGCATCATGAATATGTTTTCCTCCTATGACTAATTTGTTTGTCTTCTTTTTTCTTTCTTTTTTTTTACTATCTTTACTTACTTACTTTTTACTTACTTACTTACCAACTTTATGGTAACAGGTGAGGCAATAGATGTGACAAGTGGGAGCACAAGCAAACAAATGGTCTCTGTGGAAACTGTATAATTTTATCACTGTAAAATCTCAGTCTCAATCTTAAATGCATTAAATACCCTTTTAGGGATTCTGTGCAACACTCCACAGTAAGGAGAAATTAAGCACTAAGTGTTATACTTAAGGGGAAATCTCAATGTGTTTTTGTACAGCTGGCCCCAGGATCTCTTTTAGAACTACACAGTTTTTTTTAATATGATATTCTCAAAATATATAACCTGTTAATGTTAAAAGAGCCCCTTATATCTTCATTTTGATTTTTGTGGCTGATGCTGGCTCTTAAAGTTGTTTTTTGTGCCTTGCTAAACTTTCCTCATTTTCAAGATAGTTTGTTTAAGTTTTGAGAAATTATCTGCTTTTGATGTTAACCTGTCCCTTTACTTTGCTCTCAATAATAATTCCTGATGCAATTAAAAACAGTGAATATTTTATCTCCAAGATCTTAGTTTTTGATTCCAACATTGTTCATTTTGTTTAGTTTTTTAGGTTTTAGAACTTGTCAAACTCATGGTCTAACCTTTAACAAAAGATTGAAAAGCTTACCACATATCTACATATTGACTGTAGAATTTATGTCAATTTGTTCCTCAAGGAAAAAAATATATCTTCGTCCCACAGCCATTTTTACTGCCTTCTTTAGTTTGCTGGATCCTTTTTCATCCTTGGATTGACATAAACTATTGGGGCGTGATCTGTGAGATCAGGAATACTGTCATAATTCATTCAATGAATCTAGACATCAGGCCTGCAGAGACCAAAAATAATCCATTTGAGAATACAATTTCTGTGTATTAGAAAAACATGAATAAAATAATAGTTCTCTCTCCTTACATTCCTTTGATGTAATGTCCTGGTAAATGTATATAATTATGTATGATGTATCTGTTATGGCTCTCGTCTTTATACTTTGATCTATCTTTACTGGGGTCCAGCATAGTTTAAACAGTTTAAATCTCCTGTTATTGACCTTTGAGGAAAGATTGATTGAAAAACATTTGATGAAGAATTTGGGCTCTTCTTTATTTGGTGCATTGATGTTAAATATCTAATCTTGAAGATTTTCATTTTGACATAAGTCACTGCTGATCACTGAATGATGCAGCACAATGGTGATGTAGCCTATGGCCCACTGATGAAAGCCTACAGTATTACAACCCATGTGTTTGTGGCGACTTTCCTGGAAGAATCACAGGCGGTGTGCATGTATGCTTTTAACACAGCACACACACTCTTTCACTCACCTGTGAGAAATGTTTTTTTTAGTTTTTTTTTTTTCAGCCTCTGCTAGAGTTGTGAGAAAACAGTTTCTATGGCTGGACAGACAAAGAAAAGTTGATGACTACAAATGAAATTGAAACTGAAGTGAGGTAGGTACCATGAAAGAGAACAAGATGAACATTTTTTTAGGTTATAGCTTTAACCAAATTACAAAGTTCTGTCAGAAGCTTGCCATGAATTATCAGACATCTACCTGCCTTCTCAGCAGTTATGGATGAGCGTCATGGCCCTAACAACTAAACAATTAAAAAAGAACTAAACAACATCTGTCAATAAGAAACTGTACAAACCCATTTGTTTCAGAGCTGAGCACCCCCGTCCCCTGCCTGTTCACTCCAGTAAAAAAATGACTCCACATAGTCAGGAGTCAGGCTGTACTGCTTAACTTTTTTACTAAGCTTAAAAATCTCACTCCACCTCACAAAATAGAAAATAATAATTAACAGATTGAGTTGGTGAGTCAGTCATCACAATATTAAATAATAGTTCATTAACAGTTTTAAATATAAAGAACAATATGTTAGTGATAAACTTGGCAGCTGGTTTTTGCTCACCTACTGAATGAGGTGTTCCCTTAGTGATCAACAGGGATATGCTGTATAAATCATCTGTGACCGTCACATTTTCTCCAGGTAAGAGACCTGTGAGACTCCCTTCATCATGTTTTGCTTATGTTTATCTTGTTTTCTCTCAGTTTATTCCTCTATCCTTGAATCTAAATCCCAAGAATACAATGAGAGTCCTAATGATTTTAAATGTACATCACCACGCTGCACAGCATCACAGAGCTGCTTGCATGACTGTAGACTCCTTTGACATTTTGAAACTCATTCTCAGTGGTTCCCTCAGTCTTGGTCTGACGCTTGTGTAACATTATCAACAGGTTGTGATCACAGATTAATCAGTTCAGCATCTGCTCTGTGTGTCTCTTTACCTGCTCATGCAGCAGCTTAACCTTCCATTGAGGGTTAACCTAATGACACAGTTACCCTGTATGCACATTCTGCTCAGTAGCCTGACTGCAGAGTTTACAGACCCTCTCACAATCAGAACCCTCAGGAATTCTTTTATGCCAGTGTCATCTCATTTGAAAAGTCGGCATTCAAATTCTGAAATTCTGGTTAGGTGATGTTTACATGACTAACATAAACTCCACAACCATAACATTTTCACTTCCACAGTTAAATTTATGTATGTAAAACAATGTTGAATACTTTTTTTTTTTTTTTTTTTAACGTTCAAGTTTTTTGCACTTTAAATAATTTATAAATAGATATAACTGGAGACTTTCAATCATTTTACTGTATTAATGTAGAGGTTATTTTCAGCATGGTTGTGGCTCTGAACCATGTTAGACTGGCTCCAAACTAGTAATTAGCCTGCTGCACTCCAGTGACAGTTAAGCTGCTTATTGGCCAGCTGGAGATTAACCAGAAAGTCCCCACCTCACAGGGGTCCCACACACACACACACACACACACACACACACACAAACATACTCACAGGACCAGTCATGTGGTGCTCAGTGAAGTAGGAACAGTCTGGCAGCTCATTACCAAGCTCATTCTACTTGAAGAATGAAACATGACTACAATAGTTTAAAATGATTCAGATTTCAGATTCCTTTATTAGTCCCACAGTGGGGAAATTTTGAAAATAGTTGAGGTTTCATCAACTGGTACTATAGAGTAAGTGCAGGGTTTGTCCCTGCTTGTCTAAATCAAAGGTGGGCCAATCTGACGAGTCAGACTCTTTAAGATGGGGACAAAGTGTTACTGGTTGTCATAGCATTGGGTTAAAGCAGAGACCAGGTGCTTTTCTAGAATTTTTGAATAGTGTGAAATAATCAGCTGCCCCTCTCCCTGTATGGTATAATAAAATAATAATATAATTTAATAATATAATATAATATAATAATAATAAGATACAAATATACAACTGTTCTAGGATCAGGTATAGTAAAGTCCCTTATGGATCTGATGGGAGTAAACTTTGGGCTTCAAATCTGTAATGTGAATTCAGTCCATCTGTTCATGTAGCAGTATCTCAGCATAAGTTTTAGGACAGACAACCCTGATAATTTATGCTGACAAGCTGATTTTGTCAGCATAAACTATCAAGACCTGTTGACTACATTGCTGTTCATCAATACAGTGAGTGGCTTCATTTGGGAGGCCCAAAGGTACACCTACAAGTTAAGGAGAGCTAAATTTCCCTCCTCTTGGGGAGTTGCAGTGCTTTATATCTAACTTTGGGTCGCTTTCCCTGCCATATGGGAGCACGTAACGTGCAAGTGTACAATTAGGTATTTGAACAGAGAGCATTTTGAAAGTATTCAACTGTCTGAGTAGCACACTCTGGCACATGGATAGGGGTAGTGTGTACCATCTATCTATCTAGGTTGTCTTTTATTGTTTTGAATTGATTTTAACCCTTTAGACCACTTCTAATCATAGGCTCTTTTTTTTATCTGAAGCTTGCAGTGATATTAACCTCCTCCTGTGGTAAGGGACTGTGGTTTACCTTATCCGTTGCATTTTGCCACGATTGTTCTTCTGTCTTGACTTGTACATACTGACACAAAAAAATTTTAAAGCATGAGGATGCTGACAGAATTCTATGGAGGATGGTCAGGATAGATTTAGCGTACACACATTTGGTCTTGAGCACCTGCCCAAACCCCAGTTGAAATTCTTTGTACATTTCGAAATTAGGGGTTATTGTTTTCAGAGAGTTGTTAAAAAGTCTTTTTTAATCTACAACCATTTATTTCGCTGTGTCACTTGCATACTGCATCGACAGTTAGCTAGCCAGCTAATAAGTTTGGCTCTTTGAGTTGGTTGAAAGTTTGTCTCCAGCTGACAATAAAAGAACCCTTGAAAAATATGCACTTAATTGTTGAATAAAATACTGTGCTAAATGACAGGGGTTGAAACTGCCAAAAGACAACATCCTCACCAGCTGATGATCAGCACTGATCACCAGCACTATGATAAGGAAAACCTTAAGTTGTGTCCCTGTAATGCAGACCATGAACTGCAACATCTGCAGTTTAAATCTGGCCAGGGACCTTTGTTGCTCATCTCTCTTCCTCATTTCTTCCCAGTTGCCATCTGAAATTTCTCATTATCTATTATGTGGTTGCCTAAAATGGAAAAAATATGCTTTGGCAAGCAACACAATGGTTAAAATATAGCTTTATTGTTTACAGTGTTTGTTTTTCAGTTTGAACAGAGAAATGGTTTTGAGGTATAAGGCTAACAATGAGCTTAGCTCTAATACAGTAGGAATTGACATGAGGTAACTATAGTTAATAATTGGCCTAGCATGTTAGTAGCTGATATTTGAGAAGATAAACACATTACTGCATTCCAGTATTGCTCTTGTGTGGAACTGCACAAAAAAACTCTTAAAAGTTAAACTCATATCTGAACCCAGTGCCTTGCTGTAATACCTGGAGTCATCCAAAGGCAGACCTGCTGTAGCTGGTAGCTCAGCTATGACCGGGCTTTTAGTCTTTGGAGGAGGAATTCATCAAATGGCCAGTTGATAGTGAATGAAATGCATTGGATATATCTGATTTCTGGTTGTTCGTGCTAATGTGAATGCTTTAACAGCTGCAGTAGATCAGCTACACAGATTAGACAAGAAGTTCTCAGATTTTGAGGCATGCACCTAGGCAGTGCAGGGGGCTCTGTTAATATTAGAGAATACTATAGGCAACACATCATAATAGAATCAGATAGAAATTCAACTGACCTTTTTGACCAGTAACCAGTCCCTGCTCATTCCATGTTTTGGCCCCAGCAACAACAAGTTTTACATTTTGGTTTTGTACAGTAAATAAATGATGAACAATGTTAAAGTTTTAGTTTTAGGAAATAACCCTGATGATGTCTTAGGTTGGGATTAACGTTACATTTTTTAAGAGAGCCTGCATTTTCAAACTAGTTCATGTACTTTCAGAAATGTCAGCATTTACCAATCACAGATGGTCAAATAAACTGATGCTATCAAATTGCATTATGGGAAGTCTATGATCAAGTGGTTTTAAGCTTGACCTTTACTATGGATTAAAAGTCCAGATGTTTTGATCTTTGCTGCACCTGATAATAGTGGATGGATGTGAGGGAAATGAAATGACCACTGTCAAACATAAATCTGAATCAGGAGGACTACAGCAGTTTTATGTGTTGCCATTGGAAGGGACAGTGAGTCTGTGTTTTATGTCAGTCTCAGGCTATGTAAGCCTCCAGGAACCATCATTATGAAGATAGATCTGTGGATTTTTCTGTTAATGTAGTCTCCATAGCTACCGTCTGATTGTTTCTAGTGTGTACTATAGATTTCAAAATTTTTTGTTCTCAAACAATACAAAACTTTAAAAATCATGGGAGGTTGTCTCTTATGAGGTAGAGGACCTCTGATCACACTGTTGGAGGTTCGATCCTCCTCCTTCCCACATGTCCCACCTGTGAGTGCATCCATGAAATGTGCGTTTGTTAAATGTATGTATGTAATTTGAGTGCCAAAGGGCATATTGTGAATTTGTTTTTGTTTTTTTTTTTTTGTAAGTAACCATGGTGAAAATTCACCATGATACATATCACTAAAGTAACTCATCTAACAGAGACCTCTTGCACTTCTAATTATAAGAAATTAAAACTTGAAGGTAGCATTAAAAGACAGAGAGTAAAACAGATTTCATCAGCCCAAAGGAATGTACCTTGTTCCCACCCCATTAGTCTTAAATTGTGTATACCTTACATTCTCAGTATTTCCCCATAGGTTTACAGGTTCGTCGACTAACTTGACCTGAAAGGGGGGTGGGAGTGCCATAAGGGAAACACTGATTCTGTTTTAACAATTTTTAACACATGCTACACAATGTTAAATTCTGAAAGTCAGTTTCCCAAGATAATTGATCATAGAAATCACTGGATAAAATGTATTTATTTTTGATCAGGGTATCTTTGAGAACTTCCCAGTGCATTGCATCAAATTGCTACAATCTAGTATGTTGATAAATTAACAAATCCAGGTACAGTCAAATAAACAATAAAGACGTTATATATATACATAATAACTGTGACTGTAATCGGGCAGTTATTTGTGTATGTGTGATCTTTTTCAGATATGTGCCATGCACCCTTTGTCACACCCCTTCCAAAATTCACCATTAACACTGCTTGGAGGTCTACTGCTAGCAGTCTCTGGGGAAGGGGAAGGTCAAAGAAAAGGTTACAATACCCGAAGGATCCATTGTTTTATTTACCCTGGGGGAGGTAATGAAGTAATGTGACAATGGAGAATGGGAAAGAAGAAACCTTGTAATAATTAACCATAAAACACAGTACAAACAAAGTATGTACAAGTTTTTTGTTTGTTTGTTTGTTTGTTTGCTTTAAAGTCAAGAGCATTACATACAGACTTAACAAATGCAGCAGAGCTTTAAGATCAACAAAGAGAAAATATAAAGAAAAACTAAATCATTGGGGGAGGAAGGTGTATAAAACGTTGAAGGGAAACAAGCATACCTGGTAAATGGAATTAGAAAAATGATGGGAATGGAAAGAATGTGGCTCCATTTCAGTAAGGCACGTGTGTTTGCCTTTGTACGTGTGTGTGTTTCTGGGCTGCCCTATCCTTCTTTCAGGGACACATTTCAGACTCAAGACCAGTCGAATTGGAACGGCTTGTCCTTTGTCCCAAATCAGAAAAGGCAGATTTTTGGGTCAGTGGTTAAGGTTAGGGCTAGGTTAAGGTTAGTGTAAAGGACAGGTTTAGGCAGTTTAAGCAGTGGTTATAGTTAGGAAATGTATGTTAGGTCTCCAGGAAATGAACGTTGGTCTCAGAATGTAATCCAAAAGTGACTTAAGTAAACATTTGTGTGAAAAATGTAAAAATGTAAAATGAAAAAAGTTGACTGATTGAATGGAAACAAGTAATTTAACAAAGCAGGTGCCGGACAACTTTAGAGTTTAACCACCTGATTGGGTTCACTTGCATCCAAAAGACTCAAACTTCCCCATCTGTGCCCTCTGGTGTTTCAGTGTCCCCGAGGATTTTGTCATAGTTGTTTCCATAAATAATGTGTCATTAAGTACTTAAAACAGACATTTGTGTGTATTTTACATACTGTATGTGAATTGAAAAATGTTTTTGGCTCTGAAACTATTCCATTTATGCTTCCAGTACTACTCTACAGTTATGTTTGGAAAACATGGATATTGCTAGTGTCGTGGGAGGATGTTGGGTGTGTGTGAAGTTCTTAACAATATGGAGAAGGAGGGCAGGAAAAACTGACATCAGCAGGGAGGAGAAGGAGGAAGGACCACCTTGCTTTTTCCCTTTTCCTCCCCCTCCCTCTTCCCCCTCTCCTCTTCTTATCAGTGTATGAGAGAGAGAGAGAGAGAGAGAGAGAAAGCGGATCAGTAATGTGTGAGTGGACAAAGGATTAACAGTGGACAGTGGATATGGGGGAAGAGAAAAAGGGGAACAGACTGGGATCAAGAGAAGAGGAGTGAACAAGAATCCAAAAAGAATAACAGAATAAAAGAGGAAGGAAAGTATACCAAATAAGAATCTACTTGGATCGAGGACTTGTTTCTGAAATTTGGTGGAGCCATCGCTAAAAAGACTTGACATCAAACAGCTACCATGTACAGCGGATATGGAGGTATGAGCAAGTGTAGTACAGCTCACTGAGAGTACCTCCATTTGTAATCATTACTTCAGGATAAACTTACAGGTGCTGATTAACAGGTTTGTAAGTTATCGTGAGTTGATGTCTAGGTTATTCCAAACACCAAAACCCGCCCAACAAAATAATACGATTAATTGGAGGTCCTTCCTGAACTCAGGAACATACAGTGAGTCTCACTCTAGGTAGGTTTGTAGAATTTGATTTATAGAATATCCATACTTGTTTAAACTGACTTTAAAGAATAGGTTAATATTTTCTCTCTAACAATGCTGACACCCCCATGTGTAGAGTTCATTGTAAGAGTTTTTGGTTGCTGTGATTGTGAAGAGATCCCTCTCTAAAGCAATCCTATGTAATTCATGGGGACAAAATTCACAGTCTTGGTTTTATATAAAAAGAGTTTGTCATATACCTCTGCCATATACCAACATTAAAAAAGGAAAGAGGATATTTGTACTAAAACACTATACTTTATAAAAAACACATTTGATTAGTCTAAAACAGACTGCTGATACCTCAGCGTAACTTTGGAATATGTTGTTATTCTGTGAGTGTGACTGGATTTTGTCCTTCATCACTTACTGAATTAAAATACATTTTTTTACAGCCAGGGTGAAGAATTGAACTCATTCAGTGTACATATGGGTACTGTTAAAAGCAGATTTGGAAAAATGTAAACCTGTTCTTTAGATATTACTGTCTCCTGGCTATATCCCTCTCCTGTGCTTGTCTTTTGCAGCTTTACTTCATGTTGTCATGCCGTGTATTATCTTTGCAGTTTTTTTAAGACAGCTGTGGTTTTTAGACATTGGATATACATGGAAATATTCACCCTACTCCCTCCAATTTCTCAGATTCATAGCAGCAAGTAAATATACTACACGTATTTACAGTGGAGAGCCATGTTCATTTTCACACAGATTTTTCCTTATTAGGACTCTTCACTGTACGCTGGTCAGTTCAGGTTTGATAAGAATGTTCATCCATTATCTTCAAGTTCAAGCATGGGCAAAATGTAACTTCTCATTCCTTCAGACATCATAACCGTGAATATTTTGACTTTTTTGAGAATTTGTTGAGACAATAAATGTTAAAAAATACAAAACACTCAGAGGAATGGTAACAGACATTCAAAAATAAGCATTCAGGGTTAGGGTTAGTACACCCTTTAGCTTGATAACAGTTTTTCATCCCCAGTGTCCTTTTCCAGGAAATGACCAAGCATAGCTTGGGTTATTCCTATGACTCAGTATAGCCATTAACTGCCCTAGTGTTTTCCTGACCCTGACCTCAATGCAGGATGCTACTCCCTCCTGAGTTTCCTTTTTCTAAAGACAGTAATATGAGGGAAGGAAGGGCCTGTAGTTATGAAACCCAACTGTACAGTATGTGGGGGTGTGAGAGAACAAACAGTCTATGAAATGGTGGTGTTGTGAGGGAGGAAATTATAAACATCAGGTGAGGCATATCATGGACACAGAGGGGTGATGAAATAAAGGGCAGCATGAATCGCTACTATTCACTGCTGAGACTTTCAGCTCTGGTGCTGAATGAAATCAGCTATTACTTACTTTTGCCCAAATGCTGGTGCATGCAGTTCTCTATTGCTGGTTATGTGACTGACTTTTCAGATGACGGATATGTCAACAGCAGGGCAAGAAAGACATTCCATGGTGGGCTATGATTTTATTACTGACCAGGATGCACACTTTTTATTTTTCTGGCTATGTGGAAGTTTGATGTTTTGTGCTCATCTTGGATGAGGATGATGAAAGTCCCATGTGAAACATGAGACTCAAGTTGACTGATGTAGGAGTTTAGTGTTGGGTGGACAAAACATGTTTATAGATAAGAAAAAGCATGACCCATGGATACATGACAAATTAAAATACCCAAATATTTTTATTGTGTTAAGAAGCATGAAAAGCAAAGTGTCATTGTTACTGTTAGGGCTTGGATTTTTTGTGTGAGAAAGGAAAACAAAAAAGATAGAGGGTACAATTTGTTTGCAAATAATGATCATTGTTCTAGATCTACCCATAAATGTTTTTTAGTTTGCTGACTAAACAACTCAACTGATGTGAGATGTGATTATTGATGACTTTATTGCCTTATGACTTCAGAAATATAGTGCCCAGAATTGCTGAGTTAAGAAAATCAAACAGTAAAACAGACATATTAACAGACATAGATAATTATTCATGTCCTTCCTTGGATATATTGTACCAAGAATTCTGAGAAACCCTGATTTATTATAGTTATCAGGTTTTTGTTTTGCTTAATAAATATGTGTATTTATTAATTCATTCATTAACTATACCACTTATCTTCACATAGGGTCACAGGAGTGACAGTGGACAAGAGGCAGGGTACACCCTGGACAGGTCACTTAGTCAATCACAGAGCCAACATATGGAGACAGACAACCACTCACATTTACACTTTGGGGCAATTTAGAGTCAGAGCCCTCTTGCTGTGAGGCGGCAGTGCTGTCACTGTTGCCTCACAGCAAGAGGGATAATATTATCAGTACCAGTCAATGTCTGTTAGGGCTTGACGATATGGCAATAAATTTCACACTCATTTTTTTCTTCAGTTGATCAGTATCATGATTTATCATGATATATAATTTAAAAATTCATCAGTCAAACTTTGGAATATATCAACAAAAAAATAGAATAACCCAATGTAAACATTAAATTCTGCAAACATACTTTATCTGCCAAACCAAGTTAAAAAATGATGGCAATAAAACTAAAAGCTGTGATTACCATCACATCCAGTTCCTTTGACACAGTTGTTGTTCTGATGGTGTTTCAGCCCTTCCAGTACTGCCAGCAGCAGAAGAACCATAAGACTGCTGGACAGAACCTGTGGGCGGACTAACATGATTCTCATACTCTCCACGTGGTCAAGTGTGTCAAGAAATGTTGTTCAGTGGATGACTCTGTTCCAAGGAACATGAAAGTGCTCTGCATATGTCCCAACAGATGTTGAGGAAAGCTGATGGGGCTTTAAGTACAATGGAATTATTCAGTGAGTTGATATTGGTGGATGCCACGGTAGAAGTTTAGTCAAAATTTCTGTTAGGCTTAAAATTGGAAAATGAAAAAGAACAGAACAGAAAATAATTTAAATAAATTAATTACACTGAAATGAACAAAAATCATTCAACCAATTCACATTTCAATTTCTACCATGCATGTCGGCACAACATCTTTTGCACTGGAAAAACAGTAGCAGCACTTTTTGTTGTAGGTTACAATGATGAAAAAAAGTAGATAGTAATGTTGCAGTTTGTTGTGGGGGGTCTTTCTGTGAATGCATTGCTTTGTTTTCTAGGGACTGAGTCTAACTGAGTCGAACACTTTGGATTAGTTGTTATGTGGTCCAGTTCTTTCGGCTTAGTTAATGATATATTACAGAGGCCCTACAGTTCAATTCAAAGTTGTTGTGAGCGATCAACTTTATCCTATGACCAAATATTTTTATCCTGATAGGAAGGGTCTCCTCCAGGATGGCAGTGCCCCCACCCACTGAATGGTTTGATGAGGATGAACATTATGTGAATCATATGATATGATAGCAACAGTGCTAACCTCTTTTTGCATTGCTTTCACTCACTCGCTGGCCGAACAGAGAGAGAGAGAGAGAGAGAGAGAGAGAGAGAGAGAGAGAGATAGATAGATAGATAGCCAAACAGCTGTTTACATGCAAGGTTGTTGGCCCCAGAATGGTCTGGAAGAGAGAGGCCAGAGTACGTAAAACAAAGGGTGTGGTGTCACACACCCACTTACCACAGAGGCGTATGGAAGGCTGAATGTGTGGCACAGAGCCACGGTCCAAGTGTTTATATGATAACATCAATAGCAGAGGAGATGGTGTGATTGGAATCTGTTGTTACCATTGGGCAGGACTGGACCACTGGTTGGATCAGGTAGGGAACACAAAACAGGTACAGTTTGACTGACATTTTCACTTTGGTGGGTTTAACTGACTGACCTCTGGAGGAGCTAGTTGAAGTTTTACTGGAGGTGATGGATCATTAAACCATATTTAGTGCTGAGTAGCTAATGAGAGTTTTATATTAAGGCTGAAGATTGCAAGAGTGACAGAGGAGATATGTGCAGACTACCATTGCCCTGTCTCAAGTGGGACTCTGACAGAGTCATGGAGTCCTGTCAAGGTTAGTGTTTGGTTTTACTCAGGTTTAGGGGTATAACTGTGTTATAAATACACAGTTTGGTACATATCTTAAATAAAAACTGAAATATCAGATGGACAAGTATAGAGTTAGGGATTTACTGGCATTCTTCTCTGCAGATTCTCGCAGATTCTCTCCTGCTCTAACAGGTTGTACGGGAGCCATTGGTGGGCAGCAGTTTCCAGAGATGTTTGATTGGGTTTATGGCTGATCTCTGGCTGAACCTGTTCAAAACATTCACAGAGTTGTCTTTATGCCAGTCCTGTGTTGTCTTGCCTATGTGCATAGGGTCCCTGGGCTCATTTTCTAGTATGTACATAGAAATTATCAGCTCTAGGAAGAGTCCTGGATGTTCCAAACCTCTTCCATTTAATAATTATGGAGGCTGCTGTGCTCCTGAGAACCTTCAAGGCTGCAGAAGCTTTATGTGTGGCCTTCCCCAGGTCTGTGCTTCAACACAATCCTTTCTCCTGTCTTCAGACAGTTCCTTCAGCCTCGTGCCTTGGTTTTTGCTTTGCAGTGTTGCCAAAACAAAACTAAACATCTAATAAATGCTAGATCAGCAAATCAGCCTCACAGTGCTTTTAGAATCCCATGCTTGTTTTTCTGACTCAGTTACTTCAGAGAAGCTGACACTGTTGTTATGAAAATGTCTTAAGATATTGTTACATTACTGTCCACTATATGCTGGCACCGGTAAAACTCCAACTGTATGACTCATTACTGAAAGACAAACTTCAATAGAGATGTGTTACTGAGCAGAAACTTCACTGTAACCAGAACTTGGTTATGGTTATGAATTATCACTTATTATCTAGACTTTCTCATAGACACAGCTAACTGCTGTGATAACCCAACATAAGAAAGTGTCTAAGTGTGATAGACCCAGTATAACCCAACTTTTCCACTTGCTCTGTTTACCCACTGTGGCAAGCTCAGTTTCTCTTTCTGAAACTGCTTCTTTTCCTTTATATCTCAGTCCCAGCTCCTCTGTGCCCCGTGTAAGCACTTAAACTAGGTTAAGTCAATAAATGGTTGGACACAGTCCCAAAATAAGAAAGGCAAGGCAGCTTTATTTTTATAGCACATTTCCAGAATTAGAATGAAATTCAAAATAATAAGCAATGGATGACAGAATTTAATAAATTAAGATAGAATAAAAAGTGTTTTTAATTGGTTTGGATGAAAAGATAATACATAAAATAAAATACAGTTACACTGGAGTAAAAAGTTGCCTCAAATACAACAAAGTGCAGTAGGAAATCAATCAAAGGCACATGCTAACAGCAGAAATTTGTGTGGCAAAGGTAGGGGTGCATTTGAGATCATCAGGAAGCTGTTTCCATCCATGGCCAGCTTAGTAGCTAAAATCAGCTTCAGTGTTTTGTTCTGACTTGAGGTACTACCAGTTAGAGATCACAAATGTATTTTGGCTTCAGATTATGTTCTAAGTGATTTATAAACTAGCAGCAGCACTTTAAACTATATTCTATAACTAACTGGAGGCCAGTGTAATGATTTAAAAGCAGAAGTATTGTGCTGCATTCTCTTGGTTCTTGTTAGAACTTTGGCAGCAGCATTCTAAAAGAGCTGAAGTTGTCTAATGGTCATTTTCCTAAGACCAGATAAGAGACATTTAGTAGTCCAGATTTAGAATGAGCCATTCAAAAACTTGTCTGGACATGATATCTCAAATTATTAATAAAACGCTTAGTTATTTATTGGCTTGATGTTGCTGCTGAAACTCACTTCTGTCCATTAAATCACCAGGATTTCTAACTTTGGTTTTTGTCTTTATAGCTGTGGAATCATTGCTGCTCTGTAATCAGGTGAATTAGAGTTTTACAGTTGAACTTATCAAAGAACATATCAAACAGTATTGTTTACTGAAAAGGATGGTGTGAAAGTTTATTTCTAATTTTGCCACAGTACACATGGCATAAGTACTCTTCATCTCTTGTCATTTGGTTAAACTCCAGTGGAACTGAACTTTTCTCCTCAGCCAGATGACTGCAGTGCTCATAACTGTCTCCTTTTGTTAAATTTCCTGTCAGGAGAGGCAGTTGCTTCTGACTTCCTGTAGGATTGTGACATTTCCTGCGCTGTGGGAGGGGGTTGTTTGGCAGGCATCTTGTACAGGCCTTTCAGCTGTTTGAAGAAACAGGATACAGGACATTGCACAGGCCAAAGTAGGAAATCACTGCTTTAGCTGACAGAAAATAACCGCTGACTTAAGCTATAATAACAAAACATTGCACAGACTTCAGATGTGGTTAAAGGCCACAACAACAAAATCGTTTTAGATGACACAAAAACAAGTGAATTTTTTCAGATACTGTTGCCATTGTGGTTTTCACTCTGGTAGCCATTTTAACACATATAGGAGTTATAAGATATAAGAGGATGCAAAACAGAATCTGAATGTTATATATCACAGGCTCCTCCATCTTGTTATACTAATGGCACTTGCTGTATCAGATATACATTCATGGAATAACACAACACAACTAGCATAGTAACTAGCGCATAAAATCAGGCTAAATCAACAGTAATGTGACAGAGGTGGATATAACTAAGAAACTAACAAACTAACTAACTATATAGAATGATAACTATAACTACACTCTTCTCCTCTGTTCTGTACAGGGAGTCCATCCCGTACCCTCTCTACCATGTCGCTGTCCATTCGCCCAGTCAGACGCCTCACCTCCAGATCCATCACTAGGAGCCAGAGCTTTACCGGAGTCAACACCTACGACAAGCCCTACAGGTTAGGACTGGGTTTTTCATGCCTTCATACTAGACTTGGTATCTATTATGTTAAAAAATGAACAAAAAACATATAAGATGAGCAGCTGGTGACAGAAATCATGATGGCATTGACATTGTCTAACAATCCTGTGTGTCTGATGCAGTTAGCCTACTTAGACAGGTGTCGCTGGGTTTTAATACTTTGTTCTCCATTCTAAAAAATGAAAGGATGTTTTGCTGCCTTTTCATCTATAGTAGAAAATGTTATCTGTCTGTAAACTGGAGATAAAATAATTGAATTTACTGTGCTGCTCTACACTGACAGCTGCTGGCAACTTTTAAGGTGGAATGTTTCCTTGCATGTTACACAGTGCATGAGTTGAATCAATCAACATGCCTTAGTGTATATTTGCATTTACACTGAACATTCAGATAGCTTTTATTGGCTTTCTTGGGTGGGTATGTAGGTGGATTATGCAAACTGCAAATGTTTTCTTTCCTCACTTGCACTTGATTCTCTATAGACTCTCTATATTGCATACAGTCAAATTCTTTGTAAATTGTTTAAAGAATAAATATATTTCCAAAAGTGTTTTTGTTTACAGCTGTGCATGAAAACCATCCCTTTGATTTTCACAAGATGTAAAAATAATTAATATCTTTATGATAATATCAGTTTATCTTGCTATAGCATGACACTATACCAACATGTCTCATGAAAACAAAATGGTGAATAATAATGTTAGATAAAACCAAACGAGTTAGACCAAGCTGATCTGTGGGTGAAGATATTTGGGGTGATTATATTGACCTGATGTTGCTCATGTTGCAGGAATCTCTCAGTGTTCAGCACTCCAGGTCTCAACAGGAAGCCCAGCAGAGCCAGTAGAATGTTTACTGTGTCCTCCAAGCCCAACCCACCACCTAAAGTACCTCAACCAGAGCGACTGGACCAGGTCTATGAGGCACTGAAGAAAGGCCTTCAGTGAGTACAATCACAATACATGCAGATGCTCAGACATACAAATAAAAGTCCTTCATTTATAGTAAAAGTCACTACTGCAGCATTAGCATGAGGGATCATGTCCTTGATGCTGTGCTGAATGATATTTAGTCAGTTCTGAAGACCCATGTACCGTTTTCCTACATTGTACTATTGCAGTGTGGTTCAATAAAAAAGAAATTTCATGGGTTGACAATCAATCTGTTTAACTTACATCTCTGTCTACATCAAAGAAAGTTAACAATCTTTATAGTATGATTAGTTAAGTTATTATTATTATTGCATAATAATAATAATAATAATAATAATAATAATAAGAAGAAGAAGAAGAAGAAGAAGAAGAAGAATTGATAACACTTATGTATCTTCCCTTTTAATATGAAGCTACAGCCGTCAGTCAGTTATCTTACCTCAAATTAAACTTTATTTGTCTACAGTCACAAAGGGTGTAATTATAGCGAAATGTGTGACCTTTGGTACCTTCAATTGTAAAATGTAAAATGTAAAAAATAAGTGTAAAATGTAATACGAATAGAGAATGGAATAAGTAATACATAATAGTGTTAATTATAGTCATGGTAACTTTGAAGAACAATTAGTTAAAACAGTGTTAAGCAGTATCCTCATTTAGGATCTTAGTGGGTAGAAGCTCTTCCTAAAGCTTTCAGTCCCCACCTAGTGTATTCGGTAACTTCTTGTCATCTGCAGCAGGAACAGAAGGTCTGATACGATCCCCACCACAGCTGTTTCATCAGCAAACTTGCTGGAGCTGGTGTTTAAGCTGAAAATGGCTACATAGTCATGTGTGTACAGGAGAGTACAACAAAGACAGTGCTTGGGAGCTGGAGGGTGGATGAGGTGTCCACCCACCCTTACCACCGGGGGTCTGCCTTATAGGTCAAGGTTCTTAGACCATGCCACATACTTCTGGGATCACCCTCTTGGAATTTGAATTCCACTTTCGTCCTGTACTCCCTTTTTGCCTCTGTTGACTGCTGCTTTTTAATTGTCCATCTTCATCAGACTGCAGCCTCCAGTCTGGTGTACATGTGTTTATGGAAACCTTGATGGTTCAGGTAATTCATGGTTTCTGTTTGTGGAATCATTTTTTCACATGAAGTCTGGAAACAGGAGGAAACAGCTGTATAGCTGTATCTCATTTAATTCATTTCCCCAGATCTCAACCTATTGCTTTAATATCAACTCTCAAAGTCCACTGAGCACAGCAAGCTGGGTAATGTCCCTGACTTGGCTCCTGTTTAGTTTCTGTGAGAAGTAGTGAACCTTTGGAGAGGTACACCATGGGAAAGACAGCAGTAAGAGATCATGTTCTCTAAACTTAAGCACATAAAAACCAAAGATATCTGCATGAGTAGATACTACAAGGTGTACATTTAGCTTACCTTTTAACCACATCTGTCTCACATGCTTGTGTCCATGCGCGTTCTCTCAGGTCTTACTTGCAGGTTCATCAAATGGACTTGGACAGCCTCAGCAGACAGATGAAAGAATCAAAGAGGAACTCTAGACTGGTATGTCGTGACATTTACTGTTTGGGGCGGCACTATATATAAAAAAAAGTTCCCTAAGTTCCCTGTTTACCCTAACCGTTTTATAACTTGGCTATTTCACTGGAAGCAGATGTTTCAAAAAGGTCATTTTTTGAAGTTGAGAAAATAACAAAATTACCAATTAGGAAACAAAGGATTTGGCTAGTCGATATTGTGTCACATTTGTCACACTGTTTCAATCTGTGGCACCGAGCATTTTTAACATCTTGATAACTTTGTTTGAAAAAGGAAAATCTTTTGACAAAGCAAAATACCACTCAACATAAAGATTGTACATCACATTGTGCTGCCATTTAATTAAAAATATGAGAAACTGATGACTTGATTTTTTTCTGTTTCCTCAGGGTTTCCTATATGAGCTGGACAAGGTGAGCTACTGTGAATACTTTTATAGCTACCTCAACGTAAAAGCATTTTATTTAGTTTTTAACTAGTAATAAATACATGATGATACATGATTTCTCCCTATGACCTGGCCCTATGACACCAAGAACAATGGCTATTTTTATTAGTTTCTAATAGTTATTCTTAGTGCCTGCCACTAGGTCACCTGTTTCCTTGAAATCAGACTGATTTGCTTCAGCTTCTAACTATATCTGGTCTATATCTGGCTCTTGCGCCCTCTCTCCTTTAGATGATCATAAGGTGAAACACCACCACTTTTGTCCACAGGGGCTGCCAAAATCAACACTGAAAAGATCCACTGAGCTGTTTTAAGAAAAACTTTGAGACTGGTTTATAAAACAGATTGGCCTTTATTTATATTGTCTACATTTCCATAGCACTAATTCCATCAGTACAGCTTTATATCCTCACCAGAGTCATGTCATAGTTACCATTCTGCTCCTTTCACTTTCTCCTCTCTACACTTATTACTACAATTATTTCTGGTCACTTTTTTTTTTAATGTTCTTAAACTACCTTCAGGGAATTCAACACTTCTTGGACATAATGCCCTCCTTCCCTGTTTGGCTTTTAATTTGACTGAACTTAAAGGTATAACCAGTAGTAGTAGGTTGCTGTTTGTGAACACATCATTCAAAGTTGGCCTTTCCTTCCCAACTCAAAGAGAAAACACTTCTGGTGGTGTCACATTCTCATGATCTGACAACTGGTCTCAGCTTTTTTAGTCCCACCCCTCACACCAAAGGTGATGATGTCCAGAAACGTCCCGAGCACAGCAAAATAATAAAATGCAGGCAGAGGGCAGGGTCTGTGCAAATGCACACACCATCAGACACTAATAGTGAGTCATAAGTGATGGTCATTTTTGTGTGCGCTTGTATGTTGTTTTTAAGGAAAATCTTATTCATTATATCTTTAACACAGTGGTCAAAATAAGGAAACTAGAATCAAATAGTTGTACATTGCATTGTGTGTGCTGTAAAAATGTACATTATCCCCAAATTATAATGACTTTTTAAATTACAGGTGATTTTTGGTTCTTAGTAGGGATCAGAATTTATTTAGTGTGCAGGCCTTAGTCCTTACATATTGTGACAATAGTTCAGTGTGTCTTGCCAAGTTAATAAATAAATAAATGTGAGTCTGTGCTTCCTTCTGACAGCAAGTGAAGGTGACTGAGAGGTTCATAAGACGACTGGAGTTTCACCTTAGCAAGGTAAGACCTACATGATCCCTGTCAAACAAAGCCCTTCCACATTAGTGAATATCATATGAAATAAATCTATAGTGTATAACCAGTGTTGGTAAACGTCAACTTGATACAATTTTGTTATGCATATGAAACCAAGGGCCAATTAATACTGGATAATGGATCAAATTACTTTTTGTAAAGGGAAAGGGTCGCTTGTAGTGATTTAGTGATGAAACCAGAATTGCCACAAATTCAGTCCAACCCAGTTCTACAGAGCCTTTTTGACTTTTCAGCTCATTGTTTTTGTGGCTATAAAACTCTCTTAATGAATCTCATTTTCAGGAGAAGCAGACAGCTGGTTTGAATGGAAAAATTAGCTGATGACTAAGTGATGAACATCATGGAGCATTTAGCATTAGCATTCATGACTATTTACAAGGTTGGATGTTGAGCACAGTTCAATTGTCTGCAGACTGGTTTATCATTTAGGCCCCAACATGAAACATAACTGTAAGCCTGGGTAGGGCCTGTAGGGCCTAAATGCAGTTTATTTGATGTTTGAGTAGTTGGCATGTAGCTTAATAATTTAAGGTCATATAACAATAGTAATTTGCATGGTTCATTTTTTTAGAGGGAATTGAAAGTAACAGTATTTACAGGTATTTACATAGTTTAATTCCTTGCACTTAAAATGTGTGGGTAAACTTTAAAATGTATTTAATCTTATTTATGTTACATAACAGTTGTAATAGTGGGTAATAGGATAATAGGTGACTGTTACTGTTGCTTCCTGGTAAGTGCACAACCGCACCGCTTTAATTTGAGACTCTGGTGAGAGTTGGGGGAGAAGCTAGCAGTGGATAGTGGAGCCGAAAAGTTTTTTTAATTCTTCAAACATGAGCAGTTTTTCTGTACTATTTATTTTCTTGTGTCAATGTAAACTGTGCAACTCTACCCAGTGGTCCTGTGGATTTTTTGATGTGAATCAAAAGAGCATCAAGCTAAGACTTAACACTGCAGTATCCACAAAAATGTGCTCTGGCCAATGAATGTGCCGTGGTTATGGCAAAAAAAACTTCAGCAGTAGCACTAAAAAATAAAAACATTAATGCAGACAGTGCTTCGTGGGTGATTGATTGACTAGCATTCTGTCCAGAGACTGTCTATTACTGACTTACTAGTCGTGAGCAATTTTAACTTTCCGCTTAATGTGAGGTGGCTTTCTTCCTTGTTTAGGAGTGTCATTTTCCCTCTCTTTTACCAGATTGAGGAGCTATATGAAGCCTACTGCTTGCAGAGGAGACTCAGGGACGGAGCCAACAAGATTGTGAAGGCTTACACTGCTTCTCCAGGCAGTAAGGAGGCCAGGGAGAGTTTAGCAGAAGCCAATAAAGGATACAAAGAATACACAGAGGTAAGATGAAGAGGGCAAAGAAGGAGGTATAGAGTGAAAAATGCATTAAAGGAGCAGTATGTATATTTAGGGTGATCAATTGGCAGAAAAGAAATATAATATTCATAACAGTGTTTTCATTAGCAGACCATATGCCTGCTGATGCAACAATATCACTTTCCAATTGACATTATTATCTTCAATATCAATACAATCAAAATGATGTCTATAATGTGAACTTCTATAATGTGAACTTCTTTATGGAGTGCAGAGCAAAGTTTTGGTGAGCAGGCATATAGAGAACAAAGATCCGGATTGTCAGATCATGGAAAAGAGATGGCAAACTGGTTTGTAATTTAGGATTTTAAATTCGCTTGTGCTGATTATAGGGCTAAGAGACATGTATAAATGCACAGTTGGGTGCAGATTCTACAGATTATTTTTTTATAACATCTAGTTATGATAATAAGTTAGTCATATTGCTGTAATACCGGTGTAGGTGTTGTTGATCATCCCTTTAATTATTGATGTATCAGTCAGCACAAGCCGAGTGTGAAAGCACCTGAAGGTCACAGTATGTTCTCCCACACATTTGGAAAAGGAGGGATGAGGACAGGCATATTCAGTTGGTTGCAGTCTACAACCTCACCTCTAAACACCACTAAATCTTAAATACTATACCTTTAAGATGGAATGGAGAAAAATGGCAAATGTATAGTGGTCTTTGTTGGAGAAAAGAGTCATTGTATGAGCAAGTATTAGGGGAACACAAGGAGTAATGCTGTAACATGATACAAACAACTCCATTTCCTCTATGTAGAACATGTGTGTGCTGGAGAGTGAGTTGGAGAACCAGCTGGGGGAGTTCCACATCAAGATGAAAGGTAAGAAAGAAACAGTGATGATCATTTCACCAGTCTTCTCTCTTTACTCTCATCCTCCATTTTCTCCTCTCTTTCTTCCTTTTTTTTGCCCTATCTTAGCCGTGCAACAACAAAAATCACCCTCTGAAGAAAATCAATTAAAAAGGATAAACACTCCACGTGACTGGGAAATTCACATAATCCAAGTAATTGTTCTAAAACATAAAACACCTATCCATTTTCTATTCCCACTTTATCCTGACTCACAGGGTGAATGGACACCAGTCAGTCACAGGCATTCATACCTAGGGGCAATTTAGAGTTGTCAATTAACCTAACCTGCATGTCTTTGGATTGTGGGAGGAAGCTGGAGTACCCAGAGAGAACCAACGCAGGCACAGAGAGAACAGGCATGCACAGGGGGAACATGCGTGTCAACCAGGGATTGAACCCAGAACCCTCTTGCTATGAGGCGATAGTGCTAACCACTGTGCCACTCTAAGAAAACATGTTATTATGAATTCATGCCAAACCATTCATTCAACCTTGTTCACATTTGGCATGTAACATTTTGACTCATATGATTTGAAGAATAAGAAGATTACTGCTACTCTAAATCATTTGGGTGTTATTGGTCTCTTAGTTTTGGTTTTTAGCAGCTACTGGGTAAACCTGACAGTAATGTGAAAACACCCCACCATCCCAGTAGTTATTAAACTTGTCTCTATTCATCAATAGATTATTTTGTCTGCTCTGTAGGACTACCAAATAGCACTTAATGGAGGTTACAGAGGAAAAAAACACCCACAATTTAGCCTTTATTTAACATTTAAATCTTTGATCGTAGAACACCATATTATTAATTTGGTTTACTGATATATCTAGACTTCTCATCACACTTATTACAGCAAAAAACTAATGTTAGTGGTCCAAGCACCACAGTGTTGGAAATTATTTTTGCACAGATGTTTATTATTCAACCATTTTATAACATTTTGGTCATTTATATCAACTTAAACTGTGATTTCGAGTATGCTACATGTATTAGTTGTCTAGTACCTTTGGAGTACGATCAAAGTGCGATTGTTATGCTCTTAAAATGTATTATAATTTCACTGCAAGTACACATACAGCATGTATGGAAGTATAAATGCATAAGAATTTTAGTATACTTAAGTTATTCCCATTTAAGTATGGTTAAGTGTGCTAAATTCAAGTACACAAAGTACACAAATAGTATACAAACTCTTTTTGTATAGTAATAGCAATATTCAGTATCTCTCATGTCCATCAGGGATAATGAAGTCAGAATCATTAATATTCTAAAATTTGGCTTGTTTGTATTATCACGTCATTATTACTGCAGTGGGTGTGAAAATTACTAAATCTGCACTCTGAAATTCATCAGAAATAAATTTAGCCCCAGTGGGAGTTATGACAATCTGCTACGTCTGTTTCTATTTGTCTTTCAGGTCTGGCTGGTTTTGCTCGGTTGTGTGCTGGTGACCAGTATGAGGTTAGTCTCTCTCTCTCTCTCTCTCTTGCTCTCTCTCTCTCTCTCTCTGAGGCGCTCTCCATTGAGGCATACAGATCCACACTGGGGCGACTGTACTGCGCCCAATCCTTTTTTGTACATGCTGACCATGTATGAAGGGAGGAAAGTGCCTCTGTGCCAGGGATACTACTAGGAGTTTGAGGAAGTTGAAATCCCAAACCTTGTTCATAATTCTGCCCTTATAGGTGGCTCCCCACCCAGGAAGTAATGCATCTATTGTCAACACCTTCCAGGTCAAAACCCAGGGAGTTTGTGCCGTCACACATTCCACTGAAACCCTCACATAATGATTTCCATGACATGAGCAGTCCAGGTCGAGGGATGCAACCCAGTACTGTAAAGACCTGATGTTTAAGGCCTAAAGTAATGGCCTCTGTAGCCGATGCCATTAGTGCCAGCACCCATAGGCATGTCCTGAAGGCCAAAAACTTTTCCCTGCAGAAGAGGGCCAAGCATGCCACAAATGCCTTCACCCTCTCTGATATTTTCTGTCTGGGAGTCAGCACACGTTTCCTGATTCACTCTGAACTCTAAGCTGTCCAGGTGTTGCAAGAGCAACATTGTGTGCTCCTGTGTGTAAATACTGTATACACCATTTAGATGTTTAGTTTAAATGCCAGTACCATACATGTCCACTAAATTATATAAAGTAACCAATTGCATCAGAATCTGAACTTGTGTTCAGGATGTTTTCATGTATATTCTTTTGGTATGGCATTGATCTAAATATCTCTATTTGGTATAATTGGATTATCAGCATAAGTATTGTGATTTTCTAATTTTCACATAACCTATTTGTCTTAATGCACTCCTCAGTTATTACACAGCACTACTGACATACAGAACTGATGCTGATATGGTGTGTGTGTTCAGATCTTTATGAAATACGGTCGACAGCGGTGGAAGCTCAGAGGCAGAATAGAGATCAATGGCAAACAGGTGTGGGACAGTGAAGAGATGGTGTTTATGCCACTCATCAGTGAGTTCCTCTCTGTAAAGGTAAGTCCCTCCAAATATCTTTTGCTAATCTTTTTTCAGTACTTATAATTGGCCAATAATAGTATTGTGGTCTGGAAGACTATTCCTGGTAATAGAATGGCCCATGCATACTTGTACCTTAAATGAGGGACATATCAAAGTAATTTTCCTAGTGGGGACAACAATGTAATTTCTTCTGCTAATGTAACTTGACTTTTGTAGCGTGATCAACCTATGATTCTGGTCTCTTAGGTGACAGAGCTAAAGAGCTTAGCCAATCACGTGGTTGTAGGAAGTGTTTCCTGCGAGACTAAGGACCTATTTGCTGCACTACCCCAGACTGTTGCTGTGGATATTAATGACCTTGGGACTATCAAGCTAAGCCTTGAAGTCAGCTGGAAGTGAGTCTGACAACAATGCCGTCAGTGTGTCAGTTAAATGATACTAAGCTCTATGAGTACTGCACTGTTAGTCAGTAAAGTGTTATTCAGTTCCAGAACATTGCTGAAGTATTATATTCAATGTTTTTTTTGTTTTGTCTTTCGTTTCTGTCTTCCCAATCCTCCATTCCTTTTTTTTTTTACCTCTGTCAGTCCATTTGATAAAGATGACCAGGGGTCAGTGGCAAGCACTGTCAACAAAGCTCCAACTGTCAGTAAGAGATTCTCAACAATCTTTAACCAGAGTCCACCTGACACGCCGTCTTTACGGGAGCAAGCCTTCTATGTGAGTTATTCCATATTCTAGTTGCCTCTCTTTTACCCATTTTCTTTCAGAAAAAATGTTTGATTGATGCTTTTCAAAAAAGTGATACTGGAGTATATGGCTTGAAGTTTATGATATTTTGTGTTGGTATTCACTACCTTTATAATTTATCATCAACACCTAAATAAGTGAGGTGCAGACAACTGAGGAATAACATGACACGTTTGGAGCTTTTGTAGATTTCTGATAAAAGGATGTGTTTGTGAAAACTCCACTTATCTAGAAGTGGTCTCAGATGATCTCATGGTTTAAAACCACTGCTGTGGAGATAGCATTTGAGTTTAGCCAAGAACCACACTGGTCCCTTACCACTCCCTGGCCTTTGTTCCACCTGCTGCCATGATGAAATATAGTCTCTGCCTCGGAGTCTGACCAGGCGACAACACTGGCCACTGCTGGACATCTTCAGAATTACACTTAGCCACAGCTGTTCCTGTAGTGACAACTCACCAAAAAGACAGCCAACTGCAGTAAGTTATTATAGAGTGGAACCCCAAGAGAATGTAGGAACACAGAGTCAACTGGTATATTGACTAGTGACAGTAAAGATAATGTAGAATATTAGAAACCTAGAACAGTAATCTCCCACATGTCTGAAAGATTTCCAAACAGTAGTTAAGCTCTGCACACATATGAACCTCCACTGGCCTATGGAGCAATTAGAACCTCCAATTAGTACCTAGACAATAGTTACAGCCACCCTCTGCTGAACATTTCTGTTGATGAGAATTGTGGAGGCACTGCTTAACACTGGTATATATCTATTTCGTACATGTGCAGGTTGAGTATTTAATATCAACTGTCGCATGTGACCTCGGATGACATTGGCAGCTCCGCTTATATAAACACACATCATCATCAGAGATGTCCCTACAGAATCTTCTTACTGACATTCAGGATGACAGAACTGACTCTTCAGTGCTTAACACTGGAAGATTATTAGCAACATACTCAGGAGGAAGCCTAAAGGTTTCTGAAAACAGATACTGCTACTTTGTGGAGAGCAGTGATACGATGAGGTAAGGCAGAAAATCGCCCTTTAAATGCAGTCCATTTACCATTGACTCTGAAAAACAGTGCAGAACTGAAGATGCCACTAAGACAAGAAGTGACACGTCTTCAAGAACTTCAAGTCCAGTTGACTTTCTTCAAACTCAAACAAATAGATCAGTAGAGGAGTACAAAACAGAGTTGAACAGTGCTTGTTCTCCTAAGTAAAGATACTTGAGGACTTGAGCTTTCCAGATTGTTTAGTCTGTTAAGTCGGTGCTAGAACAAACTCTTGTTGTCACAGTGAGGTTACTAGTTTTGGTATGCTTGTGACTATACAGAGCAAATCCAAAACCTTTGCATGCACACTGAAGTAGTGAGAGGATGGATTAGTTGTTTTTTAAGTTTGGTCCAGCCTATAAATCCCCCTCAGTAACAACTAATCTCTCCAAACAACCTTGGGTTTACCATCTGGAGAACACTATTGTGATAGGTGCGTAAGCATCACAATGTGTCTACCTCTACGTAATTGAACTTCTTTTTCATCCATCCAACCTATTAAATGGTGCTGTTCTCTTTTAGAACATGCTCCACCATCATGAAGAGTTAGAAAATGGAACAGCATGGTCTAATTCGTCTGAATCTTCTGATGACTCCTCCAGTCCTCAGCTTTCTGTCGGAGGGCTTCGCAACTCCACACATCATAAGGTAATACACAACAGATACTATATGTTATTTATGAGCTGCAGTCTTATGTTGTTACGTAAGAATAGATATTCATTACCACAATCTCAGTTTTTTGCATCATTTACAATTACAACATTTTGTCTATACCTATTATGTGCAGAGATTATATTATTTAGATCTCAGTCTCTCCTTGACTTGGTGTATCCATCTCTCCCTCTCTAGACAGTGATAGTAACACCAGAGATTCAGCCATCTGTAGCAGGAAGATCCTCTTCACAGCCTGACATCTCCAGAGACTCCTCTGCAACTCCAAACACCACCCATAAAGTCTGCACTCTCATTGACGTTTCCAACATATCCAGTCACCAAGCACAGAGCAACAGGTACTGTTTCATTTTGTGTTTTATGCTTTTTTGGCGGGGTGGAATTCATTTAGTTCTACTCAATTCTCTCATAGCATAACATTTTTCTAAATCATATTTGTTTACTGATGAGTCCCATAAGCACAGGGACGAGTGCTCCCCCATGTTAGATCCCGAGTTTTCCCCTGTACAAGTGGAAGTGGACCAGCTCTCCGTCTAAAGGGTCAGACCCCTAATAATCTATAGATATTACCTAATAGTCTATATTAAGGATATTTTAAACTGGTGACGAGGAGATTTGCCTAGCTTCTCACTGTCTACTTCCGGACGTCTACCCTGCTTCCTCCAACCTAATACCAGGCTGAATAGCCCTTGAGCCCGGTACCAAATTGGCCAAGCCCGTTTACGGCAGCTCCCCTCTAAGTGATCCTGGCGCTTGGTGTAGTCGCTAGGAATGAATTTAAGAGACCCAGACCACAGGTCCCAAGGGTTGGTTAATTTAATTGGCTAGAGTAATCAATGAGAACTATTAAAGATCACAACACACTTAATACCCCAATATTATCTAATCAAAAATCCAATGTCTACATATTGTACTTTAACTGCAGTTCATAAATATATTGCAAAAATAGGCAAGGGCAAGCATACAGCAAAAAATTATGATTTCATAAAAATAAATTGTTCGAAATTTTTAGTTATAAACCTGAGATTCAATGATTAAATGTCCATTATATAAACCTGAATTTAGAAGCTATCTCTGTGTGAAGAATGTCCAATTTGCAGAGAAAAAGAGAAAAATTGCATGGCCATTGCAGTTCCTCTTTCAGCCAAACTGTGGAAACTTATAGAAAATCTTGACCTTGTACAAAGTCCAAAATGTTCTTGAGTCCACAGGCCTGACAAAAGAATGTCCAGAGTTCAATTCTAAGTTCTTCAACTGTGTGGCAATGGAAAATCTTCATTCTGTCGATCCTCAATGTTCTGTTGAAGTCCATCTGGAAATTTCTTGATGTTAAATTTGTTGCTCTAGATTCTTCCTCTTGTAAAAAGCTTTCTGCCTAAACTATAATACCTATATGTGGTCGATCTGGCATCAAGTTTCAGCTCCCGAAGATCCCCCGAAGACTTAACCATGAACTTCTCTTTTACTCTTATTTTTATAGCTTTTTATAATTTATTCTTACGTGATATGGCCTGATACTCAGCCGATGTCCACTTTAATCAATTTTTTGGTTATGTTTTCATATTTGGCTTTACCATTGATTATAGCTGTTGGCCAAGTTAACTTCCCTTCTTCTCCTTCTCCTATTTTAGCTTAAGATGACTTCATTGTCACAAGACAGTCACAAGATTATTGCAACACACAAATCAACAGCTTGACACTTATCACTTATCATTCTGATCATTCTTATTTCATAAAATTACTTATATTAATTCATTGGTATGTCATAAAAATTCCAAAATCATATATTCAATCACTTTCATTCATCTTTAATATAATCTTTGGTTATAGTAAGTTTAATCATCATAAATAATCAACACTCGTTCATGCTTTTATATGGATTGTGTTACTTTGCCTAGGTGAAAAACACCTCAGTGTCCAGTTCTGTTTAGATGGAAACTACCTTGCTGCCCTTGGGTGAGGCCTGATGCAAGGCCCCATTTCAATGGCAGAGAGGGATTCTCAACCTTACTTGACACCCATTAAGAGATTAACCAATAATGTATAACTCATTTACAGGGAAGAGGAGAAAGGGAGAGTCACAGTGATGGCAAAACTCGACAGTGAGGAAGAGGACACAGGAAAACGATCTCCCATAGCAACAGCAGATGGGATGGTGACCAACAGCCACACCTCACGCAGCTACTCACGGTCTCTGAGCCACATTAGTGAAAGCAGTGCAGATGGCATTATGTTGACAGACAGGTCAGCAGGTGAACCAGGAGAGGTTATGTCTTTGGCTTCTGGGCTCTCCATCAATGATATTGAAATGGAGATTCCCAGCAGAACTCCTGAGCCACCCAGCTCTGCTGTCACAGACACTGACCTGTCACCAAGAAGGCTCGGTATTGTGGAAGAAAATACAACAGATCAACATCGAAACAGAAAGCAACAGGATACACCCAGCTCTGTGCTCAGATTCTCCTCTGTCAGGACTGAAGAAGTGGACGATAACACTCAGACACAAATGAACATACACCCACACCAAGAGCATGACACACTCCCAGAGAGTGAGGATGTGACGTATGTAGCCCGTCGGGTGTCAGTGGGGGAGGAGATGCCAAGTGCTGAAGAAGGTCCAGTGGACAGTGGATTGGAGGATGCCCTGGGAGCTGTAGTTTCCTTTTTGGATGATTATAGAGGACAGTTCCCTGAGTTACAACTACTGGAACAAGAGCTGAAGCTGCTGCAGGTTACACTGAAGGTGAGGATGTGTAAGAAGCAAGTTCAGTTGCTTCCAGAGGTATGTAGATCAGCCAAAAACTGTTCTAAAGCAAAAACACTGCTGTTTTGTTAAAACAATTTAATGACCTGAATAGCGAGTAACTTCATGAGTAAAAGGAAGTCTTTTTTCCATTTTTCCCACTCATGGTCTTGCTCAGCTAAAGGATTAATTGTTATCAGCTTGTGATCAAATATCATCTCATGATTAGATATTCTACTACACATACACCAGGAGCATAGACTCTTGATCACAACATTTCCATGTGAATAATCGATATTATATATACAGTATATACATGCATAAAACATGACAAAAACACACATCATTAGCATGAATATTTACGTAACCACAGAGAGCAGGCATAGCAATAGCTTTGAAGCATGAGTGTGTAGAATATTAAACTTACCATTAACACAACAGACACATTGGTCTCTTTCATTACCATGTCAGTTCAGTACTGACTTCAGACCAGCATTCACAAACAGACGTTGCTGCATATCCTCATACGTTGCACAATGTTTAAAGCGAAGAGATATCTTCTTACTTTTTTTAAAGTATTTAGCAAGCTGTCTTCCCTGATATCTAGAGGTATTGTTGTTGTATATGTAGTGTTGTTGTTGTTGTATTCTCTTGCAGGGAACCCCCAATAAACATGATGTTTGCAATGTTCATGATAGTAGATAGTTAATTAGAGATGTTATTAACAGGTAGGACAAAGCAAGGAGGAGGCAAAATCGGTTCTTAGGAAGCCTGTTAGGAGCAGCTTAAACTGAACAAATGCACAGATTTGTTAGCAGATAATTCTAACTAAGGGAAAATGTGCAAACTCTAAAAAACACATGTACATACTGAAAAACCAATGCCATGCATGATGGTATCATTAGCATAAAAGTGGACATTCCAGTAATGAAATGACTATATAACAGAGGGCCAAGTACTAATCCTTGTGGGACACCTTTAAGAGAGAATACACATTATTTCAAGGAACAGGAAACTAAAAAACATGGGTTTGTAGCTGAATAGTGTTTGTGTTAATTATGAATGTGCTGTCATACCATCAGCTTAATATAGTCTAATTTTTGTGACAACGTGTTTTTTCGACCTCTATGAAAGCTTGACAGTGCAGGACTGTGTAACATATACTGTACATGTAAAGGACCATGAAACTTACCACTACTGTCCATCTGTTACACTGGTGCAAACACCAATATATGAGTGTACTGCAAAGCTTGCCTCACCAGATTTGGGTTTTTTTTAGTTGAGCTTGGTGAAGCTGCTAACATCTTCAGTTCTGGTTGTGTGTGGCTCATTCCTAATATACAGTTTCTAGCTGACAGATAGTTACCTTTAGATTGTGTGCCTTGTTTGTGTATTGGCATGGTAGCCTACTCCACGATGCTTCTATTTAGTATTTGCTCCATTGTTTCACAGGCTTTGCTTTGGTTAACTCCATTAGGGAGGACTTCAAGTTGTAATTACAGCCCTATTCATTTTCATCATCCAGTATTAGCTTATCCCAGGTATATCTGTATCAGAAACTGCAATACAGAAATGATTTTATTTAGAATGTGTCTCCATATCATAGTGCTGGCACATGTTCCGCTGCAACAGCACACACTCCACTCTGTTTTCACCCACTATGTCTTATTTGGGCTCACTTTATCTCATCTTGTCTAAGTGCATTTGTTAGTATACTGTTAATAATTGATTCATTTATTGGTTGAGCCTGTTTGGGCTTATAGTTTGAGACTCATTTGTCTGAGTCTCTTCCATATAGTTGTTTAGATTCTGTCACCATCTTGCTAAACCTTTACTTTAATCTTCCTCCTTTTACAACTTCAGCAGTCTGAGCTTTGCTGTGTGTCAGCTTTGTTGTTGTAACACATCTTGTTGTATGGTGATACACAACTGTCCTCACAGAAGCTGTATGTATGATGTCAAAGCCTCTGTGAACTCATTCAGACTGTTGGTAGCACTCCTGAAACGATCCGAGTCTATACAGTTAAAGCAGACCCATAGATCCTCCATAGCGTCACTGGTGCACTGCTTCGATGTCCTCACAACAGATTTGCAGAGCTTTTATTTCTGCTTGTCTATTGGAATCAGGTAGACCATGACATTTAGTCCATTTTGTCCATTCCAGTATGTGATCAGCTTACAGTTGATAAAAAGTTTCCAATCGGCAGCAGAAAATAAAGTAAACAAGTCAAGACAAAAACAATGTAAACCGACACATCGAGGCAAATACATCATGCTACAACTTTTTAGTTGCTGTTACAAAAGAAAACTAACAAGGTTCTCACTTTAAGTAACTAACCCTGATCACTTTAGACTTTGTCCTTACCATCGTCCCATCAGAAAGCCTGTCAAACAAGAGAAGACTTTTAAAGTACCCAAATAATGATATGTTTATTAATTGTACAAAGGTTTATGAATAACTCACTTCATGTACCTGGTGAATTTTTCTGTATTATGTTTTTTCACATCGCAATATCGCAAAACAAAATAATAGTTTTTCCCAATATTGTGCAGCCCTACTGCAAACTATGTACACTTTACCTGGATATGCTGATCATCTCTCTGCGTCCTTACTGTCTTCCACAGGAATTTCTGACTGTTATTGTCAGCTGTGTTTACAGTCCCTCCAACACTAATGGCAAGGTGGTAGTGGACCTGCTAGCCAAGCATTCTAACACTATTTTGGCAAAGTTTTTTGGAGCTGCAATGTTTAGCTTGAGGAACCGTTACAGCGTGAAAAATGTTCTGACTTCATTTCAATAGTATGGGACCATTACTGCCAGAGGGAAAACATCTTATTCATTTGTACTATGGTAACATTATCCATTTCATGCCCATTCCTACCCACTACTCAGACTTGAAGACCACAAATAATGTGTTTACTTTCGCTGTGGAAACAGGAACTTACACATCACAAGCCGCAATCCCACAGTCGGAGGACACCATCATTTTTTTTTCAGCACCACTATAGCAGTCTAAGCAACAAAGAAATATCTGAATTCCACACCATGGATCACTTTTAAATGAAACACCTGATAGAGAGGCATATAGCCTTCAGACTTCAGGCGGAAAACTGCAACATCAAAAACAAGGTTCTTAAAGCAAAACAGAAAATTAAGGACAAACTGGAGCATGAATTTGGCAACATGATCACAAGACAACTTTCCAATTTGGAAGTCTGCCGCAACTTCTCCTCTAGCACCTGGATTTCCCACTCACTTTCATTCAATACCATTCAAAAGGTGAAAACCTGATGATCCAGAAGCTACACCAACTCAGCACTCTCAAGACATAGTAATAGGTACCCCATCCAGCTCCCCCATTATCAATGAGAGATTTATCAATAACAAAACAGTTGAAATGGTTGAAGCTTCAGGTGTCTCAGTGACTCACACTGGACAATAAACTCAGTTTCGTCCAACATACAACAAACATTCAAAAAGGAGCCATTAAAGACTATTCTCCATCTGTAAACACAAAAACTCTATGTCATCTACCATCTCCTCATGCTTTTACTAAAGCATGGTTCAACCCATTTTGCTCTGCTATTCCACCTGTTTTTTTCAAAATGCTCTGTCAGGTCAAGCTCACACACATAATCAACACCCCCAACCTCTTAGAGTTGGAAGCAGTTGGAAGAAGCAGGGCCATCACACTCATTGCAAATACAACAGCACATATCCACTTAATCATTATTTCACTGTACTGGCCTATAGTACAGGTGCAGGTCACTGAACTGAGAAAGGGCTTGCTTTGACAAAATCTTGGTATCTGCAGCCATAACAGCCAGAAACAGTGTGACTCTATCATCTCTGATTTGCCTTTGTTGCAGTGTGCTGTGTAGATAGATAGATAGATACTTTATTGATCTCCAAGAGAAATTCACTGTGTACAGTGTGTGTTGTGCTCATGTATTTCTCTTGGTCATTGATGACGTGCTGATTTATCTTGTACAGTGATGTGAAAGAAAATTTCCTCCTGAGGAGAAAATGTCCAGTCTAATCTGCTTTGTCCACAAAGAGAGAAATTAGTCCATTTTCACACTATAAAATGTTCCCTGCATGTCATATTTTTATAACAATTCTCTGAAAGACACATTTAAGAGATCTTAATCAAAAAATGTCTTTATGGAAATATATTGTTATGCAGTTTAAGAATTACAGTCTATACTGCACATCCATCACTCTAAAGAGCTCCCACTTCTTTTTCAAGTCATTATTACTAGTATGCTGCCTAAATACATGAACATATCAACAATTATAGCTGTTATTTGTATCTACCCCATCTGTGACCACATGTAGCTTGTGTGTGCTACTGTTTGAATATGTCATAGGGGTATGAACAAGGTTTAAACCAGATTGGTTTCTTCTAACTTGGATGACTGTTTTCCTTGTGTATGCTCAGTATGTGTGTAAACAGATGTGCATTATGTATCTGTATTCTCTTTCTAAAGACATACCTGACTGTCGGTCTACAGTCTGACTAGGGATCTGTGTGTGTTTTTGTGTAGGGCGGTAGGCGCAGCCGTTCACCCAGTGTAGTTAGCCTCACAGTGGAAACAGCTCTGGGCAGCTTTGACTTCCTCAACATATCTGACTGGGACGAGGAAGAGGAGGAGAAGGTTGACAGGAGGAACAGAAATGGAAGGTCAGTGCTGACAAACTGTCCAGAAATCTGACCAGATCCTCTGGAGAACAAACTTTGCACACTCACATTGTTCCTAAGATGTGTGATTTATCAGCACCTCCTGGTAGTGACACTTCAGTAATCGGTAAAAGAAAACTAAATGAACTTTTCATAAATTGTAAGAATATACAGTATTATATACATTGGAATAACACAACATGTTCTTATAACAAGTAAATAGCCTCTCTGTTAAGTCACAACATTATTTGTTCATACTAGGCAGACATTCATTAACATCAAACTCTTATTGATAAATCTCATTCTTATTCTAGTATCTTGCTGCCATCTAGTGGAGCTGTTTTGTAGGAACAGACAAAGTCTTCTGGACTAAAACACGCCCAGAAATAATCCCTCTCCATCATCATTTATGACCCTCTAGAAGTGTGTGATGGTGTGTGTATCTGCAGAGATTCTGCTCTCTGACTGGATTGTTTTTTTGCTGCTCAGGATGTTTCTGGGCATCAACCAGTGGTGTGCAGCCCCCAGTCAAAAACAGCACGTATAAGATACAATAAACATTTATTGATCTATTCCAGCAGTGCAAGGACAGAAACAAATACAGATAAGTAGTGAACGTAAAAGAAAATACATGTGTGTGTATGTGTATATGAACAATATAAGTTTAGGTGGAGTTATTGGTACACCAGCATCAAAGTTCAAACATCAAAGCAGTCTTGTCGCATTTTTAGTGTCAATACACATGAGGAGTCTACAGCCATGCCAGTAGCTCTGTTGCTATCATGGCTTCTAAATCAGACTAAACATCAGTTAAGATGTCTTTAGTATCTTATCATTTGCAAACTGGCACCAAACAAACCAAACTACAGGTACAGATCATGGAAATGAACCAAAAGTAGGGGACTGATTGAACTTCTGATGGTGCTAGAGAAAAGGCCAAGGGATCTCCAAACTGATTGCAGTTCATCCTAAGGGGAAAATGAATGTCTGAATCAAATTTCATCCAACCCATCCCATAGTACTTTAACCAAGACCAAAGTGGTCAGTGAGTCCAACTGACAGACCAACACAGTGCACACCGATAGGATGGCTAAAGCTGATTTCAGAAGGTTTTGGGTCACATTATGGGTTAGGGGAAGGGGTAGACTAACCACCTAACCTTATGATTTGTGATCCACAGCAGTTCACACCTTCGAACATATTTTAAAGGAGAGTTTATTAAGGAAAAATCACAAGTAAAGGCAATGGTGACATTTATTCCAACTCTCTGCTTGAGAGTTGGAATAAACGCTGCTCTCAGGACAGAGCTACAGACTGCTCATGGTCAGCAGCAATACACAGAAACATTCCTTCTTAAGGTGAGCAATAATATTCACTTTGTTGTCCTTTACTCAATAATTTGTACAATCACTATAACACTACAATACACTCACTGCCATATGACTTTTCTCATATGACTGTGTATATTACTTTGCCTATGGTGGTGCCTGTTTTATACTGTCCGTTATGCCCTGTGTTTGTATTTCCCATGCATGAGAGCCTAATTTCCCATTTTTTTCCCATATTTTGAGGTACAAAATAAATAAATAAATAAATAAACTGAACTGGACGGACTTGAATGAAGCTCAATTCCAATTGAACCCTGAGACTAACAGTGTTAATGTAAGCATCCCATAACACTGTGGGTGTCATTGAAATTTCCCCTTGTATTTGTGTAGGTCTCTGCAGGATGGAGGGTGGGAGAGGCTATCCTCCCCCATGTCACCTCTCACCACGGGCTGCCCGACTCTAGACTCCTCCCTGGTGGTCCACCTGAAGAACTGCAGCTCACAGCTGTTGGTATGACTCACACAGAGCTCTCTGACTGCTATAGCACACATGTTTGAGTTCAGTCTGTTAAGATTCCAGCCTAGTATGCCATATTCTTGCTGTATTTATCTACCCTGGACATATGGGGCACCATATAGATGAGTACAAGACAGAAAGGGATCATCCACACAATTCTATAAAACTATTTGAAGCAAAAGTTCTGTTCTGAAGAACCAAACTGAAGCAGCTTTAGTAGTTAAATTAGTACTTGTTATGTTTAAAATAGTACTGAAGTTATGTATGTGATTGTTATGGCAGTCATGGTTTCAGTTAATGTAGTAATTCAAAAACAGTGCCTGCTGAAACAAACACAACATGAAGCAGTAGCAGCTGTAGCAGTTATATCATTTATGACTGTGCTAATAATTTACCAAATGTAGTAGGTCAAGGTAGATTTCTTGTAGAAATATAATATTGGTCTTTTCTTTGATAAAATGCCATAATCAGTAAACTGCATCATATCCATGTTATTAGAGGTGGAGCACAAAGGAACAAATTAGTATTTTTAAAATGTGCTGTTGTGCTGAAGCTGTTGTTCTGAAGATGGCTGTATACCAATGTGTCTGTTTTGTGTAAAGTAATATATGACATATTATGTCTAAAGCGTCTGGGTATGTTTGGACCTCTGCGGTGTGGAGAAATGTATGCCTTAGACAGACTGCTGAGAGAGACTCGAGTCCTTGAAATCATCCGGCATATCACCAAGGACAACCCAAGATGCCACAGAGAGCCAGCTGAAGGTAAGCTCTTTGTTCATCTGTGTGGGCCTCTGCTACTGCTTTTATCTGAACATTACAAGCAGCTATCACTTCCATGAGCAGGAGAGTAAGTTTATTATTAATATCAATTGACAATTGACAGCAGATCAGTTATATTCAGATCAGTTTCATGACTATGACACACCAAATAACTACTTAACAGTCATAGTGCATGTTGCTTGCTATTTAATAAGATGAACCAAAGATAGTAGCGTTTCATCTAACATTAGGTAGTCAACATTAACACAGTCAACGTAGTCAACATTATTCACACAGCGTTAATTATGGTCACCTAAGTAATGCAAATTTGAATATGAATAGTCTCAAAAAAAGTCTCAGTCTGTAAAAGGTAGCTGATGTTTTTTGTGCATGGAACATTGTGAAAAAAGTTCTGATGAGTTTAGAAAAAGCTAAAGAAACTAGCTTTACTTTCAACTACATCATTAGCAAAAAGTGAGTAAATTATTTTTTGTTTAAATTATTTTCTCAAGGTCAAGAATGAATTGAAAAAATAACATGCTCAAAATTTAATAAAGGACTCAAACTTCAGGAAGCTTGATCTTGAAATAAAAAGAATAAAGTTGAACTCTTTATTCCCTTCCTCTCATGTTACTCTGACCTCTGACCTTTCCTCTGTCCAGTGATACCACAGCTGGGCCTGTGCCTGGGTGCTGTGTCACTATGGCAACAGTGTGTGGGGCAGGGTAGTGTGTACAGCATCTCTACAGAGAGCTTCCTGGTTACACTATCCAAAGTCTACTCCAGCATACTTCCTGAGAGGGCCAGCAACATGGCCGACACAGGTATGACAACATTTGTTTGCGTGTAGCACATGTTAGTGTGTGTGTTATGTTAACACTTGGATGTGTGTTTGTTCAGTGTTCTTGTGTCTGCTTGAACGAGTTCTGGATCAGAAATTACCACGGCGAGGCAGCAACAGAGACAGAGTGATGGTGACACTATTTCAACTGTGGAGTTACCTGGATGCCAACAGCATCAGTGACATGGAAACACACATCACTGAGCTGGCAGAAGAAGGTATGACAGACACGCACAAAGCCAGATGAGCACAAAAAAATCTTCTGATCAGTCACAGTAATCAGTGAGAACATCCCTCCAACAGTGTGGTTGGTGCAGAGCCTGGCATCGTGTGACCAGGATGTGATTGCTCACGCTCTGCGGCGTCCTGCAGAGTGCAGCCTGAAGAGAGAAGGACTTCACGCTGTGGCCAACTTACTGAAAGACCCCCGAGGCAAAGTGTCAGCCTCTGCTAGATCTGTACTGAGAAGCGTGGTTGCCCAGCCCAAACAGAGAGAGCAGGTGAGAAGACACTGCACAGTGTATATGTACACGCGTAGAGTCAAATATTAGCCTGCATGTACAGCAATACTAATAATATTGACTGAGCTCTAATCACAAGGCTTTAATCAGGCACACATATCACATAAACAACAATGTAAAAAGTAAAGTTAGTCAGTAGCCTATATAATAACATATACTGCAGAAACCTGCAGCAGCCACATACTTGGTGTAAGGACAGTTTTTACTGTCCTTAAAACTGTTCTCCTGCTCAGGCTTTGGTCAGCTGTTTGGAGTTGCTGGAAGATGAAAATGTTGACACCAGAGTCTGTGGATGCAAAGCCTTAGCTTGCCTCAAGGTATAAACACATTCAGTTTATGTTCTTTTTCAAAGCAGTTTTACCCTGTCAAATTACGATTTTAAGTAACATTGATCTACTTTATGGCACACAACAGTTATAAATCTTGTCTGCGCTGTATAATAGAGTATGTCCTTATATTGACCACTGTATTCCATCTGTTGTCATTCCAGGCCAAAGAAAGTATTGACCAGTTAGTGTATCTTTGCCGGACAGACAAGGAGGAAGTGCGAGATGCTGCCAAACAAACACTGCTGGTGCTTGGTAATTAATATATTAACTAACTCATATTAGTTAGATAGGCAGGCACTATAGTTCCTGAGTAAAGTGTTGTGCTGGGTACAAGAATTAGAAAGCAGAGGAAAAGGTGATAGTAATAATGTTACTGTGCTTTAAATAAAAGTGAATAAATACAGAAACAGGCAGTGTGCATCCAGTACCCTCAGGAATTAATTGCATTGCATTTCTTAAAAAATATAATCTAAAAGATTATCATTTAAATAAATGTCTGTTAAGTCACTATCTAGTACTGCAGCACTTGTAGTATAACAATTCAGGTGTCTGTGGAGACGTTACCAGATCCCAAGTGGCTTTTAACACAACAGACTCACTCTTCAAATCACCTGTATGGGAAGCCATGTGCTGTTTTTTCTGGGCCCTCTTCCAGAAGGCGGGTTTAGTGACAATTCTTGAGTGAACTCCAGTTCTCCTCCAGAGCCGCTCCCTGCTTCACTTGGTCTAATTCTTTCTTTTTAACTTGCTTTTCTTCATTGCTCTTCTACTGTTCAGTTATATTTCTTGACCTTTTGTTTTCTCGTTGCTCTGTCATTTGGTTGTTGTTTATCTACCTTCGCGTCCACTCTGAGTTAAAGACTCTGATTGGTTGTTTGACCCAGGCATCAGATCCTCTGTTCTGATTGTTTGTTTTGATCAAGGTGTGGTGGATTCTTGTCCAATGACCTTAGAGGCAGCAGGTGGAGCCAGAGGAGTCTGATTTTATCACAGATTAAATGTCTCATGTTTTACTGTCAGGACAGAGAGACAGTTTTAGAGAATACGACTAAAAGACATTAACTATTTTTACTTTAATTAACCCTCTGGAGTCGACTGACGTGCCGGTGCGTCCAAATCACATAACCACGTTTATGATGACGTAGCAGTAAGATGCAGCCTCGTTGAGTCTCTGTTTCAACTTCTGTGGACTTCAAACTGTATTCCATTTTTTAAATTGTTTTTTTTAATAATTTACACTGTGCTTTTTCCTGAATATTGTCGTCACGTGGTGCGCATTTTGGTGCAGGAAGAAACGGTAAAAAATGGCTATTGTAAGGAAAGTGCTGAAGTGCTAGCTTTTTTGGAGTGGCACAAATAATTTGTGGCACCTTGTTGTGACACCTGATTGTTGTTGTAAATAGTTGTACACAAAACACCTGAGGCATTGCCTGCATTTTAATGTAAAGTTCGTTGTATGTAACGTTGTTGTTTGTTTGTGTACATAAGATAGATCTATATTTCCATTCTATGTTATAAAAATGGTTCATTAGACATGTTTGTGGTTTTCACAGTAAAAAATCTAACTTTTTTCCTGTTCGGATTTTATGTTTTTTGTGTGATTTTTAGGTCCAATGTGTTATATAGTAATATAGTATGTCAAAATGAAAAAATAACCTGTAAAGTCACACATGTGAGGTTGTGCTAAAAAATGTTATGTTGAAATATAAAAGGTAAAATCAAAAGTAGTCAAAAACAGCCAATTATACTCTTGACCCCAGTGGATTAATTAATTTGTCCATTCTTTCATCTGCTTTTTTTTCCTTCATTGTGTGGAGCAGGTGAGGAGGGGAAAATGGCCCACAGACATGTGGAGACGTCTCAGGACAGCATACCAAGACTCTTCGCTCCAGGAAGCATGGCCAGCACAGCTTTCTAACACTACACACACATACACAAACACACGGGTGGGGATGAAACCACAAAGACAGCAACACAATATGAATGTCATAAGAATATACAGTATGCAGTATGTTCTTCTATGCATTACTATCATTTAAACATACAAAGACAAATCGATGACATACACACCATATACACTGTCAGAGAGGTTGCAGTGATACTCTCATCAAGGACAGCAACACTAGGCAAACATTTAAAGTCGGTAAGCGACTAAAACACCAGCTAATGTTTATCAGTCTGTGCTAACTACTCTGAGGAAATGAGTTGGACTGTAACGATGCCCAGAAAACTACACAACGTCAACATCCCTGAATCAAAGGATGGATAAAGGGAGGAGTAGAAGGATGAAATGGATATACAGAAGAAAGATGTGGGGAAGTAAAGAGGACAGGGGGGAGCTAATTCACATTGCCTAGAGTCATATTCAAGTCAAATTACTGTACAAACTCCTTGCCATCAACACAAATACATTATTTTTAAGTTGACAAAAGTCTAGAAAGCTTTTTATAGTTACTTTGTGAATTCATTTACATTTTCATAGCCTACTAAGTGCCCAAACATGTACAAAATGTTGACTTTCTAATATTTTTGTTTTTATTACTTTGACTCTTTGTAGTTTTTACTGGTGAACAAGTAGGCGTACACAGAGTAAAGATTCCATTTTACAGTACAATGCTACCCTGACCATGACATAAAACCACTTTACTGAATGGGTAATGCTGCTTCTAGTTTAAGTTAAAAGGACTTTTGAGCAATCTTTTTTTATACAGTTCTGTTTTTATTATTGCCAATGGCTCTATTTATGCCTTTTGATGGCGGTGGTTACCTGTCTGCAATGCTTTCACCAAGGTTGTCGTCAAGACCACTTAAGGCAAGTCTGGCTGAATCCAAATGAAACCAAATGAAAACAAAACATGTAACAGTGCCCATTCAACATTCTTCATACTGTTTTCTCACTGTTGTTTGTAAATCTGCAGAAATATTGCTTCATTTACTAACCGTGATTTCTTCTCATCCCACTCTTAGAAATAACTGAATCGTATTAGAATCAACATAAGCTTGCACAACGTTGCATGCTAACTATGAAAGTGTAACATTTGTCCACTTTGCAAACTGCAACTGTGTAGAAAATGAGGATGCTTGGTTGTTACATGGCAAAGATACACTATGGAAAATAAGTGACTTGCACTTTACAATAAGCACTTTTAAGTGACAGTGCTTAACCGTCATGGTGATTTTAAATAATTTAGTTTGTCTGTGGAAAATTGACAGGAGAACAACAGTCTGCTATGAAACAACTCCCACATGACTGAGAGATACCTAATAACACGTTCCTTAAGGCTGAGACCAGACTGGAGCACTACAGCCCTGACACTGTGCAATGCATCTCAGAATGGACAAACTGAAACTAGAGGTTTCAGTTTATCCAATCAAGTGCCCACACTTGATTGGGTCATAGAAACTGTGATTGGCTCATTTACATTTTATTTGCAAAATATATATAGTGACAATTATTATTGTATTATCCATATGAATTCATTTTCATTTCACAGATTATTGAACTTGTGAACTCATTAAGGTCCACAGGAAGAGAATTGGTTAAGAGAATAGGTTCTGATTTTTTAAACTCCACCTTACTTGACTTAAGAGTTTGTTCAAAATATCTTGCTACATCCAGAGGCAAAAGTACAGAATATAAAAATTCCAAATCAAATATAGAATACATCTTGAGGATCTTTATTTTTGGGTGCAAATTAATACTTGTTCCTACTGAGCTGAACAGTGTGTTTTATATGTCACAGAGTGAGCATTAAAATCTTGAGTCTCCATAGGACTGTGTTGGAGGATTCTTTGGGAGTCAAAAGAAATTTATGAGATTTTTATTGGATTGTATTTGTGAATATGACAAGAAAAGATATGTCATATGCTATTTTACACCCTTCTGGTATCTGTCTGTGGGACTGGAGTCCTTAAGCCAACTGTATTAAAAAGCTTCTTTTAACAGTTAACAGTGTAGATTTCAAATTCAAAAAACCTAGCTGCTTTCTATCCCATGTCCACAACACAGCTACTACTGGCTTACTAACTGTGAAATGTCTTCCAGTTCAGAAGATGAAAATTAAGGCTGTTCACTCTCTGTTTCACACTGTAGTTCTGTAGGTTTAAGACTGTAACCTTGTAAAGTTGCTTCTGCACAGAGAATGATTCAAGAAATTTAGTGCCATTATCATTTACAATTATGATATATCTTATTCTTGGAAATACATATGACTATATGCCATTGGAATTCAATATTCTGTGATTGTAAATTGTTTTGATCTTCGAAGATTCTTAATTTGTAAATGTATAATTTGTTTTATGAAATGCATTTCTACTGTTTAAAAGTTTTTTTTCCTGTCATTCAACCAGTCAGTTTGATGACTGTTTGATGAACTAAATAACTCCATGACCCTACTTTCTATGGCACTTAATTGTACCGCTGACACATCTGCTGTAAATGGGATGGAATTCGATTGGTACATCCAGGTCTGGAATCAGATCAGTTAAAAGTCAAATCAACCAAAAGTTTAACCTCCAACAGTAAATCACATATGATTTTAGAAAGATTAAGAATTCCCATCTGTCTCTGTTGTCTCAGTACAGGCATCCTTACATTGAACTGATTCACAGAATAGTAATAATTATATAAGTACTGGATTTAATTTCATGTAAGTTGGCCCCAGACATGGAACCATCAATTATTTAAGGGCTATGCCAGAGGTTTAACATGTTTATGCCATTTGCTGCATATAATATACTAAACTATTACTTGTCTTAGTAACTTGGTTTCAACTCTGTAGTAATTATAAATTATGACCCTATAATTACAATCTGGCTTTCTCATAATTCTAAAATAGGATTTCATTATTTTGATATATACTGTTTTCCATTTCTGTAAGTACAGGATTTTCAGAGTTAACATAATGTCTACCACAATAATGTAACAAAATTCAAACACAGAGCTGATGTGATGGATCACCAAACTCAAGTGAGTCTCATATCTTTGTGACTTGATGTTGATGTTGTACAAACTAAAACTATGACAGTATGAAGTCAAGAATGTGGTTTTTAGTAAATTGGGCAAAAAAAATAATGTAAACACACTGGAATCATTCTTGAAACAGTGGTGGTATTTCTTTGGTGCTGACTAGAGTCAGACATAGTATTGTTTTCATCACAGCCAAGTAGGTTATCTACACTAGGTTTGACCAGTGTCATTGGAAATGCCAGTGTCCAGTCCTTGTAACTTAAGTTGTTCTTGTGTATTGTAATCTTGTTTCATTAATGTCATAGTAACACTGCTGACAAAAATGTTGCCACTCTGCCCTTTTCATTTCCTGAGCACCATTACTGGAAGGCCAATGTTTATATCATCAGTATATCAATAGTATATAGAAGTGTCTCAGTCTGTATACTGTAGACTGTATACTAATACAATGATGTACAAATAGCATATGATGATTGCAGGTGCCCCTTAGGATGAGTTGTAATTACTAAGGTCTCTTTGCCTTTCCTCCTAGAGCCATCATCGGGTCACAATCTCAGGTTGTCCAATTTTAGTTTATTACATCCCCATGAGCCTCCGCTGAACTTTGTGTTAAGTGGCTGTTAGCTAATGTTAACATGCCAAAGTAACATGGCTAACATTGTACTTGTCTAACATGATCTTTTATCTTTGCTTCACTTAACATCACCCAAAAATATAATAGTTTTGATCTGAATTCTTTTCAGCTTGTGAACATGCTTCATACTCAAAGACATTAGAAGCATATAGAAATGTATCAGTGTCTTAATAGATTATTCAAATGGCCAAAGCTTTTATCTTGACGCAGAAAAGTTCTGGGTCATAATTTAATATGTGCCAACCCTGTTTACCTCCCTTTGATTGACTTAGATGCTCTTAGAAACACTACACTGTACTGACAATCTAATTCTTTGACACTGTAAGGAGAAACAAAGAGAAGGGTCATGGTTTATGAAGTTATAAGGAAGTTATGAGGAAAAAGGAACTTCTAATATCACAGTCAAATCAAATCAAATTTCAAATTTATTTATTTAAAGCCCAAAATCACAAACATTGTTTGCCTCTGAGGGCTTTACAATCTGTACAGTTGTGACACCCTCTGTCCTTAGACCCTCGAACCGGGTCAGGAAAAACTTTTTAAAAAATCCAAAAGTCAGAATCCACACAATAATATTATAAATAAGATAAAATCTGAATTTGGCCAAGAAAATGTGTTTAAAAATAAATCCAGAAATGTGGAATTAAAGAATGCAGACCTTTTTTTCCTCTATGGTCTTTAATGTACTGTTGTACTGAGGTAAGGGGTGATCAGATGAGGTATTGTTTACATTTGGATAATTGGTCTTTAGTACAACATACTATAAGCTACTGGAATCATAACATAGGACTGATATCATGTGGGGAGGACTTTATTTGATGGCTACCACTGTACTTAATGTATTTACCACTATAAGTTTCTATAGGAGAGCAGCAATCTGCAGCTATACCTCTGCATCCATAAAGCATCTCACAGTGTTTAAGTGCCTCAAGATCTGACAATAAAAGAGATGCATTAAGACATACATGAGATACTTTATTTAAGAATGAAGAGAGTGTGAAGCAGTGGGGAAACACTGCAACACAGTATAAATATATTTTTATTCACAATCTTGTCTAAAATGTATCCAGGTATTCTGGTGTCAAATACATACAAACTATTAAAACTGTATCCAAAGATTTTCTTGTAATATTGATTTTGTTAATTATTCAGTGACACACATACAAATGATAGCTGCGACTGTACTACACTTCCCTGAAGTTAGGGGAAATTTTAAAATAGTCAGACAGTTGTTTTAGATTGTGAGAGGGCATCAGCAGGCATCTTTGAAAACAGTGACACTATGACCGAAAAGGATAACAGCTGTTCCTGTAACAGCTTATTGTCCCCATTGAACAGATGTATGATTTTTTTGGTTGGCAGTATCAAAATATGAAACATGTATTCACAATTATTTTTTACTAACGTTCACTTCCTGATTATTTGTGTGAGGACTACCCAGTGCCTTTGGGTGTCACTTAAGAATATCAATGTACAATAGATGCACAGAATGTAGTACATGTGCTGCATTTAGGCATGTATGAACATTTGGATGCCTTATTAAAGAGAATACATCCTGGTTCAGATGTGCAGGATTGAAACTATGTTATTTATCCACTGATCCATAATTGTTTGCTATTTGTGATTATACATTTAAACCAATTCAAAGTTTTCAAAAGGCTGTCAAATGTGGACTTTAGGTTCTCCTAGTCATTTTTTTAACTCTCAAAATGGACTGCAGGATACTCCACAACTTCTACAGGCGCACCACATAGAGTAGCATGAAAGCCTGGTATGGCAGTTGAAAAGCCCTCACCTTTAAGGCTCTACAGAGAATGGGGAAAACTGCACAACACGCAAGGATGAAGCTGCCATCCACTGAGGACCTCCTCACTTAGCAGTGCAGGAAGAAGGCCAACAGAATCATTAAAAACCCCAGCCACAAACTGTTCTGCCTCCTGCTGTCCAGCAGACAGTACATAAGATCTAGTCCTGCAACACCAGGCTCAGGGACATCTTCATCCCACGGGCCATAACACTGCTGAAATCAAGAATTTACAAGCTCACTTAACCCACATCTTAGTATGCCTCATACTGCTAATACTTACTGTTTACATTCCTGTTTATATAAATTTATTACTACCACTTATACATTAACTGTCACAGTCTATGTATTTCTTAGTGCAGTGACTAATGTCCTGCTGATAACCTGTCTATATTAGTTTATTCAATTTATTATTTTATTTACTTGTGCACACCTGCCCACAGTGTGTAAATATCCTACTTTGTATTTTATTATATCCTATATTTTTAACTTCTACACTATTCTGTATATTATGTCTTAAGTTCTCCTTTTATGTTCTTTATACGTATTTGACATGACAAATATCTTGAATCTTGAAAAATGAACATTTTCATTTTATTTGAAAGGAAAATCATGTCTTCAAAAGTTTTAGTCGTTGTGCTTTCAATATACACTCAGACATTTTGAGGTAATCTTTGAAGATAAAGTTCATATCTCCGAGGGTCTTGAAGGCAGCCATAGTCTCAACATTGTGATATATGGGCTTCAATGTATTCCAACGAGGCGCCCCTCCTGGCCAATCAGGGTGTTTGCAGCAGCTTCGACACCACCCCCCAGCGGTCGCACAGGCGCACTGAGCTCCCAACTGCCATTTTGTGGCAGAAGCTACTCTGCTAAAGCGGGAGAGGGATTAAAACAAACTGCGAAGAAGCCTGCTTTTCTTACCAGCTTGTTAAACTTTGTAGTACAGACTCTCTGTTTTCGGTCGAGTTAAACGGAAAGAGAAACACAGAAAAAAGAGGTAAAGTATCACTACTTTTCTGATAAGGGGGAGTTTGCAGGATCTTTAATCGGCCTCTAGGTGTCACGATGGGGCTCTGGGTCCGGGCAGCTCGTCGGAGAGTGTTTGTCTCCCTCTATCGTTATTGAAAAACCTGTCAAAATACGTATAAATAACCAAAGTTCCGATAAATGTATACGCATCCTGTAGTGTTTTACACGAATCTGTGGAAATACCGTTGAGGCTAAGTTACGAATACTTCGACGATTTGGTTGGAGAGTTTAGGCCAAGGCGTCCATTTTCTCGCTTCTTTGTTTCCCGTCTTTACAGCCTTGACGACATGGAAACTGGCGGGTTTAAGTTATCGCCCAAAGCTAACATTAGCCTGTTTGCATTAATGTACGTCATGTAACACAAACAAACATCCGTAAAACATGATAACAACACGTAGAGAGTTTAAACAGTTAACCAACTCGTACTGTGCCTAGCAGCTGTAAATGTTGTGTTTTCGCGTTTGAACTACAAAACGTTAAACTAGACATTTATTGGAGGAAAAAAATGTAGCAACCGACGTTAGCCAACAGTTTGCTCAGACTCTAGGCCCTTCCCCTCCCAGTGCCCTCAGAGTCCCCCTAAAGTGACCAGATCATGCGTTGGTTTTAGTACTACACATCAGAGAACAGGAAGCTTGTCGCTGCTACCAATATTTCAGTCGAAGTTGGTTCAGTTAGCTTTCGTGCTGGCTCAGTAAACACACCGAGGCTGTAGAGTAGGCCGGCGCGGAAAAGAGAATGACGATGCATTCGCAGCAAAACGATCCTCGGTGACAACTACTTTACGAAGACAAAACGCACGATTTGTGTTCTTCCAAAATCAGCCATCTGCCACGATTGAGTAATGCTTTTCTTTCCCCTTTCTCTACCATCGCGCAGTGGTCGGAATTGGCAGTTGTTGTTGCACCCGTCGCCCGCTTGTCTCTTATTCTAAGCCCACCTAGAGCATCATAGCCACAGATATATATTATAGCAGAGAGCTCCCTCTACGATTGGGCTTGGAGAGCTACAAAAATACCGCTATAGAAATGCTGTGCAAGGCTTGTCACAGCTGCCCAGCTCGGCGCTCGGTATCGTTGCCATGCTGTGATATAAATGTGTTGTATCATAAGGGAGATGATCTATGAAGGCCTAACGTTAACGTTATACGAGTCTCTCATCATCGTCCCGTTTAGCAACATAAAGATAGGTGGACATCCTGCAAACAAACAGATGCAATGTCTAGTCACAAACATGACCATGCAGGCACTACACTCGTTCTCAGTAACAATACATATACAATTTACATTTACCACGGTGTTTTAGGCAGCTCTAGTGTTTTAAAAGAGTTGATTGAATACACTGCCTACTTGACAGCCTGTCAAGCACACACACTCAGAGTCCATCATATAAGTTTTTGTGGTTGTTAATGCAGATAGGCACTTAACCCAAAATCCAAGTCACGTTGATGTAACTAGTATATACTGATAAATGGCATGAAAGAAGTCAAAGGTCTCAACCGCCATTTTTTTTAATGTTGAGATACTTTTACTCAATGATCTACACAGTTTTCAGATTTAGATGCACACTAATTTTTGGACTGATAACCAATGCACCAGTCCAAAAATTACTAAGTCAGAATGGACAAAAAAGAGCCAGTAAAATACTGATTGTATGAAATGTTTAGAAATCATTTTAAAAATGATCACCATTTGTTACCTGTAGGGGTAAATCTGGCTCTAGTGTGAAACCTCAAACAATTTGATAGTGTGTGTTTTTTGTCTCAACCTGGCTGACATTGATGCACACAAACTTATTAACTTAAATTAAAAAGTATGAATTTTATTTAAGTTATCAGATGTTGATAAGTTCTTTATGCATGCCACAAATCTTCTGTACACATTCACAAACCTGAATTCCTAACTATTTTCTTCACAGGTTTACAGAGAGTGATGTGCAACCACAGACTTGCAATTTTATTAACATAATTTCTTAAACTCCAAATCATATTGACCCGGTTGATACTGAGCCCATATTTCTTGGTCTTCCTTGCCCTAAAGATGTTTTAGTTCTATTCAGGAAGGCGATGTATAAGTGCAGGGGTTTTTGAAAATATCCATTCAGTTGTGTGTTTTAAAGTTGGATTGATATCGAGCTGCACAACTTAAAACTTTCCCCTGTATGTGTAAGCATCTGTATGGTGAGTGATGTCCATTCACTGCCTGCCCATCTCACTGTGATGATGTGTTCCCCCTCTGCTCATTCAGGTTTACAGCCAGGTAGCAACCTGAAGTCCCTCTTCCCCCCCTCAGGTTGGCAGGGGCAGTCAGATAAGAGATATTTGATTCAGCAGAGCTCAGGGCATTCAGCAGCAAAGCAAAAGGGAAGTCACCTGCAGCACAGAAATCATGAAAACAGTACATTTCTCAGCGCTATTCCAGGTAACACCAGTGCTGCTGTGAGCCAACAATTTTACAGCAACAAAATATTTCAGCTTGAAATGTGTCATACCTGACACAAGTGTTCCCTCAGACACACTCATTTCATCAAAGTTGTGGATTAGTAGTTTTGGGTTTCATGTACAGTGAGCCATGTGTACAACCCAAAATGTTAATCAAAGAGAATGTGATTAAAAGCAGTGGACAGAGAGTGTCTCTGTCAGCCAAATACACAGCCTGTATATAATGTATAAATTCTGACTGTCAATCCTAGCAAGCATGAATCATGTTCTGCACTAGGGTTTAATGGTTTCCTTTATACAAATAGAACATTTGAAAATGGTTTTTAGTCTTCAGTTATATTAAAGAGAATGTATTTGTAAAAATATCCCATGATGGTTCCCACAGGATGTTTTGGAGTAAAAGAAAAAAATTTGTAAGAATTTGTGCTAACATACTATGGTGTAGGGCTGAACACCACTGTCATAACATTCTTTTAGTCGATGATTTAAAAAGCCTGGGGGCAACATAATAAACTGCCAATAATGTTTTTGTTTTTGTTTTTTTGTTTTTTCATATCTGCATATTTCAGTTCCTACCCAGCATGGACGGAGGGCCAACAGAGGGTGTAGGGGTGGTGGAGGTCACTGCCAAAGACTTCCCCTCCATCCAGGCCGTTCACAGCCAGGATGCCATGGTGGCTGATCTCCTCCAGCAAGCTGCAGAGGCAGGGGGTGTGGTCGAGGGACAAGCTGGAGTCATCATGGAACAAGGTTTTTACTAATTTGACACAACATGGTCCAACAGTGAATGTAAAAAGAGCTCTGAGTAGTTTAGATAACTATCGCATGTGGTCAAATATTCTATTCACAGCAACATTGTGTTTTAGGTCATGGGGAAGGAATGGTGGCAGCCACACAGGCCCAGCAGCAGCTAATGGAAGCTGGTGTTGGGGTAGGTGTGGAAGGTGGAGCAGGGGTTGAAATGATGGTGATGGACTCACTGGATCCCACCCTATTGCAAATGAAGACAGAGGTAAGCTCATTGTTACGAGCTTTGTGTTTGATTTGACATGATTTCTTTCCCCCTGTCTTGTTGTAGACAGGGCCACACATGATTGTTGTCATTTATGCTGATATCACTTCAATTTGAGAAATTAATTTAGCCAGAACAGAAATTCCATATAACTGCCAGGGTTGAGACAAATAATTAATATTCCAATATATTGTCATCTTTAATCACATGATCTGTAATCGATACACTTCAGTCAATTATCGATTTTAATGTACAACTGCAGTAGTAACTACTGTATGACTTTAATTAGACTTTTAGACTTTTTACATCTCTTCTAACTAAGCCTAACTAAGTATGATGCTGCAGCCTGAGCTCATCCAGACACTTTATCGCTGACTAAAGTAACTTAACTACCACTAATAGCAAGTACTTTTCTGTGGCTGAGGTGCTGTGCAGGTTCTTCTACAGCAGGAGAGACTCACATCCTACCATAAAATCACTGGACTATGTTTCCTCTACAGGTTACCCAGAAGGCCACTTTACTTAAAAGGGCAGGCTTGACTGGTAACACATAGGGGCATTTAGGCTGTGAGTGTGTTAACCTAGCCTCTTAAGAACAATATTATTATTATATTATTACTTTCACTGAAAACTATGAATTCATATAATTATTAAGTATTTGTTCACCTGCAAAATATTGTATTGTTTGTGTTGACTGTATTGTATCATGTCTGTGATTCCAACTACTAGTAGCTGCCCATTAAAATTAAGTTTATTTGCAGGTAATTGATGCTGCAGTTGGGGGATCATCATCGACAGTGGGTGTTGTTGGAGGAGTAGCAGGTGCTGCTCACCAAGCAACTGTAACAACAGTGGACCAGACTCAAATCATCACACTACAGGTGAGTGATTTTTTTTTTCTCTCTTAGCATCCCACAGTTTATCTTTTATCACTGTTTGTGGAATTCTGGAACAAGCTGTCTGTAATCTCTTAAAAGGTTAAAATCTCAGAGGGTTTGTATCCAGGTCTGTCAGGTCTTTGAATTGTCTTAATTGTTAGCCCAGAGATAATAAGGAGATGTGTGCTGACCTTGAGTGTCTCTCTGTCTTCAGGTAGTAAACATGGAGGAGCAGGCGGCTTTGGGTCTGGGGGAACTTCAGCTGGTCCAGGTACCTGTTTCTGCTACCACTGTTGAGGCCTTGCAGCAAGGCACCTTTGTAGACACAACAGCCATGCCAAAGGATGGAGACCCAGTCATCTGCCACACTCTGCCACTGCCTGAAGGCTTTCAGGTACACACAGACAGCATTTGAAAACTAGCTATTGCAGATTGGCAGAAATGCACTTAAATTCATAAATATGTTCACCTATAGTAAAAAGTTAGTAGACCAGTTTGTTAAATCACAAAACGACTTCAATAAGCTGAAGAGACTGTGCTCATCATACTACCGAATATTTGTTACACCCACAATCTTCATTTATTAGACTCAATTTTCTGACAGACTTGAAAACAAAACATGGAAAAAACACTAAATTAAACAACATATAAAAATTTGATCAACCACTGAGGTCTCCAAAATATTGATTGAAGCAAATGTTGTAGCCTGCCAACTTTGGCACGCAAGCTACTAAATAAAATACTGAAGGTCCTGGTTTAAGCTTAAATTATTGATATGATATAAATGAAAATCTAAATGGCCAAATCCAACTCCTGAAACTGACAAGACACAAACTGCCAGAGAGAAGGGATATCACTCTGTTGGTGTTATGGAACTGCAGAGACACTCACAGTGGTATAGATGTTACAGAGTGCAGGTTCCTCCCTCACATGGGAACAGGTGTGACCTGTTGCCGCTAATGTTGCTTCTTTGAAACATAGCTCTGTTCACTCACTGAAATACCCATTGATGTGTAACCAATCAGACAGTGCTGTGAGTGGGACATTGAGCAAGACAATGGGTGACTACAGACTGTGAAAGACTGCAGCATGACAATAATCACCTAAATAATCACATTTAAAGCCAATTCATGTTATTGACAGTAGGATATAAAAGAATTGTTCAGATAATTACAAAAATGCAGAATATCAGAGCCAATAATTAGTTTCCCTGGTAATTGGTAGACCCCCTAATCTAATGTAGTGTTTATATTTTAAGTGTTTTTTCAGTAAGTGAATTAATTGCTCAAAATTATATCTCTCAAATTTCAAATTTATTTATTTAAAGCCCAAAATCACAAACATCGTTTGCCTCAGAGGGCTTTACAATCTGTACAGTTGTGACACCCTCTGTCCTTAGACCCTCGAACCGAGTCAGGAAAAACTTCAAAAAACCCTTTATGGGAAAAAGAAGAACCTGAGGAAGAGCCACAGATGAGGGATCCCTCTCCCTGGGACGGACAGACGTGCAATAGATGCCACATGTACAGAGAACATCATCATCAATCATATAGGGAATTATACATGCTGAGTTCATCTCTATAGTGACCCATTGACTAAACAGTGAGTTAATTTGATGTATAGGTCGTTAAAGTTGGTGCTAATGGTGAGGTGGAGACAGTGGAGCAGGAGGAGGAGGGAGGAGAAGCACACCTGGAAGAGGAGGAAGAGGAGGAGGTGGGGAACCAGCTGCTGGAAGAAGGGGAGGATGAGCCCATTCAGCCTCAGAATGATGACCCAAACTGGGCTAAAGATCCAGACTATCAGCCCCCATCTGGAGCTGTCAAGAAGACCAAAAAGGCAAGATAGCTGTTTAATATCAATCTTGTTGTTACTGGAGACGTGGGACTCTCATATGTATATTACTTAATGATAAGGTCTAATGACTTGCTGTTTGTCCAGGGAAAAAAGAGTCGGCTGCGTTATGCTGAAGGAGATAAGGACATGGATGTCAGTGTCTATGACTTTGAAGAGGAACAGCAGGAGGGCCTCCTGTCTGAAGTCAATGCTGAGAAAGTGGTGGGCAATATGAAACCACCCAAACCCACCAAGATCAAGAAGAAAGGTGAAACACTGCTGGACTTAATAATTATTAATCAATAAAAAACGCAAACCCATTTGCTTGGTACCACTGGGTTTGATTCAGAGAGCGATACAGAGAGCAGAGGAATTTAATACGATTAACTTGCCTTGGGCGGGAGTGCCAATATAATGGTAGGGGCACCCATGACCCATGACATTAGTTAGAACACTAGATGACAAACAGATATATCATACTATAATATATCACATCATGATGTTATTATTATCATCATCATCACCTCTGCATTATTATCATTTCCTTAGTATTGCTACAACAGATGATATGGTAGCAGAATGGTTTTCGATATTTAAAATTAGATGGGTTTTTTCGAATATCTATGCAGGGAGTAAATTCCCTTCCCCGGTTTTTCAGTATATGACAGTTTTGTATATCTTCACTCTACTGGCCAGGGCCTTGATTAGTTTCAGCCCACTGTGCTTATTAGTTGTTGCCTGTTGTGCACACAAGGGCAGTGCATCTTACAGAGTCATCCAAATGATTGCCCAAATCAGATCCAGGTTTTAGTATGTGATTGTTTTACACTGAAACAGTGGCTGTGGGATTGTGATACAAACACTGTTGTTGAATGTGAGGTCTGTGTCTGTCATTGTTGTGTGTTAGGAGTGAAGAAGACATTTCAGTGTGAGCTGTGTAGCTACACATGCCCTCGACGCTCCAACCTGGACAGACACATGAAGAGCCACACTGACGAGAGACCTCACAAATGTCACCTGTGTGGAAGAGCCTTCAGGACAGTCACCCTGCTAAGAAATCATCTCAATACTCACACAGGTATTCAGTAACACACATTTTCATATAAATATTGCTCCACAATTAAAGTAAAATATTAGTATTTCAAGAGGAGACAGGATGGTTGAGATTTTTTGTCAAATGTTTTTTATTTATGCAGGAACACGTCCACACAAGTGCACAGACTGTGATATGGCTTTTGTGACTAGTGGAGAGCTGGTTCGTCATCGTCGCTACAAACATACACATGAGAAACCCTTCAAATGCTCCATGTGTGACTATGCCAGTGTGGAGGTAAGAATTGCTCGTGTTTGCTTTATGTGTTTCAAGCTTTACAAAGTTTAATTCAGTGTGCTACATTTGCTACACTAATCCCATTCTACATCCACTCATCCAAGTGTGAAGAAGGGTAAAGGACAAATTCACACATCTGTAGCCAGCACCGACTTAAAATGTGAATTCATATAATTATTAGGAGCCATACAACTTCTCTGCTCCAGCTACTTGCTGCTGAAACTACATAATGGCATACATTACATTTCTGTGACAGTATTCTGATATGTGACAGTGTGTTCGTGTGTATATTGTGTAGGTGAGCAAACTAAAGAGGCACATTCGTTCACACACTGGTGAGCGTCCATTCCAATGTAGTCTTTGCAGTTACGCCAGCAGAGACACATACAAGCTGAAGAGACACATGAGGACACACTCAGGTAAAACTAACACTATAACTACCTTTCTACATTATAAAGTAGTAAAGGATGAAAAGTGCTACACAGGGATGCAAAAGGATGAAATATATATATATATATAATATATGTATGTGTGTGTGTGTGTGTGTGTGTGTATGTATGTATGTATGTGTATATATATATATATATATATATATATATATATATATATATATATATATATACACACACACACACACACATATACATACATACGTGCGTGTGTGTGTACAGGGAGTCCTCAACTTACATCGGAGTTCCGTTCCTACGGACCTTGACGTAATGTATGCGATTTTTGCCATGTGACAGACACACACATACTTGCACATGATGATGGTACAAACTTATTGAGGCGTTGCTGAACAAACAGCCATGCAATAATGAAAGTCAAAACGCTAACACAGTTGTAAAATCATAATCTGGGACATAAAAATACTGTACAGTATTTGTTTTAATGTCGCAGACGCCGTGCACTTTGGAATTTATGGATGTAACAAGACTTTCTTAATAAATTTATGGGAGGTAGCGACGTAACCACGAAACACTGTAGGTCGAGGACGTTGTAAACCGAGGACTCTGAGCGCCCTGAGCTGTTGTCATCCTTACACTACTTTGGTGGCAGTAAAGTTACACTGAATCTAGAATCATTTTTCCCTATATCCTCGCTAAAATCAACTGTAAATCCATGTGCCCATACCCCATGAGGGACATTGCATATTTTTCATCCCTGTTGAGTTTGCATCCATGGGTATAGTTTTCATAGATATACTATTGTTTTTTGTGTGTGTGTGTGTGTGTGTGTGTGTAGGGAGGCTTCATATCAGTTGTCCATGCTTCCATATATTTTCTTTTTCCCTATATTCAAATATGCCCTTTGCCAAGCCCCTTCCTCATTAATTATAATTTCAATCAACTACAAAACTATCATTTTGACTTGTGTAAAATTAGGTTGTACTAATGGGTCCAGTACTATTAAAATCTGTACTTTTGGGGTATTTTATTTATTGTTTCTTCATTTGAAATCTTTTGTATTCTTTTATGGTTCTGTTAGATTCTAAAAACTAAACGTTGTTGTGTCATAAACCTGTGTACATCTTCAATCTTTTCAGGCGAGAAACCTTACGAGTGCTACATATGCCACGCCCGATTCACCCAGAGTGGAACCATGAAAATGCACATTCTGCAGAAACACACAGAGAATGTAGCCAAATTCCACTGTCCACACTGTGATACTGTCATCGCACGCAAGAGTGACTTGGGTAACACACTTGCATACAAACACTCACAAGATAGTTTACTTTACCATGTTGTTCGTTCTACTAATGTGTTTTGTCTTGTCATGTCATAAATCTCCAGGTGTCCATCTTCGTAAGCAGCATTCATTTATTGAGACAGGAAAGAAGTGTCGTTATTGCGATGCCGTTTTCCATGAACGCTATGCTCTGATCCAGCATCAGAAGTCCCATAAGAATGAGAAGAGGTTTAAATGTGACATGTGTGACTACTGCTGCCGGCAGGTGTGTATACACAGACATCTTTGTGTAGTGATACGTACAGTTATCATCCTCTTAGTAGTAAATATTAATTATTTTGTTAATTAAAACTATGACATAACATGTTTATCAACGACTTTATTCCTATGACCAAGGTAAAACCATGATGAGACATTAAACATGAACTGACTGACTGTATCAACATGCAAGACTAGTGTAGTTTTAAAATGTCTTTATTTTTGTTGACCAAAAAATCAAGGGGACCAATTTTATTTTATATATATATATATATATATATATATATATATATATATATATATATATATATATATATATATATATATATATATATATATATATACATACAGCAGTTCAGTTTCCTGTGCTGTGTAAACAAGAGAGGGCATGTTTGTGTCGGTAAATGAAAGTATATGTCAATGTCGCAAGTGTCATTTGTATAATGATGGATGCTGTCATGAAACTGTAGTAGGGAAAGTATGTACTGTATGGGAAATGCAGATCTTTCAGCTCAACTGCAAGTTTATTTAAAGCCGCAGCAGATATTTCAGGCTAAAGCTAGCCATCTTTGGAAAAAAAATGTGTTCAATGGCAAAACCTTTCCTGAAATAGTTTGATAATTGATGATATTTAATTTGGCAAAGATAAGCCTAAAATTGCCAAACTTTAAAAAAAAAAACAAGATGACATTGACTAAATATGATAAAAACCAAACGGTGACATTTGACACAGGATTCAGGTAAAAAAAAAATTGACAAAATTAACACAAGTGAGTAAACAAATCAAATCCGTCTACAGCCATGCAAGCACCTCTGCGAGTTATGTTTACCAGTTTGTCCTTCTCATCGAAGTTTAGCTGGTAGAAGTATTTTTACTGCATGAGTAAGAAATTTGGCCTGCTCTTGGCACGAGAGAAAAAGTCAGAGAATCACCAAAGGCATTGGGATTCATCATCTGGGGACCATGACTGTCATGACTGAGTATTTCAGTATATATTAGAATGGTGGGCAGGTTGGCAAACAGATTGACATTTCCATTCTTTGGACCTTGCCATTACCAAGGCCAAAAATGTAATTAGAATTTGGTATATAGAACTGTCTCTTTAGTTTTTAACTCTCCTATGTTGTTGGGTCCAGGAGCGCCATATGGTGATGCATCGCCGAACCCACACAGGAGAGAAACCGTATGCCTGCAGCCAGTGTGAGAAGACCTTTAGACAGAAGCAGCTGCTGGACATGCACTTCAAACGCTACCACGATCCCAATTTCGTCCCCACCGCTTTTGTCTGCCCCAAGTGTAGCAAGACTTTCACTCGCAGGGTAAGAGACAACTCTCTTTGTAGCTGAAGTGAACTTTTTGTTGGTTCATCATGGACTAATGATTAAGAAGTTATAAAGGTCATCAGAGTATCTATTATTGTGATTTTTTTTTTTTTTTTTGTAGAACACCATGGCTCGCCATGAAAACTGAAAACTGTACTGGGGAGGTTGAAGATGCAGAAAATGGAGCTCCAGTCCCAAAGAAAGGGAGGAGAGGAAGAAAGAGAAAGATGAGGAGCAGGAGAGATGAGGATGACAGCGGTGAGAATTTGATGTTGTATGCAAGTACTAGAATGATGCTGTGTTTGCCCAGTTCTAATTAGTTTATCTGATGTCTGCCTTTGATGCATAACAATCAGAGGAAGATCATGCTGAACCTGATGAAGAGGATGAGGGTGAAGGTGAGGAAGAAACATCATTGCTACAGGAAGAGGAGGAGGCGGAAAGCATGGAACTGGACCAGGCCCCTGCCGCCATCCCAGTACCGGCACCAGATGAGCCACCGATCAAGAGGAAACGAGGCCGACCTCCAAAGAACGCCCCTAAGCCTCAAACACCCAGCAAGTCAGTGAGGGTGGCTGCCAAGACGACTGCTTCTGGTGAGAACACTCGTAGGATTTATTAGACAGCATAAGACAGGGTGGTCTCAAAGAGCACTTTCATGGAGAACAGGACGTGTTTAGTCTTGGGGTGTGGGAGGATCACACATAGTGCTTAGGTACTATAAAGGCACATGTGCTAATCATGATTGTATGTTCAGTGTGATTCCTGGCAGTCATGGTCAAACTGCTATAAAAGTATTACAGTTCATGACAATGACTGATTCTCTTAAAGATTTCAGATCTGACTGGATCTTACTGAATCTTAAATATTGTACCATAACTCCCCTGAAATGCTGATTTACTGAATATATGTCTTCCTCGTAACTCTGGACGAAACCACTGTGGCAATGACTCCCTCCTTGATTGAAAGTTTAGCAAGGTAAACTAGGAGAGTGCTGTGTACAGTGCTATACACTACAAGGTACTGTATCTGGAATGTAGTGTATTGCATGATATTGCCCTGCGCTGTGGCAAAACTTGAGCTGTAAACCTTTTTTGGCATCAGGTCTGTCAAAAGAGGGGCTAAATCATGCCTCAGTCATAGTATAGATACTTGAGGACTCAAAATAAAAAACACAAAGAACAGCTGGATCGTGAACCAACTTGTCTTGTAAGTGTGCTTAGTGTGCAAAAATATAGAATTGTAACAAATGTAGCGTAGATTATAGATAAACTCCATGCCCTGTCATTCTTTCTTGTGCCAGGTTTTCAGTTTTTATTCCTATAAACCCATAAAGTGTGTCTTCACTGTTGTATTTTGTAGCTGCTGCCATCATTCAGGTGGAAGATGAGAGCACTGGAGCAGTGGAGAACATCATAGTGAAGAAGGAGGATAGCGACACCTCTGCAGCGACACCCCTGGAGCAGGGAGTGGCTGTGACCGTGGAGGGGGTGGGGTTAGACGGGGAAGAGGTGGAGACTGTTGAGCTGGCTGTGAATGAGGAAACAGCGGCGGCTGCTGCCAACGGGGATCTGACACCAGAGATGATCCTCAGCATGATGGACCGGTGAACGCAACACACGCCGCATACATAGCCGGACTATGAGTATTATACGTTAACATTTCCACATCCTTGGCCTTCACCTGATGTTCCATCTGTGTGTGCTTTTAAAGGCAGCCATTTTGCCTCCATTGCAGTGGAGCAAAACCAACAATGCACAAAGAAGGGAAGCCACATGTAAATACTTACACACAGTAACTTCACACACACAAAATACCAGATACTGCACACGTGTCATCTCCCACATGATATAGAAATATCGTCCAAGCTAATGACTGCTCCCTGCTCCTTAATGCTTTTTTCCAGTTTGGATGTCTTCTGAATGAATCATAGTGTATTTTGCTTCTTGTTTCTACCCCAAGCCACATCCTGTGTCAGCCTCTCCCCAAACACTGCAGTTAATGTTCAGCCCGACTCTGTGTTTGCCAAATGGAGACATTATTTGATCTATCTTCACTTTTCACCATCGTTTTCAGCAGTCCTGCTTTCTGTCCTTGCAATGCTGATGTTGCTAATTCCAAGCCTTTATATGTGTATATATAGATATAAATGTAGTTTTTCTTAATGAAACGTAGTATACGGTACATGAGTTTGCCTCTGAGATGCCACTTGCTCTCAGTTATTTAGTCTATATATTTTTTTTCCCAAAAAACATGTTCCTCCTTGGCTTGTGTAAACACATGGTCCATGTTGTGGTGTTATTAGTTGGCTGGGTGTACATGCAGGCTTTTATGGTAGGGACAGAGAGATTCTTCTTTATATATGAGGAAATATTCACAGGAGGATACAGGCTAATTAAGTCTGTGGTTTCTACTTTTCAGCTTTCAGCATCTGTTTCACAGCCACACTGGCAGCACTCAACCTTGTTCCAGTGGAAATGCACCCTCAGTCAGCTCATGCAAATGAAATAGTTGACATAACTGCTAACTCTTAATTCTCAGCACCAACATAGTTTGAGATGAGGTTATTTTTCAACTCATCCTCTACTTTCTTCTAGCTATCACTGATGGAATATTCATCATTCATAGCTAATGTTCCTGCTTCTGTTCCAAATTTTAAAGGAGAAAGTAGATAGTTTGTCATCACACAAACTGAGTGATTCCGGCCAGTTGGAGGAAATACAGGTAATCCTGATTTAACTGATAAATAAGGCACAGCAGCAGAGCACAGCAGTGATTGTGAACATTCCAAATACATAAAGGAACGTGGAATGAAATGCAGTGGTCTGTGCATTTGAATCATCTCACTTGAAGAAATCAGCCATGAGAAACTCAAATATTTGTTTTGAAACACCAGCATCTCTATTTTTTCTTAAAATGTATTCACTTCCTAGTTCATACTGTGCTTGGAACAGTGGCCCTCCTCCCCCACAATAATCAATGGTCACCAACAGTGGCAGGTTGTTTGCATGTAAATACACATTTTAAACCCTTTGCTTATTGTGAACCTTTTTTAATGTTTTAAATGAGATAATTTGGAGATACGCTGGTTAAAGCAGACATCAAGGTTTTCATCTATAGGCTAAACATCCGTACTCCATGTCCTGAGCCTGCAACGGTAATTTGCTAAATGACTTCTCCATCATGCATGCCTTCCACAGATTAGCCCTTCTTAACCAACCAAACTGAACTAATATGAACCACTATCATTTGTCTGTCTGTATTCTGTTGCTCATAGTCATTTTATAACCGCTTTGATTCTGTTTTACAGTTTTCAGTTGTGGCCATTCTCTTGTTGCCGCTGCATTTCTTTGCGGTTGGTTCAGTTCAGTAGTGCAAATGAAGCTTTGTCTCATTCGTTTCTCCTTTAATGCATGACCCAAAGGTGTAGGCTCAGTTTCACTTGTAAAGGAACAAGAGGTTAGTATCTGCTGAAAGAAAAAAACTGTTTGGCAACCATCTAAACTGTTTACTGAATGAAATTCAGTTAGTAACTTGTATGTAATGACAAAAAGTTTGACAAAAAACTTGTTCTTTATTGATGGATTTTATACTGTATTTGGAAGGATGACAGTTTTTGGAAGCTGTGTACTTTGTTTGCTGTGCTATTTGACTTAATTAAGATCAGCTCTTCACTAAGGCCCAACTACCCCAAGTCTTGCAGTACCACTAGCCCAGAGCTTTGAGTCAGGGTCCATTTGCAGCTGATACTGAGGTATCATCACTCACACAATTATCTTTTATTTTATTTCCAAAAACACAAGGTTGAGTTTGTTTGTGAATCAAGTTTAGAAGAAAATGAGTCTTCCAAATTGAGAAAACTGGTACAACTGAAGTCTACTAAAGATGTTAATCCTTAGAAAGCTTAAAAGCTCTGAAGTGACAGTTTGACCACAGCTTATGATGGTTCTGATGTGGCCTTCCCTTTATTGCAATACAAACAAACAATTTTATTGTTCAGTGGAACCACTTCTTCTGTAACAGGTGAGATGCCTAGTATAAAAACCAGGCTGTAAGGAACTATACAGGAGTGGTCACAGAAGGATAGTGGTGCCAAGAGACTGATAGAAGGTGTCTGAGGAAATCAGTCTTCATTTATCAAATTAACACTTTGCAAGAACTGTTCACAAACATCAGCCCTGTGAGGCCTGAGATCTCATTCTGTAAAACAAGAAAGAAGCAAATGTTCTGTTTTCTGTTATCATGTTCTGCAGGCAAACGGATGGAAGATGGATGTTTGATGTTCCCATAGCGACAGCATTGTTGTTTGTTTACAAATTGCTTGATTGTTTTGGCAGAAGAATTGGTTTTAAACGCATCACTGTTTTAAGACTGAGAAAACAGAAGAAACCTTTGCCATGTCACTTTTGAAGATGCGACACTGTATAGCTGATGAAAAATAAAATCATCCTAATGGGCCCATGTCTGCTGCATGCGTCTGTTCTGTCAATTAGCTCTACATTTGTGAAGCAGTGTTATGTTTAACAAGCACAAAACCTATTCATGCATGCATGTTATGATCTGCAAACAATTAGATTACCTAGTTGAAATCACTCATCACGTCTTGCCGCATTGAAAAAACAGAATCCATGAATATGCACACATTTTTAATTTTTGAAATTTGAACTATAGGACAATAGAGGGTACCTTCACTGAAAAGTCAGATCTCAATGACTGTGCACTGGAGCCTTCCAATTTCCTCTTTATGTTTTTGTTTCAAAATGGCATCACAAACTAATTTATTGAGTTTTAATTATTTACATCTAATGTTATTGTTTAACCTGTATGAAGCCTTTTTGTTAGTTAAGGCTTACATATTTTGTTATGCATTTATTAGCAGTTAACTGTGAGCAACTATCAATTCCTGTTTCATTAATGGGTCCACAAGTAGGTCCAGAAAGTAGGCATTTTCTTTTCTTCTTTTTGAAGTGATTACCAATGGTTACAGGCAGCCATTGTGGAAGATAGATGAGTTAACACACATTCTGTCATTTCTGATCATTGACATGTATTATCAGTACATTGTTCAATAGAATTACACTGCTCAAAAAAATAAAGGGAACACTTAAACAACACAATGTAACTCCAAGTCAATCACACTTCTGTGAAATCAAACTGTCCACTTAGGAAGCAACACTGATTGACAATCAATTTCACATGCTGTTGTGCAAATGGAATAGACAACAGGTGGAAATTATAGGCAATTAGCAAGACACCCCCAATAAAGGAGTGGTTCTGCAGGTGGTGACCACAGACCACTTCTCAGTTCCTGGTCACTTTTGAATGCTGGCAGTGCTTTCACTCCAGTGGTAGCATGAGACGGAGTCTACAACCCACACAAGTGGCTCAGGTAGTGCAGCTCATCCAGGATGGCACATCAATGCGAGCTGTGGCAAGAAGGTTTGCTGTGTCTGTCAGCGTAGTGTCCAGAGCCTGGAGACAGGCCAGTACATCAGGAGACGTGGAGGAGGCCTGTAGGAGGGCAACAACCCAGCAGCAGGACCGCTACCTCCGCCTTTGTGCAAGGAAGGAACAGGAGGAGCACTGCCAGAGCCCTGCAAAATGACCTCCAGCAGGCCACAAATGTGCATGTGTCTGCTCAAACGGTCAGAAACAGACTCCATGAGGGTGGTATGAGGGCCCGACATCCACAGGTGGGGGTTGTGCTTACAGCCCAACACCGTGCAGGACGTTTGGCATTTGCCAGAGAACACCAAGATTGGCAAATTCGCCACTGGCGCCCTGTGCTCTTCACAGATGAAAGCAGCACCATATGCTGGTGCGGTTGGCCCTGGGTTCCTCCTAATGCAAGACAAGTGCTGACCTCATGTGGCTGGAGTGTGTCAGCAGTTCCTGCAAGACGAAGGCATTGATGCTATGGACTGGCCCGCCCGTTCCCCAGACCTGAATCCAATTGAGCACATCTGGGACATCATGTCTCGCTCCATCCACCAACGCCACGTTGCACCACAGACTGTCCAGGAGTTGGCGGATGCTTTAGTCCAGGTCTGGGAGGAGATCCCTCAGGAGACCATCCGCCACCTCATCAGGAGCATGCCCAGGCGTTGTAGGGAGGTCATACAGGCACGTGGAGGCCACACACACTACTGAGCCTCATTTTGACTTGTTTTAAGGACATTACATCAAAGTTGGATCAGCCTGTAGTGTGTTTTTCCACTTTAATTTTGAGTGTGACTCCAAATCCAGACCTCCATGGGTTAATAAATTTGATTTCCATTGATAATTTTTGTGTGATTTTGTTGTCAGCACATTCAACTATGTAAAGAACAAAGTATTTAATAAGAATATTTCATTCATTCAGATCTAGGATGTGTTATTTTAGTGTTCCCTTTATTTTTTTGAGCAGTGTATTATATATTTTAAATTATGACCTACCTCAGTTTACAGTGAGTAGGATTTCCACAAAAGAAAGTATAGACTATTGACTGAAAGTAATCCCTCTTAATGATCACTTATCACTCACTAGAAGTGTGTGGCAGTGTCTGTATCTCCAAATGAACTGTTAGTGAAAACAGAAATCACTCACATTGTTCCTAAGATGTGTGATTTATCAGCACCTCCTGGTAGTGACACTTCAGTAATCGGTAAAAGAAAACTAAATGAACTTTTCATAAATTGTGAGAATATACAGTATTATATACATTGGAATAACACAACATGTTCTTATAACAAGTAAATAGCCTCTCTGTTAAGTCACAACATTATTTGTTCATACTAGGCAGACATTCATTAACATCAAACTCTTATTGATAAATCTCATTCTTATTCTAGTATCTTGCTGCCATCTAGTGGAGCTGTTTTGTAGGAACAGACAAAGTCTTCTGGACTAAAACACGCCCAGAAATAATCCCTCTCCATCATCATTTATGACCCTCTAGAAGTGTGTGATGGTGTGTGTATCTGCAGAGATTCTGCTCTCTGACTGGATTGTTTTTTTGCTGCTCGGGATGTTTCTGGGCATCAACCAGTGGTGTGCAGCCCCCAGTCAAAAACAGCACGTAGGGTGTGAGGGGCGGGACGCTATAAAAATTTTGCTACCAGCTGATCATAAGTATGCTACTACACCAGAAGCACCTGTGATTTGGGATGAAGAGGAGGGACCATATTTGAATGTTGCATTTTCAAACAGCAACTGACAAATCCTTCTTGTTATACATTTCAGTAAATAGTTTCTTTGTATGCTATGAGAGCGTTTGAAAAGCTGTAAAAACCACATAGCTTGCATAACTTCCTCAAAATAACATAACAACATCAAAGTAAGTTCTTCATAAGAATTTATTTTCTTGGCTTGATCAAAACAGAAGATTTCTTGCCTTCAAACTGTTGGCCTTCTTTTGCTTAAGTTTGTAGTATAACATCCAGAAGCTAGTATGAGCTATGATGTTAGTAAGCATCTTAAGGGGACCTATTTGCTTATTACAAGGACCTTAGTATAAAGTGTTTCCCAAAAGACTAATAATGGAATGCCACTTTTTATACTGCTCTTTATATACTTTATTGCTATACTTTCCCTACTCTGTAGTTGCTTATTAGATAACATTTTTGTACATTTAGCCCTGCGGTTATGTTCGTTTCTCAGGAACAGCAAAGTTGTTTCTGGGTCAATTTGACCTGGAGCATGTTTAATTACCCAAAAGTGTCAGAAACCAAAAAATCCCTATAAACACTGTTTCACTGTTTATATCTCACTATTACCTCCATTACTAACCACTTCAATATTTCTTCAATATTTTTTCACTTCAACAATCAATATTTATTTCAGTGGTGTTTTTAACCTCTCACAGACCATGGTTCGATGAGGATAATTCACTCGTTTTTCATAAAAAATGCAAGACCTACATATAAAATACAATAGTTTTACATGAGATTGATTCTTTTAATTTTTTTGTGGAGTGATAAATAAACACGAGACACCTCTTCTGTTCAGGGTCAAATTGACCTGCTGACTTAAAATCAAGAAAAATGAGTCATGGGTGTTTGTACAGAAAGTAAACATTATTTAAGCACTGTTTTTGAACTAGAAATGAACATTGGTTACACAGAGTATACACAGAGTTTAGAAAAACTCCTCTTCAACCAGCTCCAAAGTTCAAACTTTAGTTCAACTTAAAGCTAATCTTGAATGCATACCTTTTACTGTAATGGAGGAGTTATATAGCTACTTTTATTTTCACAAATGGTTGAAATATATGAGTTAGTTTGCATGCAGTTTTGGTGCTCTCTGGTGGATGCTGTATCCTGTGCAAGTACTGCAATACTAATATCTGTGCAAGTTAAACACCACATGTTAGTTACAGATTAGATTTTCTCATATTAAGTTCAACTCCTGTGATTCTCTTCATTTACGCTTTCTCCTTCTTTTTCTTCTTGTAATGCCATTAAACATTCAACATTTTGACACATCTTTAAATGCCTTTAACAGACTCAAAGTTGGCTTTGTGAAACTGCAGATTTCCTGACTGTGGTGTGTTTCTCTGTGTGGGAGGTTAGACCAGGTTCCTGTCAGCTCAGTCTTCGCAACCTTAACTACAATAGTGACTCACAGTATGGAACAGGATGTGTGCGTAGAAGTTCATGAACAAAAAATATGTGCACAATAAGCAAGAAAAGGTGACGTGTGTGCACACATGCATGAGTGGAAAAGAGAAAGTGGGTGATATGCGGACGTGCGTCTACAAGAAAGAAACTTGGGGTTGGATTGTGTGTGTTTGTACCAACATCTTTCTCCTATGGTCTCTACTCCTCAGGCAGCACTGGATGATTTATACTGATTGTCTTATTCAGAGCGCATTTGGTAGGACTTTCATTTTAAAATCTGGATATATTAGTAGTTAATTACATTAGAATGGCTGTTTCCTGTGATCATTTCTTCCTTTTGTAGTTGACTTATGTTGGAGGTGGGACATTGCAGGAGCACTCGATGATTGTAGCTCGACTTTTTGTGCATTTTCAGTTCATACCAGTGTTTTATTGAAGTCTACAATATGGGCTCAGTCTCGAAGAACCTGCAAGGTAAGATGAGCCTACCTTAACAGCGACATCGACGTTCTTTTATCGTAGTGACAGATAGTGATGATATGAGAATAGAGCAGTAACGCCTTCAGTGGTGATGAGTAATGGCTTTTAATGGACCATGGCATTGTCTCTGCATACTGTACTACATGTACTACCATATTTACACACAGTTCAGTGTATTTATGTAAACTTAGTTAAGGTGATGCAGTCTAAACCAACAGGCCTGTAATGAAAGCCAGCTTCATGAAGGGTATAGTGTTCAGTATTTTTGTGTTTTCTAGAGAGGTGTTGGTTCAACTTTATTCTCATTTTGTGAGTGTAGTCTGAATGATATTGTGTTAATCTGAAAGATGTTTCTAATATTTTGCTTCCCTATTTAGATCAGTTTATGTTTTAAATTGTTTATGTTAAAAATTATAGGATTTTGAAGTTTATGCTCTGAAGCATTGGATATTTTCATATAACTGTAAACTTTCAAATGCTGCATGTAGAACTGTTTTGAAACAACTGGACTGTTAACCAGTTACAATAAAAATGTAAATATTTTATGCTGCATTATATGAGAGAAATACAACACTTAACTACACCAAAGTCTGGCTTCACAAACATCAATTGGACTGATCTCCAGACGTAAGTCAAGCTGAGGTTTGCTGTTACAAAGATCAAATGTGAATGAGTCAGTCACACTAAAGTAATTAGCCACTCTGTCCTCAGCCAACAGCTGTGTTTCCGTTGTCACAGTCAGTGACACCAACTGACAAAAAGAAGGAAACATGACTCAATCTGTGGTTTGTTAATAACCATATAATAACTGAGCAAAGAGAGGAATTAGTTCAGAGACCACAGGATTCTTTAAATAGATTTTCTGTTATTGCTCAAATCATGACGGACATTTTTTGCTAAAATTTCCAGGCAAATTCATAAAGATCAACGGCAGCAAAGAAATTTGGCCTTCACTTTACAGAAATCCTATTACAGCACACAGTATAAACACATGAAGAGCTATACCAAAATAGTCAAACAACAGGAGTATTAAAGATTAAACACAACTGAATTAATTTAAAGTCAGTGTATGTCAGAAATAAACAGTGCCTTCAAATACAAACTCACTAAAAGTCTCTAGCCAAAACAGAAAAACATTCATCATCATGAGACTGGAAGTGTTCATGACATTTTTCTGGTTGTTCTCTGAGCTCCATGAATCCCTTACATAGCATTAATGACCATAGCTACATAAACCTGGGACTGATCAACTGGGCTAGAAAGCTTTCCTAAAATAAGGATTTTCCATTACTCATGGAATATCATGACTACTTTGGCCAACCTGACAAGAAATGAACACATGAACTCCAGTCTCCCAAATGACAGTGGACTGTGTTCTTTTGAGGAGCAAGTTATCCTCAAAATTGCCCTGAATTGGATACATTTGGATTGATTAACATACCAACATATCCTTGATAAATAGCATAAAGTTCACAGACTCTTGCCTTCATTAGTCTTGACTAATTCAGGTGATTTCATTTGAATGAATAATTATTTTGTTATATGTTTTGTCATAAATAAGAAACTCCATAATAGTAGACTTTCTTTCCAAATAAGTATTAATAGACTGAAATGGTTGAATATGCCACAAACATTTAAAAAAACCTTAATCTGATTTAAATTATGTCTAAACTGACCTTGAAAATTACACTTCATTGTTTAGTCCTGTTGACCAAAATGTGCAGATGTTCTAAAAAGAATGTAGTAGTAATGCAACAAGGATTCATCACAAGCCACGCAGAGGGCAGAGGAAAGTCATCAAAGTCTGTCAAAGTCAAGTACAGTCAGCCTATCCAGATGACAGGGCTCCTGTTTGTGTGTATGATCCTGTAAGCAGATCAGATCTCAGAGCTGCTGAAGCCTCACAGAGTCTGCTTGGTGATGCCTGTTGTTCTGAACCACACAAGTCAGCCATGTGGGAAATCAGCCAACAGATTTGTGGTGAGTGTTGGACTCATTCCTAATTATATTATATTATATTATATATATTATATTATATTATATTATATTATATTATATTATATTATATTATATTATATTATATTATATTATATTATATTATTAAGTTATAAGTTAAAAGAAACATGACAGTGCAACATAGTGTGCTCCGTGGAAGAAAACCTGTTCCCTATGTAGCTATGAAGGGCTCATTCTGATGAAATCACAATTTACACTTGGCACAAGGTCCATCAACAAGTAAGCTTAGGTTATCATGCAGGTGTCATATTAAAGCAGCAGTGTGTAGGATTTAGGGGAATTTATTAGTAGAAATGGGACATACTATTCATAATTATTAGTACTATTAGTGTATAATCACCTGAAACTAAAGCACAGTAACCTTGGTACAGTACTGTACATCAAATACAAAATGCACCATGTTGTTCCTGTTGGGGTAGCTATAGGTCTGTCATTCCCATATCTAATGTCTTGTCTCTCTCCTTCTGATTATGTCTCTACATGTTAGGTGCTGAGCCTATGGAGAGGTTACCTGGTCATAAACAAGCAACCTGTCAGGGTAAATGACCACTCCAGTGTTCAAATTATTTTAAGCTAAACCAACTACATCAACATCCATTAGCACATTTTATGATAATGTTTGAAATATGTGGGTTAGTTTTTTCTCATGTGTTTTGACCTGTTAAGCTTATTCTTCTTTTATGTGATAGATCTGAGCAATTTCATAAAGGAGTTGCAAAGTTATGTTACCTACATTTATTTTGTTTTTCTTTTATTTCTTTTTTGTATATGTTTCACGTACATGTTTCTGTCTATATATACAGGTGGAGAGCACTTTCAGCTACCTGGAGATTTGCTCCATCAACATTCACAGTCTCACAGAGGTACACTCTTTTGACATTTATATTCCATTTGTTCATCCTGTCCTTTAATTAACTAAAGCACCCTATTTAAAATAAATAAAAAGCTTTTGGTGGGGCAATATACAGAAATCATTGTGAAATATTGTGATATATTTGAATTTTGATATATATATATATATATATATATATATATATATATATATATATATATATATATATAAAGCTAAACATAAGTTATGGCTGATTTTGTAGAGAGCAGGCATCATGCATGTATGATGTAATGTTTGTGTTGCAGATTGTGTTGGAAACAGACAGGCAGACTCTGTCTCTGAGTGTATTGCACATCGAGGATCTTGAGGCCATGGTCGGTCACATGACCACTTCACTGAAGAGGATCTTCCCTGATTCATCCCCAGGGTTGGTCTCACACCGTAAAATACTACATGCACGAATGCACACCAATGAGCAGATGTGCAAATACCTCATATTCTGCATGCAGAACTAAATGCAGATGGGTAACTGGGTAACAAATAAAAGTAAAACCACAATATGCACTGTTTTAGTGTTGCTAGAAAAGCTTCAGTGCTTTGGATGAATTGCCATTGAATATAGCACACTCATTCATGCCCCCTCAGGATTATTTTTTTTATTTAGTGGAGTCTAGTCAAGGTTTCAGTTTGCCCAGTACCAAATACCTGCTAAGCCAGTGCCATTGTGTTTTAGTGTCTGGTGCTAATTACACAACAGTACCATGCTAACATGCTAACCTAACATAGTGAGTATTGTCAATTTTATGCCCAAGGAAACAAGAAACAATAGAATTAATAGATTATTTATAGATTAGTGAGCAATGTTGAGCCTCAGGCCAGTGTTTTCAATGTCACAAAGATGTGTCTCTTTTAACCTGACCAGATCGCCATGGTAACTTATGCTGCACACCTAGCCTGCTTCAGAGTTGGTTATGTCTAGAATTTTGGATTTAAATTGGCTTTAAAAAGCAACACCCTTCAGGTAATATTACCACTTTAAATGGATTCAACAGCTACACACGACTTTGGATTATGTTTTTATGCTTGGTCCTGCCAAGTCCATTTTCCACTGCTGGTACTGCAGCTAATAGACAGATGATCACACAGACAATCAAATTAATCTTTCATTAATATGGCCAAAAACTAAAGACACATCTGTGTATCGTTCATTATGGGACAGTGTCAGACCTAAATGCACTTCTTGAGTATAATGTTTGAATATACCGTATCACTTTTAAGAGCTCTACAATGTGCAGTATAACATTAGAAATAATTGAGAGTGCAAAGTAAATATATTAACTTAGGCAATGAAATTAGCTGGTTTTGTCAAGCCAGCTAACACAAGGAAAGCCTGGTTATGTAAATGTGTTTCCTAGTACACCTCTCTGTTAAACATCTGCACGTTAGCTTGTACAGCCTCACAGAAGCACTAACATGTAGACTGTAGACTCTTCCTCTTGTTATACAGTATATTGATCTACAACAATATATTTTTCTGTCCCGCAATCTTCAGAAACTTGCTAAAGACAATTTCTCCAGATCTCCAGCACAGACTCTTGACATTGACTGGTGCAGTCGAAGAGCAGCTGAGTAGTCAGCCTGGCTCCTGTGGTATGTGCCTTTCATTTTACAGGAAACGTGAATGGCTGTATGACCAGTGTCTGTGTTGACACATAAGAAGCCGTTTGTCTTTTCATACTTAAATAAAGCTGAGGATGTCATCTTCTCAGTAATGTTTGTTCATCTGACCATCACCATGTTATGAACACCTTGAGATTTGAAGACTAGTTATATATGTAGTCATATTGTTTGTTCGTCTTTGTCAAGAGCAGATTATGAAATTTACTGAGATGATAACTGATTGCATCTCAAGAAAGCTTATGTATTTGCAGATGAATAGTGTGTTTGAATGTGTGTTCCCCAGGAGGATTCTCTGATACCTATGCTGCTCTGTGTGACTTTAATGAGGTGCCATTTAGAGAGGAGATTCAGTGGGTAAGTCTCTACTGTAATGCAACATAATACTTTAATATGCCCTGTATACCAAACTTTATAAGGATATGTTTTACCATAAAATAATCAAGTGACATTTTGACACTGAACAATAATGAATGTTAGCACTGGTGTATCCAAATAAAGCAGTGCTAACGGTTTTGGCAGGATATTGACAACATCTACTATATCAACACCTGGAAACAGTTCAACCTGCAGGACTTCAGCCACTTAGACAACCGGTGAGATACAGTGCTGTTTCAACTAGTCTTTCCTTATATACTCTGTTATAAATAGCTCATTTCCCCTTGTTTCTCCTCTCAGGGACTTGGCATTAGCCGTAGCAGCTCTGTCTTTCAACCAGTGGTTTACGAAGATCTACTGCAAAGAACTCAAACTGGTATACTCTATTATTAGTCCATTTGAATGTTAAAGAATTTAGTTAAAGAATCGATTTATAAGATATGTTGACTTATAGTCCCTCACAGGGTAGGGTTAGTCCAAAAACCACTGGGAGCCTGGGCTCTTGCGGGAGGTTGAGAGGTACCGGACTAGAGACAGTCGGGCTCACCTCCACGCATAGCTTGGGCTCTGGAACCCAGCTCCTTGAGAGGGGCTGGACCCTCCACTACTCTGGAGTTGCCCAGGGTGAGCGGTCGGCGAGCTGGTGTGGGCTTGCTTATAGCTCCCCAGCTCAGCCGCCATGTGTTGGAGTTCACCCCGGTGAACGCGAGAGGGTCGCTTCCCTGCGCCTCTTCGGGTTGGGGATAGGTCTCTTGCTGTTGTTTGTGCCTACGGGCCAAAAACAGCAGTACAGAGTACCTGGCCTTCTTGGAGTCCCTGGGAGGTGGTACTTGATAGTACTCCGACTGGGGACTCCATTGTTCTACTGGGGGACTTCAACGCTCACGTGGGCAACAACAGTGATACCTGGAGGGGCGTGATCGGGAGAAACAGCCCCCCTGAATCTGAACCCGAACCGAAAGCGGTGTTCTGTTATTGGACTTCTGTGCTAGTCACAGTTTGTCCATAACTTGAACACCATGTTCGAGCATAAGGGTGTCCATCAGTGCACGTGGCACCAGGACACCCTAGGCCGGAGGTCGATGATCGACCTGTCAGGGAGGTCTTCAACTCCCACCTCCGGAAGAGATTCTCACAGATTCCGAGGGAGGCTGGGGACATTGAGTCCGAGTGGACCATGTCTCTCTGCCTCCATTGTCGACGCGGCAGTTCGAAGTTGTGGATGCAAGGTCTCTGTGGTGCCTGTCGTGGCGGCAACCCCCGAACCCGGTGGTGGACACACGGAAGTAAGGGAATGCCGTCATGGCTGAAGGAGTCCTATCGGGGGCATGTTGGCCTGTGGGACTAGTGACGCAGTTGACAGGTACCGGCAGGCCAAGCAACTGCCGCAGCCCGGACGGTCCTGGAGGCAAAAACTCGGGTCTGGGAGGAGTTCGGTGAGGCCATGGAGGAGGACTATCGGTCGGCCTCGAAGAGGGGGAAGCAGCACTCTGCCAACACTGTTTACAGTGCCGGTGGGGAGCTGTTGACCTCAACTGTTTAGTTGTAATTGTTTGGAATGTGGACTGAGGAAACATTTTCATTCACTCAGCTCCATTAATAATTGTGGCCAGGCCTTTCACTTAACCAACAATAAAAAGTGAGCAATTTCTAAAGAAAGATGCTACAAAGCTGCCATCCATCCATCCATCCATCCATCCATCCATCTTCATCTGCCGGGACCGGGTCGCGGAGGCAGCAGTCTGAGCAGAAATGCCCAGACTTCCCTCACCCCAGACACTTCCTCCAGCTCTTCCGGGGGGACCCCGAGGCGTTCCCAGGCCAGCCGAGAGACATAGTCTCTCCAGCGTGTCCTGGGTCTTCCCCAACGGGGCCTCCTCCCGGTGGGGGACATGCCTGGAACACCTCCCTAGGGGAGGCGTCCAGGGGGCATCCGAAACAGATGCCCAAGCCACCTCAGCTGACTCCTCTCGATGTGAAGGAGCAGCGGCTCTACTCCGAAGCTCCCCCGACTGACCTGAGCTTCCCTCACCCTATCTCTAAGGGAAATAGGATAGGATAGGAGATAGGATAGCCACCCTGCGGAGGAAAGTCATTTTGGCCGCTTGTATCCATAAGCAATCTTGTCCTTTCGGTCATTACCCAAAGTTCATGACCGTAGGTGAGGGTGGGAGCGTAGATTGAGATAAAGAGCGGTAAATCGAGAGCTTCGCTTCTTTCGACTCAGCTCCTTCTTCACCACGACGGTCAGTCCGGTACACCGACCGCATAACTGCGGACGCTGCACCAATCCGCCTGTCAATCTCACGCTCCATCTTTCCCTCACTCATGAACAAGACCCCGAGATACTTGAACTCCTCCACTTGAGGCAGGACTTCTCCAGCCACCCGGAGAGGGCACGCCACCCTTTTCCAGTCGAGAACCATGGCCTCGGATTTGGAGGTGCTGATTCTAATTCCAGCCGCTTAACACTCGGCTGCAAACCTGCTCCAGTACATGCTGAAGGTCCTGGCCTGATGAAGCCAACAGGACAACATCATCTGCAAAAGAGCAGAGATGAAATCCTGTGGTTCCCAAACCAGACTCTCTCCGGCCCCTGGCTATGCCTAAAAATCCTGTCCATAAAGATTCATGAACAGGACCGGTGACAAAGGGCAGCCCTGCCAGGAGTCCAACATGCACTGGGAACAGGTCTGACTTACTGCCGGCAATGCAAACCAAGCTCCTGCTCCAGTCGTACAGAGACCGAACAGCCCTTAGCAAAGGCCCCCGGACCCCATACTCGCGGAGCACTCCCCACAGAATACCACGAGGGACACGGTCAAATGCCTTCTCCAGATCCACAAAGCACATGTGGACTGGTTGGGCAAACTCCCATAAACCCTCAAGCACCCTGCAGAGGGTATAGAGCTGGTCCAGTGTTCCACACGACCTGGGACGAAAACCGCATTCGTTCCTCCTGAATCCGAGGGGTCGACTATCGGCCGAATTCTCCTCTCCAGTACTACCCTTGCGTAGACCTTCCCAGGGAGGCTGAGTGTGATCCCCCTGTAGTTGTAACTCCTTAATGGCCCATTCCTTTTGGGCCATTAAGTAATACCCTCCTAGAAAATACAATATACAGTAAGAGATGGGGGAAGACAAGTGCTCTAAAACTCAGCTGAAACTAAAATGACACTTCAATGGTCTGTGTTACACAAATCAATTTGGCATCTTCCAAAGTTACAGTCTAGACAAGATAAGATAAAATAAAATATTTCCTTCTTCATCCCAAGATTTAGTACCAAATGTCCTCTTTGTGTTTTCTCAGACAGTGTTTCTTCCTAGCTGAGGAATAGCAACACAAAGAGGTGGAGATTATTGAGATGTTTGATCACCAGAGCATCAGGGCAAATTAATGCCATTAACCTTTGCCCTGCTGGACTTTGAAGCATTTTAAATTGAATGAGATGTGGTCATTCACAGTAAAATGAGGAGATGGGGAGTGAGATGAAAAGTTCCAAAGCATTATCCCACCAGTTGTCTGCAAACTCTCCCTAAGTTCCTTGATGTATAAATATTGTGAATCTATGGGAGCCGTATCATCACATTTCTTTACACACATTTCATGGAAACATAACGAAATGAGTAATTCCTGACTGAAATGTGTTTTGGACAGTTTTGTCTCTCTGTCTTTCTCCCTTCAGTCAGTCGACATCCAGCAGCAACTGACTTTCCTGCTGTCCAGATCTCCCGTTCTGGAGGAGCTCTCACTAGAGGCCAGTGGACTCAAACTGTGAGTTTGTGTGTGACTGTGTGCAGATACATTGGAATATAGCATTCACTATATTCACATCAAGTTGAAGTAGATTTTCTTTTGATGTACATTTGGAGTTGTAGAAATGATTGTTAAGTTCTGTAGATGTAAGAGGGAAGCACTAAACCACAACGTAGCTTCAGTCTGCTGCAAACAACATACTTGCAGCAAATGCAGAGCAAGAATGCAATAATATTTGAAATATATGAAATTAAATAAACTAATTTGATTAAACATTCCTTAGTGAATGCATTTTAATCACCATAAAATATGCATTCATATATAAATTAGAATAAGTGACTCTAGCAGTATCTGTTGTCCACAGCTGCTTTACACTGTATGAAAAGCTTGTCCTTCAGTTCAGCCATCTGAAGGTAGCAGGACACATAATGATAGATGCACAGCCTCTGATTTGAGAGGTGTCATTACAGATCTATAAAGTGAAAATGCAAAACAAGTTCAAACACAATCAAACTATTATAGTAAGAGAAAATACAACAGTCTATTGTGGCCATCCGTTGTGTTTTCCTTTATTAAATCACATCTCAATGACATTAAGCTAATACAAAATACTCAAATACACCTCTAAACACATGTATCAGTCTTGTTAGAACACAATATTCTGCTTATTTATGCACATTAATCATGTACTTCTCAGCATCCTTTTCTAACTTTTTAAAAATTAATCAGTTTTGGTATTGAAATGCATTACAGTGCTGTATCACATTATAATTTCACTTAATTTTTGTTTACAATTGAAAAAATAAGGACTATTGCAAACAGACAAGTTTATGTTTATGGAAAATTTAGTATTTTCAATTATGCAGAGGAAGAGAAGAAGTGCAGAGTTTAAATGTAGTAAATAGATTTTATTAATTGTAACCAGCTGCACAAACATTCCCACAGCTGGAGCAACAGCATACATCAGCCATCTCTTCATTCTACCATTTATAGCATATTTCCGTGCGTTGTGTATTTTCGAACTTCAGGTGCCTCAGCCTCTCTCCTTCATTTTACCTGTCACAAATTTTAAAGGGGATGACGGGAGCTTACGTGATCAGTCCTCACTGAAGTTTGCCCTGACTCCACCTGCCAGATCTGTTTCTCCCACTAACCATGTATTCAGCTTCTCTTCCACCCCGCTGCAAATGGTTTGTACCAAAGCCTGGTTACAGGGACTCATTGAGACTGATGGTGACCTTGTTATTCTGCCGCAGGGACTTTGCAATCAAAATGGCAGCTGCCTTGCGGGAGCACACGTCCTCTACCCTGCAATCCATCAACCTCTCAGGAAATCCAATTGAAGACAAAGGTGGATTTTCATGTATCACATCTGAGTAGTATAAGTAGTATTAGAATAGAACAGTTGTTCTAAACCATGTTCCATCTTAAGCCAAGAAGACAGTTTTACTGTTTTCTTTCCTCTGTGAAGTTCGGTCAGAGTAAAATGATGGCCATCTTCTTGAACCAACATGCAGCTTTGAGTCACTTCATCCAAATAAAAAACAATAAAAAATCTACTGTAGTATGTAGCCAAGTTAATCCACAAGTAATATAGTGGGGTCAGGAAGGTTTAGTAAAAGTCTTTACTTGGTTATGAAGCAGGAATCAGCTGTCTGAAAGCTGTCACATCTGCAGTCAGCTTGTTATTACAGCAGCTACAGGGAGGCAGGATAAGACATGGCTGCAAGCATGTTCGGTACACCTGTTCATGGTGCATGGTCCCCTCATGAAACAGTGTGTTTTTCTTCAGTAACAATAGTTGTACAAAATACCTTTTTCATAGCAGACATTTTGACTCGTCAAAGCAGGAAAAGCACAAGTGGAAGTAATAACATTACCAAGTGTCACATTAAGTCATGTTAGTAAGTCAGCTTGCAGAATACCGTTATTAAATTCTATCTAGCTTCTAGCTGTGCTTCTCCTGCTAGTCTATAAGGTGTAAGTGTTACAAAAAGACACAGCAATGTCTTTGTGAATAAAGGGTGTACTGTAGAACAGCCAACATGTTACTTTTAAGCAGTAAGCACACTGGACTGTACACGTGTTTTGCATGTGCTGTGTTTATATTCTTAGGTGTAATAGCTCTCTGTCAGGAGTTGGGGAATCTAACTGAAGGACTTAAGCACCTTTCTCTGTCCCGGGTGTCAATGACTGCTAGAGGTACACACACACTAACTAAATGCAGTTATTTCACCACACTAGCTTTACATCTACTAATCCTCTTCAAACAACACAATCACCTTCAGCATTGTCTGATCTTTCTGTTCGCAGGTCTTGGCTGTCTGAGTCAGGTGTTATCCTCCACTCAGCTGTTTTCAGCATCTCTGACCTACCTCGATCTGTCTGGGAACCCTGGCAGCTTGGTTACTGAAGAAGCCACGGTACAGTCTTTTCTGTGTGTGTGTGTGTGATAGTGAGAGACAGACTCCACCTTTGCAGACTTCATCCACATGCTCTAGAATCCTGAACATATACCATACAGATGCTCGCTGTAAGGTCAAAGTATTTAGAGTTGCAAAAATGATAACTTAAATGTTAATTGTTTCACAAAATGCTTTTGTTTATGTGTTTTTGCTGTATGTGTTGTCTTACAGTTTCTCTTCAAGTTCCTGTCCAGTACTAACTCTCTGTCTCACCTGGACCTCAGTGACACCAACTGCCCTCTGGACACGGTCAGTTAGAGACACTTTATACAAACACTGTATCCTCCTCACATTGTGGTTTCAGGTAGTTAGTGTTGGAGCTGGGTTTGTAATGCCTGTGTGTGTGATTGTTTATGTGACAAATAAATGTTCTTTGATTTGATTTGATCTAAACTGTGTATTGAACTTCTGCCCTGTCATTCTCTACATAACACTTACTCATTCTAACTATTGCAGTTATTTGTGTCTCTGTCTGCTGGATGTTGTTACAAACTGATACACCTGAACCTGGCCAGGAATCCTTTCAGCCACAGGTCAGCTCCACAGTTCCAGTTCAGTCATTTCAGTGCTCCTCAGTTGGTTAGGTTTTGAGAAGTAAGACCTGTGTACATGACCTCCTCTCTGTGCTACTGAGACACATGGACTTCTGTTTTTGTTACTCTCATAGTCATCATTGATTATACAGCATTACTCCTGCACATCTTTTTGCAGTAGTATAATCTAATATAAGTATAATCTTTAATTGCATGTACCAAAGAAAAGTATTTTTCATGTGCATTATTCAAATTTAAACCATGTTTTATAAATATTTGACATTGGACTTGCATCAGCCTATGATGTGTGTGTGTGTGTGTGTGTGTGTGTGTGTGTGTAGAAAGGTGCGGGAGGTGACCAGGAGCATTGGAGAGTTCTTCAGTCAGAGCTGTGAGCTAAAATTTGTGGGCCTATCTGCAACCAAGCTACCTCCACAAGCTCTCAGGTGTGTTTCCTACCAAGAAATGCTGTAATGTGATATTCACTTTTTTACATTACTTAAGATGCTTCTTTCAGATTCAGATTTCCTTTATTAGTCCCACAGCGGGGAAATTTACAGTGCAACAGCAGCGAAGACACACAGTGGAAAATAGACAGTGAGAAATGTAAGACATAAAATAAAATAAAATAAAATGACATAAAAGATAAAATAATCCAAGATAAATAATTATAACTATAACTGTAAGTAAACCTGTACATAGTACAGAGAGGAGTGTGCCTGAGAGTATACATATGAGAAATATATAATATCTCAGGGAGTGCAAAAAAACAGTGAAATAGTGATGAATAATGAACAGAAGTGTATTGTTGTTGCATAGAGACCAGTTAGTCAGTTTTTTTATTGTTTATTGTTTGTTGTCTATTATCTGCAGACTAGCGGGCATTTTGTTTGTTGTACAGTCTGACAGCAGCAGGCAGGAAGGACCTGCGGTACCTCTCCTTCACACAGCGTGGATGGAGCAGCCGCTCACTGAAGGAGCTGCCCAGAGCTGTCAGAGTGTCCTGTAGAGGGTCTTGAGCATAGGAATTGTGGTTTGATAAAATAATATTAATTTAACATCCATGCTCAAGCTGACATACTTATGCAGCCTTGGAAAAGGCCACTGGATGGATCTTGAGTTCAACTAAACAAGTGGACTAAATGTCAGGGCTTGACAGAAGAGGCGAGTGTCTCTGGTGTCTCTGTTAGCTCAGACATGTCAGTAATGTAACGTAATGACCGCAGGACAAAGAGGAGTGAGTGTTGGGGAAGTTTTCAAACAGCAGAGATTACAACTAGAATGTGAAAAAATGACTTTAGAAGAGTAACATTCTTAACTTTGTTATGAATCACAAAGATTTCATTTTCTTCCAGTGTAGTGGATGCTGAACATGCTTCATTTTTTCAGAAACACTGATTAAGAGCATGCTTTGAGTTAAAGAAGTTAGTAGATCAGAGGCCAGCCCAACATGACGCCATGACTTGTGCTGTTATTTTTGAAGCCACATATACAGTACACACCTCTGATGCTGTTTAGCTGTTCTGACAAGGAAGTGTCACTTTAGCTTCCTAATTAGCTAATGAAACCTCTACCTCTACGAGAAAAGTAACCACCTCGGCGTGGCTTTTCAGTCATCAGTTGCCTCTAACCAGCAAAAGCTTAACCAGAGTTTGGGCTTACACCTCCTTTTGTCACTGAGCACTGTTGCAACTGGTACCAGAGTGACAGCCACTTGCTGTCAAATGTTTTCTCTGTGGGTCATTGGTTTAACTCTGCTATGACATACACTTGTATATGTAACTGATAGATTTTGTTTTGAAACTAGGTTATTACTGCAGGGTCTGGCTACCAACACCCGTCTCTTTGGGTTAGAGTTGGACCTCAGTAGCTGTGAGGTACAGTGCACACTCGGACAAAAATGCAAATGACACCTTTTTCATTCATGATGAGTAATAGAAGTCCGAGTAAACAAACTGTGTGTGTGTGTGTGTGTGTGTGTGTGTGTGTGTGTGTGTGTGTGTGTGTGTGTGCAGTGCAGCTCCGTTCAGCGGGGGCCCAGGTGATACAGGAGCACATCTCTGAAGCTACAGCCATCAGAAGTCTGGATATCTCTGACAATGGTATGCAAAACCACACAAATACACAAACCAACTCAAAGAGGTAAACAACGGCAGTATCCCATCATAATATCACAGTTACATCACAAGAAGTCTCTAGTCCTAACCACTTCATCTCAGGTCATTATCCTGCAGTCCAGAAATACGTACGTGTACAAGACCAAGGCCACAAGTTTAGCTGATAGACTGGTGCCTGGTCGGCACTGCCATTAGTTTAGCACAAAGACTGAAAACTGGAGGAAAATGCTTGTCCAAAGGTAACAAAATCCACCAAACAGCACCTCTGAAGCTCACACATATTTTAAGTGTAAAAATGTGGAGCCAGGAACCTGGAGCATTGTTGTCAGCAGAGAATCCAGGATGATAACAATAGGCCCAAATACTCTAATGGAAAGTTACTGTAGCTATGAAGGCTACAGGTTACTTAGGGAGAGTAAATAAAAAAACACAGATGAAAACACATATACTTATCATTGTTTTGGTTTGTGAAGGTGCATTTTAATAATATTTCATTTAATTTAATCTAATTTCACACATCTATTTGCTGACAAAAAGAGGATTAACTGAAATACATGTTTATGCTTCTGGAGAGTCAAACCTCACCACCCATTCTCAATCCGCTTTACATTTTTAGTGTTGACACAGTAATATCAATCCTCTGTGTTGCTCCCTCTCTCCCACTGTCTGGCTGTAGGCTTTGAGAATGACATGGTGACTCTGGTTCTGTCGGTCGGTCGATGTCACGCTCTTCGACACCTTGCACTGGGGAGAAACTTTGCCATGAAGTCAAGGTCTGGGAAATATAATACAAAGTCATGATCCATTGTACATGAAGTATATGCATAAACCATGCACACCAGCACCTGGAAACAACTGAAGTCATGGTGGCCATGAAGGAACAATCCTTAAATCCTTACAGACAACCTTAAAACGAAAAGGGGTTTGTCTCCAAATAAATCTCCTTAGAGAAGCCTGTTATATGCACCAAGGATCAGACACACATGAAATCCCTTCAGAAATGCTCTAATTTTATCCATACTATAGGCTTTTTATAAGGAGCTATATAAAGAGCAACTTTGGTGCATTATATGCATTATGAATTATAATGCATTTATATTATGTTATGACTACTATCATAAACACACAATCATTTCTGATGCACTATGAAAATAATCATAAAACATTTGAGATGTGACTTATATGTGAATTATTCAAGTTCAAGTGGATGCTCTTGACTAGATAAAAAGTAGAGGTTAACTGAGGGGGATTATAATCCAATATGACTACCTGTACTGGCCTATGCATTCCTCAATAATCAACTGTAGTAAGGACTCATAGTGTGCTATAATGGGAATACCAGCAGCCACGCAATCAGCCAGTTTCTAAACTGCTGCACCTCACTTATGATGCAGCATAAATTCTTTTAAATGTATGAAAATGCATTACACTTTACTTACCACCAACAGTGAAACATTAAGATGAAAGATGCATTATTAGAGATGCATCAGTATGTACTTCATCCCTTCAGTTAGCCTCTAGTGCATAAACTGTCAACTGGTAGTGACCAGGTCTCCGATTGTAAGCACATGACATCATCAGAAGCGCATGACCACTCTGATTGTGTTTACAAACCACGACTAACAAATCCTATCCATTCTGACTTTAACTTCGCCAACGATTTAAAATAGCAGGTTTACCTATATATTATATATATATATATATTATATTTCAAAATCATTTTTTGACAAAATGTTGCTAACATTTTTCTCCCTTTCTCATATCCTTCATTCTATGCTTTCTTCATTTCCTGTCTATGTCATATTTCCAGTTTTCTTTGTTTGATATGTATTCTTTCTGTCTAGCAGAGCTCTTAATGATGTTCTTCATCGTATCGCCCAGCTCATTCAGGATGAAGAATGTGTGAGAGACACTTTTTTTCATCTCATATACTCTCACTCATTAATATTAGCTCCTGCACGTATACAATTCATTAGGTACAGTTAAGTGAGTGGACTGTGGATCACTTCTATACTTACTGACTGTGTGTACAACTTGATGATTATTAAAACAACAACAGATTTCAATTAATTATCTCAGTGTCATTTTTTTTCTCTATATTTGACAGAATACAATGCCACAGTTTCTCATGTATTTGTGTATTTGTGTGGTGGTGTGTGTGTGTGTGTGTGTGTGTATGCAGGTCTTGCAGTCTCTATCTATCATTGTGTGACTCCAAGCTGAAGACAGGGATGTACATCCTGCTGAGTGCTCTGGGTGGCCACGCTGCTCTGGCTGAAGTAGACATCAGTGGAAACAACATTGGCGACACTGGAGCCAAAATGCTGGCCAAAGCCCTGATGAGTAACACCACACTGAGGTGCACTCACACACACACACACACTTGCATACATACACTAGCCTAAGAGTTGAACCCATGATGATTAGAGGCGCAATAACCATTTTTCTTCTACTCTAATTTTATAATAGTTTGTGAATTGCAGAATAATAAGCAGAGTTAGCATTATGGTTACATCTGTTTCTGGAACACACCTTCAAGGGAACTGTTCCACTTTCCATTAACATAGCATTCCTTTGTTTCTGCTATAACCCAATTATTAGAGTTTTACTTAACTATTATCACCTCTTATAAAATATTTACTTTAAGCTGTGTATCTGCTGTTTGCCACTAGGTGTCATCATTTCATTTTGAAACTAACATTCAGTATTTGGTTGGCTGAAGTATTTGCTGTGTTTACATTGTTATTTGATTTTGCTTCATTGTACCTTTTGATGAAGCACTACAAGTTCACCCAGACTATGGTAGGCCAAACCAGACCAGACAGATAGGGTTGTACCAGGGGTACCTCGAACTGACCTCTTCTCTTTCTTTCAAGGACTCTAACATGGGACAGAAACAATGTATCTGCCAGAGGTTACCAGGATGTTGCTGATGCCTTGGAGAGGTCTTATCTACACACACACATACACAAATAAACTCATAATAGTATACAATGAGTCACGCAACAATAAGGGTGGGTGAAGATCAGTCCTAGTGTCAATAGGACTGATGCCAAAAAACTGATCAGTTTCTCTCCTGTGTGTTGTACCCATTTGTATCTGATCAAAGAGTAGAGTTGTCTGTCTGTGCAAGATCCCAATGTTGTAAACACAACACAAATTAGTGCATGTCCTTCTTTGCCTTTCCACTGCTGTTGTCATGTGTACACTCAAACAACATGCGTGCACCCTCATTAGTTTAATCCAACACATGGATTAACAAAAGACAAGTGTTGTTAGGAGCTATTTCACAGATATGAATGAAAATGTCTTTCTGACTGAGAGGGAGGCTGTTCACTACTGTGGCAACACCACACAAAACATGAAAGTCTACATAAAGCTGCTACAGAGAAGGAGGGGGATGCCTCAGAGGGATCCCTCTCCCTGGGACAGACAGACGTGCAATAGATGCCACATGTACAGAGAACATCATCATCAATCATATATGGAAGTTATACATGGGTCGTAAATAAATTGTAGATAAACTGAGTTCATGGGTTCATGGGTATTAGTTGGTATTGGATCAAAACCTAATTTTGCAGTACTGTCCCCTCCTATGCAATAGTAAAAGTCAATAATGTTAGAAGACTGTTGTTGCAGTCATTAACTAATATGCTGTAATTACTATATTGTCAGTATCCATGGCATTTGATTAGATGTAAATTTTGATGATAAGATTCTATGTTGTGCAGGAATTTTACTCTGAGGCAGGTGTCTCTTCCGCTGGCTGATATTGCACAGAGTTACCGCAGCAACCCTAGCAGAACAAAAGAGGCCTTGCACAAGGTCAGTGTGTATTGTGAGATGTTTAACAGTTTATGATTGTGTTGGAAAATTGGACTAAAAACCTACACAAATTTTTACAACACTTTCTCATGATCTAATCTGTGTGTGTGTGTGTGTGTGTGTGTGTGTGTGTGTGTGTGCAGATTCAGCAGTGTTTAGACAGAAACAATCAAAGACTGTCTGACAGAGTGGAACTTCAGCAAGTGTTTAGAGCTCAAAAGTCTGATAAGGTAAGAAGTATAGATAGAATAGACTTAAATGTGAGTCCAAATTTGAGCTTGATAAAACTACACAATTGTGTTCGGTAATCAATCCTTTCATATCAAAGGTGGAACTCTGAGCGCAGACTATCTGATGGTTGATTAAAAAACTTGGCCCAAATGCCAGTTTCTGTCTTGGTCTGTATTTTCAGCTGTGTTTGTCTCGGCTGTCCTCATTTTAGCTTGTCCATGGTATGTGTCAGAAGCTGGAGGACAGCCTTCAACGGTTAAACCACTGCAACATTCAGGAGGCCCAGGCTGACATTCTGACAGCACACAAGGTGCTGAACGATGCCAGAGAGTCCTTCAAGGTACAGGCTGCTCAGATGAGTTTGGAAAACCACTATGAATGATGTCATTTTGGGCCAAAATAATCACAGACTGTAGAGGTAAAATGTGTGGCAGAGCTAGATTGCAATAGATTGTATCACAGTGTACCTAAACAACTGCAAATGATGCTTCATGCCACGAATGCTTCTTTCTCTGTGCAGCTTCTTCCCTCTCTGTATGAGACAAGCAGGAGGTGTACCTCTGATGCAGACCTGGTGGACTACATCCTCACGAACACTGCTACTGCACTGACTGATGAGTTCAATAAAAGCATACAGGTACACATTTAAATACGAAAGTCAGTAGTCACTATTGTTCTTTTAATATTTTCTATGTTTGTATGACAGGGAGATGCTCTTTACAGATTATTCTTTTCAGCTGCTCTTTCCTGGAGGGTCTTTGTAGCTGTTCTATTGGATTCAAGTTAGGTCATAGTTTTCAATTTTGTACTCTTGTGTGATTTTGGCAATGTGTTTGGGCCTGTTGGCAATACATTTTATAATGCCATCTCCCCTAAGTCTTTGCACTCACAGCACAGAATTCCAGAGTTTATGAAGACATATTGTAATTTTAAGTGAGCATGTGCAGTAGGCTCACTTGGAGTATAATTTATCAAAGTATTCATCAAGCACGTAAATCTACACACAAGATAGATTTAACTTCAGTTTCAATTTCAAGATTTATTTTATTTTCATGTGTACAACAATTACATGGAGTAGTCACTGGCAATGAAATTCTTGAGTCTCACAGGCTCCCTTAAAACAATGCTCAAAAATATTTAGAAGAAAATCCACATGTGCAAAAAGAGAAATGGATGTGGTGTGGGTGGCTCATCGGTCGGCTTTTGCAGAGCGCACACACACTTTTATGTATGGCGCACACATGTAGGCATGGGCCTAACTGCAGCGGACCCCAGTTCGAAATGGATATAGAGCTAAAAAAAATAATTAACTTAAGTAATGTAATAAAATACAGACCTAAAATATAAATTATACAACTAAATAAAATATATAATTAAAGATAGTAAAGTATTGAATAGTGCAATTAAGAGGACTTTAACAGTCTTACTGTTGGAGGATGAAGCTTCCCTGAGCCTGGTAGTGTGGGACAGGATGCTGCAGTTCTGTTGGTCAGACAGGCAGACAGCACAGTTTGTGTCTGGGGTGACTGGGATGATCCTGTTGACCTTTCTACACCATCCACATAGCCTGGGGTACTTAAACTTGAAGCTTTTGTTTACCAGTGAATACATCTGATTCTGTGTGTGGAAATGCATGGTCAATGCACAAAACCTGACAAAAATGCTCATCTTGGCCATGCTCAAGCTCCACTCTGTGTGTTTCAGGAGTTGGCTCAAGACCTGACGAAGTGTGCAGAGGCAATGTGTCCACAGCTGGTCCAACGGTCATCTGTGAGCAACTGTCTGTCAGAATGTGTGTCCAAAAAAAGCAGACAGACACACACATTCCTGAGAAGCACTCTGGTGGAGAACACAGGGCAGATCATCAGCAACAGACTGCGGTAATAATATTTACAGTGGGGCCAAAAATTATTTAGTCAGCCACCAATTGTGCAAGTTCTCCCACTTAAAAGATGAGGTCTCCAATTTTCATCATAGGTATACTTCAACTATGAGAGACAAAATGAGAAAAAAAAAATCCAGAAAATCAAATTGTCTGATTTTTAAAGAAGTTTATTTGCAAATTATGGTGGAAAATAAGTATTTGGTCAATAACAAAAGTTCATCTCAATACTTTGTTATATACCCTTTGTTGGCAATGACAGAGGTCAAACGTTTTCTGTAAGTCTTCACACAAGGTTTTCACACACTGTTGCTGGTATTTTGGCCCATTCCTCCATGCAGATCTCCTCTAGAGCAGTGATGTTTTGGGGCTGTTGCTGGGCAAACACGGACTTTCAACTCCCTCCAAAGATTTTCTATGGGGTTGAGATCTGGAGACTGGCTAGGCCACTCCAGGACCTTGAAATGCTTCTTACACGAAGCCACTCCTTCCGTTGCCCGGGCGGTGTGTTTGGGATCATTGGTCATGCTGAAAGACCCAGCCACGTTTCATCTTCAATGCCCTTGCTGATGATGGAAGGAGGTTTTCACTCAAAATCTCACGATACATGGCCCCATTCATTCTTTCCTTTACACGGATCAGTCGTCCTGGTCCCTTTGCAGAAAAACAGCCCCAAAGCATGATGTTTCCACCCCCATGCTTCACAGTAGGTATGGTGTTCTTTGGATGCAACTCAGCATTCTTTCTCCTCCAAACACGACAAGTTGAGTTTTTACCAAAAAGTTCTATTTTGGTTTCATCTGACCATATGACATTCTCCCAATCCTCTTCTGGATCATCCAAATGCTCTCTAGCAAACTTCAGACGGGTCCTGGACATGTACTGGCTTAAGCAGGGGGACACGTCTGGCCTGGCACTGCAGGATTTGAGGATTTGAGTCCCTGGCGGCGTAGTGTGTTACTGATGGTAGCCTTTGTTACTTTGGTCCCAGCTCTCTGCAGGTCATTCACTAGGTCCCCCCGTGTGGTTCTGGGATTTTTGATCACCGTTGCCTCTCATTTTGACCCCACACGGGGTGAGATCTTGTGTGGAGCCACAGATCGAGGGAGATTTAGTGGTCTTGTAGGTCTTCCATTTTCTAATAATTGCTCCCACAGTTGATTTCTTCACACCAAGCTGCTTACCTATTGCAGATTCAGTCTTCCCAGCCTGGTGCAGGTCTACAATTTTGTTTCTGGTGTCCTTTGACAGCTCTTTGGTCTTGGCCATAGTGGAGTTTGGAGTCTGACTGTTTGAGGTTGTGGACAGGTGTCTTTTATACTGATAACAAGTTCAAACAGGGTACCAGGAGGAGGAGAGGAGACTTTTAAAGAAGAAGTTACAGGTCTGTGAGAGCCAGAAATCTTGCTTGTTTGTAGGTGACCAAATACTTATTTTACAGAGGAATTTACCAATTAATTCATTAAAAATCCTACAATGTGATTTCCTGGATTCTTTACCCCCCATTCTGTCTCTCATAGTTGAAGTGTACCTATGATGAAAATTACAGGCCTCTCTCATCTTTTTAAGTGGGAGAACTTGCACACAATTGGTGGCTGATAACTAAATACTTTTTTGCCCCACTGTATGTAAGACAGTGTAATTTTAGTCAGTTTACCTAAAGCACTCTGTAAAATCACCATAGATACTGTATGAGCTGATTGATTGTTGTGACTGATGAAGAGGTAATAAATGAGAAGAGAGTGTGCAAAATGTCTTTAGTAGAAAATCTGCATGTTAGCAAAAATTTCTATGGCTGACCAAGAACACGTGGTAGGCCTTTCCAATGCTGGTTATAGAGATCTGGAAAAAGATTCCAACACTATTATTTGTATGTTTTTACTTTAGTCCCATGATGCTTTGCCTCAGGTTAATCTGTCTGCTTCCAGCTGGTTACCTGAAGCTGATGCAGCATGCACATTTTGTCATTTTGTCAAAACATTGTCTCCTCAAAGCTTATGACAAACTGCCAAAAATGAGCAAACGAGATGCAGCAGTGAAACCTGGTTTTCCTCAGCTCACCTCGTGTAGTCGACTCAAACAACGAGAAAGAGTCTGCTGTTGGTGATGGAGACAAATGTCGTCAAGCTGATAATGTTCGGTCATTCGGTAATATATAACTATTAACTAATCTGCTGCAGTCAAACGTGTGTTTCCTTCACTCTCTCTTTTCACCAATCGTCTAGTGAACTAAGACAAACATTGAGTGTCTCCCTGGCTGAAAGCATCAGAGAGCAGGTACTACAGGATCTGACAAAGGCACAGGAAAAAATGGTAAATCTCTATGTATTGTATTTTTGAATCTGTACATATATAGCATGTGTATGTTTATTATCAGTGTTTCAATGTAATGACACATGACTTTATCTGTAACATCCACTGGCCTTATTTGGTCACCATTGGGAATTTTAACAGTAAGAATTATAATTATAATTAATTATTTTGGGAAACATGCTTTTTTGCTGTCATATGCATAATCATAAGGAAACGTGAATATCAGTTTCCTTTCTGTACATATCAAGTTTCATATCAAGTTTCTGTTTCATATCAAGTACAAGAATATCCCCTAAATGTTAAACTGTTTATATATCAACTTAGACTTGACTTTCCTTGAAAACACCAATAGGTGTTATTATTCGTAATTATTATTATCTTGTATTTTAGAAAACATGACCACAAGTTTTTTGTTCACATATTGCGCATAGATCTGTTCAATATGTTGCACTCATAATTGGTGATGGTTTTCTTTATTTACTGTTTAGGATTGCCTTTTAAAAGAAAATTCAAGCATTTCTCTGAGAATCAAAACCCCAGAGCGACTGGCTGAAAGTGACTTCCCAACTGATGACGTAAGGGATATACAACCATATACTCTTCTATCCACTCTGTTCATATTTTTGTTGTCTTCCCTTACTTTACTCTTTCCATCACCAGTACAGTCCAGCATTTTGGAGAAATAGTTTCCAGTCCAGGAGCCTGAGGCCTGCCCCTTCAATAAAGAGTAAGATACAACCACTGTTACTACATGATTGAATCTATCAATGTCACTCCCTCTCTCCGAATCTGCACATTATAATAATAATGCGCAAATTAAAAGAGCATAGCACTAAACAAACTTTTTATAAGAGATGCCAAGATTTGGGTTGATATCGTGAATGTGCTTGCAAACAGTTCCCTATTTACACATCTAACTGACAGAGCAATATTAGCGTTTGGAGCTGTGTGTGTTCACCTGATGGATACACTGCAAGTCCAGTATTCACTCTCCTTTTAGCTCTGGTTTGGTCCCCACCAGTTCCTGAGAAAAGTATCTTTAGCGGCTAAATGTTCCACTATATTCAGCAGCTAGTTTCTATCTCTGTCTGCTCTGCGGTGACTGTATGGTACAGTAGCTTTATCAGAAATGTAAATGCTTCACTGAAAAAAAGAAGTTAATGAAAGCAGATTAAACTTGTAGGTTGTAAAAGCAAAACAAATTCCTTAAAGATTTTAAAATAGTCTGCAGACCTGAGAGAAACAAAGTAGACTGATAATTATCTGTCGGTTCATTACTACATCTTTTACAGTAGACATTAGGTGCCAATGTATACTTTGCACTGCATTACATAGCAGTATATGTGCAGTTAAAATGTAGCAGCCAAAGCTGGCTTCAGTTGCTGAGACTAGCATCATAACTGAATAAAAAAAAGTAAAAGTATAAAAAAGAGTGTCAGAGGGCAAGGAAAAATGTAATGAATGTGATAACCTCTCTGGTTTCCTCCCTATCAGTGTTAGGTGGTGAGCAGCTGCACATTGTTTGGAATTGCCTTCAAATACTAAACTCATCCCTGTTATAATTTAAGAGCATACATTTAGAAATGCAAGAGCATAAATTAGCCATTTAAGAACATGAATTGGTCGACAGACAGGTTGGTCATCCAGTTATTTCATGTGGGCCAAATAAAATGATTGGATAGGCCTGTGACAGCCACAGATAGTGGATTTAAAAAAAATCGTCAGAGCATTTGATTTATTGATTTGTGTCCAGATGTAAAGAGAATGTCAACAAATATTACAAAAAAATGTTTCTTGAATAACTGTCCTATCATGGCTTTAAAGTCTTTCATCAGCTTTTATTTACACCACCAAAGACATTTAATTAATGATGAAATAACCTAAAAAGAGGTATGTAAAATGTGAAAGACAACACACTAAAAAACAACACACTACTAATCTAATATTAATCAGGATTTACTATTTGATGGTGTTACATTGTCAACAACATATTTTAATCTGTTCTGCTACAATAGCAATGCAGTGTGACATTTGGCTGCAGGTATAAACCTGCATATAAACATCCTATCATGTATATCATCTTGTCCAGTTGTATTCCTCTTGTGTGCCGTGCCATGCTGAACCTTTGTGTGGCAGACACACAGCACTGTTTGACTAATTGGAGCATGGCCTGTTTACTTTTACACCAGTGACTTTCACCATGGGAGAAATGAGATGGGGAGAAGATGGAGGAGGGGATGATAAGGGAAGAGGAGGAAACATGGGGGGATTTGGGACACTCACAACACCCCACCCCCACTTCTTTTCTTTGATTGGTGGACAGCTTTAAAAGAAGTAATAATAATAAAACAAAATGATACATAAAAATAATAAGTCGCTAACCATTATTTTGTGTGTCTGTACATTTGTGTTTGCAGATGTAGGTCATAAAATAATCTAAATTTAAGCCTTTTTATTTATAAAAATGTATTATTGCTTTGCATTTCAAAGACCTCTGAAATCCTTAGAGCAGCTGGGGACCCTGAACGATTAATAACAGTGTAGGTTCAATAGGGAAGGATAAGGTAAGGTGTGTATGACTGTTAGCTCTGTGTGACAGGCTGATGTTCCTGTGTGCAGTACAGTGTGACTGCAGCATCCATCTGCTACCCAGCTACCTCTCCCTCTTTTTTCTCTGCATGTCTATGCTTAACTGATTATTTCTCTCTTTTATGTGCTCCTCTACCCCTCCCCCCCTTGTTCTCCCCTTTTTCTTTGGTTAGTCCCTCCTTTCCCTCTTTTCTAGTCTCTTGGCACCCACCCCTTTTCCAGTCTGTCCATTCTCCCAGTGTCTTTATAGCTCTGGTTGCCCTAGATATACTTGCATGAAGTACATTACAGCAAGAAACATGCCTGCTGCGTGGGCTGGATTCCCCATCTTTCCCTCCATTCCTCTCCCCCACCCTTCCCTCTTTCATCATCTCTCCTCTCATCAGTCGTGCTTTACTCCCAGGTCTCCTGGATGCAGACTGTGAGCAGCAGACCAGGGACAGAGGAGCAGAGAGGGAGAGGGGAGGAGGTGCTGGAGAGAAGGAAGGAGGAGGAAGGTGTGGCCTCCCGTGGTTGCCAACAGCAACCCCCTTGTCAGTCACAGCTTTAAGCCCCTCCCCTTCCACTTCCCTGCCCCCCTCCCCCTCTGGACGGCGGGAGAGGAGGAGGAGGGAGTGGGAGGTGGTGGCATTGGATGCTGCAGCAGTAGTACCAGGAGAGAGAGGAGCATCGTTCATTCCTCATACCAGTCTCCCCCTCCTTTACCCCATCTCCGCTCGAGCTCCGGAGGAGGAGGCTGCCAGCTGTGGAGGCTTAGCCAAACAAGAGGCTCCCTTCCCTGGCTGCTGCCCCAGCCGAGGCCCCCTCCCCGGCTCTGGATCCCCCACATCTCCCATGGAGCCTCTACCCACCCAGGGACAGACTCTAAGGCACTACACCGCCTCTCGACCACGGCCGCGACGCACTCACACACAGCCCCCCTCCTCCAGGCCTCAGGTAAGAACACATACACATACGCATAAATACCACTGACCATCCATCCACACACATACACACAAACAAACATTTATAATCATGCAGAAATTACGCAGCACATAGTATTTATATGTACACAAAACAATACATACACATAAAAATATGCTTTATACAGGTATATATATGCACATTCAAAGACAGCTACAGTAAAGTAAACTGGATGCAGTGATGAAAAGATGACAGATAGGAGGAAGTTACAGATTGATGAAGCAGAGAGGGAAGGGTAGATGAAGTAAGAAGCTAATTGCACAACTCCAAAGGGATCACCGAAGAGAAACCATTGAAATGCAGGATATTAAAACGAGATGGAAAAAAAGGGAAAGAGAGGAGAACAGAGGAGGAATGGAGGGATCAAGGATATTGTGCTCATATGATTGAGATGAAAAATATCCACATCTATCTATCTATCTATCTATTGCTCTCTGCTTTCATTTCAATAATGGTGTAGGAATAATGGAAGCCATCTTTATCTTTGCATTCTCTTGCTCCATGTAGTCGTGCTCAGCATTTGTGTGTGTGTGTGTGTGTCGGTGTTTGCAAAATGAGAATAGGCACATGCATTTTTGGGAGTGGTGTTCCCTGGGTTTGTTCCCAGAGCTGATTTCTCTCTCTCTCCTCTCTCTCCCTCTCTCTCTCTCTCTCTCTCTCCTGGGAATGCTTTCACTAACTCAATTATTCATGTTTCACATTAATGGAGGTCTCTTTCTCTGTGCTGTTACTGTGTTCTTCATCCATGGTGACCTTTTCATCCTGTCGTGAGTGTGATTTCTCTTTTTGAAAGACACATATTTGCTGTTTGGCAGGTGTCAGTGTAAGGTTGTGTTATTTTTTTGTATATGTTGGTCCTCATTGGTTAGATTTTATTAATATCTCTAATATTTTATCACCTAACACCACAGAAGTCAGTGAAGTGACAAGCAAGTGGCTGGATCATGATTGAAGCTTTTTCCAGTGTATATTAAAAATGCTTTATTCAGTTGTTGCATGTCAGGTTATTCGGCATTGACTTTAATGGAAATAAACTAATGCTAATGTTTGCCAGTTAACCTGGTAAATTGATTTAGCTTCACTATATCAAACTGAGAGGAGAGGCTCACATTAGCCTTACAGCACTCTAGTAGAACTCTAGTGTGATTTAAGAGGGGCGAGCATCACCATGTTAGTGTGCTAGCTTTGGTTAGGAAAGGCTTGTTGCAGTTCATTCTTTAAGAGGAAGATCCTTGTGTTGTACTGTGTTCAGACTAAGAGTCAACATCCACACTTTATCATCTCCCAGTACATAAAACACATTTCCAAGGCTCATGGTTAATACATTTTAGTAAGTGTTAATGGTTAGAAAGATCCTCAGGATGTTGTCCATTTAGACAGTGCTATTGGTCTTTGTTTGGACAGCTGTTTGCATATTGTCAATTGCATGCTTATGGGATCATTTTACAGCTAAATTATAGCACCAAACCACTGATATTGGGACATATTTAGTTAAATTCATACTTTATGTTTGACACAGCAGACACCAGGGTTTGCATTTCTTTAAACCAGCATGTCTCTGTATTTTTGTATTTTTACACAGGAATTTTATTGAGTCATTGCTGTTTTGTTGCATATAGATGCCAATCCTGAACAAGATCCTATATCCTGCTCATGCTGGCTCAGCAGCCCTGTAGCCAGAATGGGGATCAATTCCTGGTTCTTTCCTCCTGGGTAGCTTCCTGAATTTTATATATGAACACTTGGAGGGACCCCAGTACTGTCACCATGAAAAACATGAATTGATAAATGTCCCATTTTAATCTCTTATTACAAAAGAGTGACATTACACATGGAAGTCTTTTGTCATAGTAAGTCATGAGTAATCACTTGTTTTGTCATAGTAAGTCATCAATTACTTGTACACCAATCACATAAAGGTATCATTGTGATGAAGATGATGTTTTACTAGTATTTCAAAAGAATGGTGTAAGCAAAGAGGCTGGCAAGCTAACAGATGGCTAGAACACAAGGCGACATAGGTGTATCTGGCAAACGAATGAGGAAACCTTCCCACAGCACAGTAAGGAACTATGAGCAAATGAGCAGGAGCCATGAGGATGCTACATGATTACGAGGACAGTCAGTGATTCACAGAGACCTGAAACACTGGGGGTATCGTGGACAGCTGTGCTACAGCCAGGTGTGCAACATTACATAAACCATGCAAAGGAGGGCAGGGGATGTTTGAGGGGGTTATGGCAGGATATTGCCATCACATGCATATCATACGATGCATTCATATCATGAATATAATATGTTTAGCAACTCAGTAGTCCTGCGTCTGGCCCACCAGCATTTGGAACAAATAGATGGCTGTAGGTTATTTCATGTTAAGGTGGTCTATTGTAATGACCTTTCCTTCCACTGTTTCCTGAAATACCAAATTTTCTGGCCCATCTGCTGCCTTGTAAGACTTTACTTCCACCTGCTCTGGGTTACCCAGTGAGGCCTGTGATATGTACAGCACCCTGCTTCCCTGGCAGGTCTGTGTGTGCATCCATGGAATGAGCTGTGTTTGCTCCCTGTTCATTCAGCATGCTTGCTGCGTAGGTAGAGAGCAGCTTATGCAGAGCCATAGATGCCAACCTAACTGAATAACTGACTAAACACTGAAACTGTAACAAACCTTGGGCAAAAGTCAGTGCAAACTGTTTAAATTGTATAGATCTTGCTTTATTTATCAGCCAACTGGACTTACGACTGTCTATATCCACAACATGGGTGTGTCAATGTGCACATTGATGAGTGCAGATAGCTGTGTGTGTGTGTGTGTGTTTGTGAGAAAGAGTATGTGTGAGAGAGAGAGAGTTTGTATGCCAGCAATTTGTGTGAATGTTGGCATGTAGCACAGAGAGACAGGTGGCTGTAAAGGAGGTGGCAGAGAATGTAAGAGAGGCACATTATTCTGTGGATGATGGAAAGAGATGGGAAGAGATGGAAGGTGGAGCCCAATACTGCATTCACAAACAGAAAAATGTTCCATAAATCTAAGGACCCAAAAATGAGGTTTTGTAAAATTGTAGTCATTTGGTTATTTTTAGTTTTAGTCAACAACTAGTTTTCACCTGGGAAATTTTAGTCTTTAGTCATTTTTCATAGTTATGGTCAAAGCATTTTGAGATTACAGCTTTTACCATCTGTAATATGTACCATGTTGCAATTACTATGGTTACAGGTGTTGTTCTTGTTTGAGGTGTAGTTAAGGTAAGAAAAAGCTACTGCTTACCTGTCACTCAGCTCTGTAGTAATACAACACACTAAGTAAACACCGCAGTAAATCAGGTTTTAATTAGAAACTCTGCTGTTTGACCAGAGACACTCGCTGTCAGTCTTACTCACCTAGCATTAGTGTTACCATAGTAGTGTGTTCTCAAATGCAAAGTCACGTGATCAGTCAGAAGCTGGATTCACTCACCTATTCAATAAAGTACTGTTAACTGTGTGGGTTTAGCTTGAGGTAAAATTAAGTTTAAAATTAAGAGCTAATATTGATGCAGTAATATTCCCTAAGAGAACATCTAGAGGAAGTCTTGGGTAATTGCCTGTAAAAAGTAACTTCAAAAAAATTATTTTATGTATACATTTGTTACTTTTGTCCTGTTGTGAACTTGTGGCATGTTACTGTAAACACGTGTTTTCATTATCAATTAATCTGCCGTAATTTTCTTGATTATTCAATAAATCATTTTGGCTATAAAATGACAAAAAACAATAAAAAGATGCTTACAGATGAATTTTCTGTGGATTGACTGACAAAAACAAAAAAAAACAAAAACAAGCTGCCTTCTTCGCCTTTGTAAATATGTGCATGTATTTTGGTAGAATTAAAACTGATTTTGATTTCCATTAAACTGCCAATGATGCTAACTTTGCAGCCATTTGTGCACAGAAACTGTAATCACCTATGCTTACATATGCATATTATAATACAAATACAGGTTGACATGAATTATTTTGCTGACTCGGAACATTTAGATAAAAACCTGAAAAGTCATTTCCAATGCTGTGAGATAAAGGAGTCCTTCATGATCTTTTCTTGAATTGGTAATACCAAAAAATATCACATTTTTGATACATATCAATTCTGAATATTTGTAATGATCAATACTTGGGAACCAGCTGAGCTTTCTTGCTCTCTCTTCTCTTGAGCAAAATAAGTTAATTAGATCATTTAGTCATTTCTAAACACCTGATCGAAAGAGAAATGAACGAATATTTATTTTTTTAAAAATGTGACGTTTCTATTTTATAGTAGCAGATAGAAGCTGAGGAGAGTCGAAAAACAGAGTATCAAGAGTGCAACTCAAATGAAGCTAAAGAGTTTGTATGCATGAGCAGAGTTCAAGTAACTTCTTGAACATTTAAACAATTTTTAACCATTTTTCCCCGTGGTATCAAAATTGTTATTGAATATTGATATTTTTCAGGGTATTATTTCAAAGTTAAAAATTCCAGTAGTAGTAGTTGTGAGAAGACTACACTGAAGATAGCCACCTTGTGTGCTGCTACACATAGAAACAGACAGAACAGTAAATAAAACACAAGGTAAGCAGAAAGTCTTACGCACAAATGCAACTCTAGTGGGCTAATATAAGTGACTTTGTGCCGACTGAGCAGTTAAAGTGACGCTTAAACATGACTGCCCTGGACTGGAGCTAGTTATTGCTTAGCAGCTTGAGTATGTCCATTTTAAAACTCAACAGAATGCTTTTTATCTAAAGTTGCACTGCTGAAACCACAAATCAGCTGATGGATCAAGTATGGGGTGATGAGTTATATTAGAATACAGTGTAAATATACAGTGTACTAAAGGATTTGTTTTATTTCAAATTACTGCACTGTTTTAAATCAAACACCCTTAAAATATATAAGGTGGAGTTAAATTGATCCAGTGCTCGACTTTTTCAATAGGGTGGGCAACTTACATCAGCACTCCGGGTTTTTTAGGTAAAATTTTATCGAATTTACAGCAGGTTGTGTCATCTCTACAGAAGCAAACCAGTTTGGAGTTTTCCTTCTCTCTTTCTTTCTCTCTGACACACAAATAGGAGTCTCCATATGTGACAAATTCTTTCAAAAAGAATTAGCAAGTACAGAAAATGGTTGCATAGATGAAAGAATGGATGAATGGATTACTCTAAAAAAAAATGTGCAAAAGCATAACACCCAACTGTTCTAGTTGTATAACCTCATGCTTTTCTTTTCTTTTGTAAATGTGTGCACTGTGCGAGGGGGGGTGCCTCATGAGCCAACTCTTTCACAACCAAACATTAGTAAACTGGCCTGTTTCAGTCTTGGTTGAGTGCTACTGACAGTTGGGAGATAAAATCACAGTGTGAGGTGTTTATTGATGTTCTTTGTCATGTGATCCCGTCAATGTCTGTTAATAAAATTATTTTAAACATGTTTGATGTTGACAAAAACTTGATGTGAAACTTGAGAACACATTTTTGAAACATATTTCAAACTCCAAATTTCATGGAGAAAAGAACTAAAATAAAACAAACAGCAAACAATAGCAATGTACATTTTATGATAGAAATTCATAATCATAAACATGACAATAACTTTAAAGCCTGAGCAACAATATTTCAAATATAAATAAGCCTAGTTTAAATTAATCCTTAAGTTATGATGGATTCAATGTGTAACAAAACGTTCCAATCGAAAGAGTGTTAAATAATATATAATTCCATATATGATTGATGATGATGTTCTCTGTACATGTGGCATCTATTGCACGTCTGTCCGTCCCAGGGAGAGGGATCCCTCATCTGTGGCTCTTCCTCAGGTTTCTTCTTTTTCCCATAAAGGGTTTTTTGAAGTTTTTCCTGACTCGGTTCGAGGGTCTAAGGACAGAGGGTGTCTGTCACAACTTGTACAGATTGTAAAGCCCTCCGAGGGCAAACGATATGTTTGTGATTTTGGGCTTTAAATAAATAAATTAAAATTTTTAATTTGAATTTTAAAACAGTAATGTTTCCTTGTATTTTCTATGCAACAGCTGACATTAGCAAGATTGTATGTTTTGATGAATGTCTCTCTCTGTTTTATTGCAGCAATTTGGAAATTGCCAACTCTAGTCTAGTAACATCCCACCTGTCACCCAGTGTTCCCTGTGCTTATTCTGTTCTGCTTCTCTCTGACTTTTGACATTAAAACTCTGTGTATTTTAGTAGTTCTGTCATTTCTGTGAGATAACAGCAGTGGAATTGTCACCGGATATCTCTAACATGAATGCACCAGTCCCACACTAATATTAAATGTTGATATAGATTATCTAATGCAAGTTAATAACTACAAAAACATATCTTACAATTAACTATACAACATTTTGTCATTGACATATTAGTCTTTCTGTCAAATAGCCAAGAAAACCAGACATGTTGGATTTATGTGATTATTTTTCTCTCCCAGAAGGTCAACAAACATGCAGACAAATATACAAACACACAAACACAGTGTAAATTGTACATAATGTATGTTATATTGTTATGCTGTTTGTTACAGGAGCCAGTTTTAAAGGTAGAAAATGAGGCCAGTGAGGGGATGGGCAGAGTGGATGAAGGAGTAGAGGAGTTCTTCACCAAGAAAATTATCCCTGACTATGCACTGTGAGTTGAACTAATACACACATTTTCACACACACAAATACACACACACACACACACTTTCTCTTCACCATACATACGTCCATTTAAGCAGCAGCAGAATACTGGGAAGGAAACCTTTGATACACTAAGAACAGGGTTTGATTTATTTGATATACTGATTTCAGTCCAACTGAAAGCCATTATTGAATCTCTCAATCGATCCTATTGCTGATTTTGAAAATGTAATCTGATCAGTTATTTGTGTCACTCAACCAGACAACAGAAAATAAGAATTTAATTATTTTAGTTATTTTAATGATTACTGTGTTTTCTTGTTTTTGTTCTCTACTGGGTAAAATAATCTAATCTAATCTACAAGAAAAACACAAGGAAGGCTTTTTTTTTTCTTTGTGCATGCTGATCTGCAGGGTGCACTTACCTTGTGGTAAACAGTTATTTTCTTTCTTGGTCTAGGTTTGTGTGTCATCCATTCAATCACTCCTCCATCTGGAGAAGGAAAAACAGATCAGGATTCAATTTTTATGTTTTTTTTTTTAAATGCTTACAAAATTAGTAAAGTAAATAGTAGTATAAGCTTAAATCTGTCATAAACACTGTATCTCCTCAGGAAACATCAAAAGTTGCTACTCTGGATCCAACACTGGATGTGAATGATCATGTATCATCCAATCTGTCAGTTATTCTGATCAGTCTGAAAAAAGGACAAAGGGAAAGAATACAAACCCAAAAAACAAGTTGTATATCTGTTTTTCTGTTACTTTGTTTTGTACTGTTTCTACACTGTGTACAAGTGGACACAGGAAGAATAGTCTGCCCTGTCCACTCCTGAAAAGGGGTTGTGTGTCCAGTCAAGGTTTTTTCTTGATTTGGATTCCAGGGTACCTGTATGAGTCCACCCTCTACACTTCCCTGGATGGTAATAGGGGGCTCCTGTTCCTCTGGTAATCCACCGCCAGCTCTTTGGTCTGGCTGATATTAAGCTTCAGGTGACTGTTGTTGCAGCATTATGATAAAGCTATCTCTGACGCGGCTGTACTCCTCCTCATTGCTGCTATGCTAATTGCAGTGGGTCAGAGAAAGCAGTTTGCGTGGTCCTCAGTTGCCACAATATGTCCTCTTTTTGGTCCTGGAATGGTGCAGGAGGTCTCCATAGATTGAACATCTTTTGTAACCTCAAGGGGAGTTTAAAGAGGTGCAAGCAGCCCATTACATGCTTTAAGTTTCTTGGCATTGATTTAGTCAGACCCACTGGATTTATTCATTTGGAGCCTGGATCTCCCTTTGTAGTAAATATGAGACTACAGCCTAAACCAAAATGTATGACGGTTTTAAATGAGGTGAAAAAGCTTTATAATGGTTCCTCATGCACGCTAATCAAGAAATTCACTTGGAGTACAAGAGGTGGCGAACAATGTGGCTTGTTTTTGTGTGGCCAATCTCTCTGTGTAGGCTGCAGTTTATAAGACCAGCAGTTCTCAATCAGAGGTGACTGAGTGTTGAAGGTGTATCCCTGTCTGGCAAGACAGAGCAGAACAACAGAGACAGAGCTGGGCCTTTTGCACAAAGCTAGATAAAGTCAATTTAATTTGTAGTCCCTTCATGCTACACTTTATGCACACTAAGTTTGGGTGATTTTTCTAGTCTGGATGCTTTCTATTGATCCTCTGTAAAAGTTGGCATGGGGACTTTGCTGGCCTAAGTTTCATTAAGAGCTGTCTTCACGAGGGTGGAGATGTGAGATGACCATGACAGGTTCTGTGTGGTGCTGATACCCAGCAACCTGAGACTGTTTACCTGCTCCACTGATTTAGACAGGGGTGTGTCTCTTCTTCTCCTTTTTTCTCAATGACTAGCTCCTTGGTTTTGTGGATGCTGAGCAGTAGATTTTTTTTCTCTGTGCACCACTCTGCAAAATTGTTGATTTCCTCCTGACATGAGGTCTTATCATTATTTATATGATATGATAATGATGGTGGTGTTGTCCAAACTTCACAACAGAGTTCTCACCATGTCAGGGATGGCAGTCATAGATGTACAGTGTGAGCAAGAGTGGGCTGAGTACACAGACCTGGGGGGCTTTAGTGTTGAGTGGAGAAGGTTTGACCACCAATCTGAACTGTTTGGGATTTGTGAGGAAGTCCAATACTCAACTGTAGAGTGTGGTAGCCCATAGTGCTAGGCCTCATTTGCAAGGTACAACTTGTTTGGACTGGACTTGAGTTGACTTGCATGGAACCCTTCTTTTTTGGTTTTCCATAGGCAAAATTTGTGGATAGTACCTGGGACTGGTGCCACTCTGGCTGAGGGTCCAAGTGAGCTCAGATGATGCTCAAAGCTGATGTTAAAAAACTGTAGACCTCTGATTGGTCAGAGAGTCTTCTTGACACTAGAATCATATTGAACTTGTGTAAAATCAACATGTCGATGACAACTGCTTATTAGCTAGCTAGCTAGAGAGATGATGAATAAGCCAGCTAGCCAACTAGCTAATAAGCCAATACAAAAGCAGATAGCATTAGTTAGTGCTACCATTGATAGATAGATAGATATACTTTATTAATCCCAAGCTGGGAAATTACCGTTGTAATTGTGCTCTGTATCATTGGCTACATGCGTTACATCAGCTTACATTATGTTATTGCTTCGTATTTTGTTGTTATGATGATCAGTTAAGCCTAAAATGAGGGGGTACTATCTGCTGGTTCTTTTTTGTTTCCCGGATTGAATGAAACAATTTTATAATTTTATAAACCACTTCAAGGCTGCTACTGGTAGTGGTATCATTGGCTACATGCGTTACATCAGCTTACATTATGTTATTGCTTCGTATTTTGTTGTTATGATGATCAGTTAAGCCTAAAATGAGGGGGTACTATCTGTTGGTTCTTTTTTGTTTCCCGGATTGTCACCCAGTGTTCCCTGTGCTTATTCTGTTCTGCTTCTCTCTGACTTTTGACATTAAAACTCTGTGTATTTTAGTAGTTCTGTCATTTCTGTGAGATAACAGCAGTGGAATTGTCACCGGATATCTCTAACATGAATGCACCAGTCCCACACTAATATTAAATGTTGATATAGATTAGGTAATGCAAGTATAGGTAAACAGTCTCAGGTTGCTGGGTATCAGCACCACACAGAACCTGTCATGGTCATCTCACATCTCCACCCTCGTGAAGACAGCTCTTAATGAAACTTAGGCCAGCAAAGTCCCCATGCCAACTTTTACAGAGGATCAATAGAAAGCATCCAGACTAGAAAAATCACCCAAACTTAGTGTGCATAAAGTGTAGCATGAAGGGACTACAAATTAAATTGACTTTATCTAGCTTTGTGCAAAAGGCCCAGCTCTGTCTCTGTTGTTCTGCTCTGTCTTGCCAGACAGGGATACACCTTCAACACTCAGTCACCTCTGATTGAGAACTGCTGGTCTTATAAACTGCAGCCTACACAGAGAGATTGGCCACACAAAAACAAGCCACATTGTTCGCCACCTCTTGTACTCCAAGTGAATTTCTTGATTAGCGTGCATGAGGAACCATTATAAAGCTTTTTCACCTCATTTAAAACCGTCATACATTTTGGTTTAGGCTGTAGTCTCATATTTACTACAAAGGGAGATCCAGGCTCCAAATGAATAAATCCAGTGGGTCTGACTAAATCAATGCCAAGAAACTTAAAGCATGTAATGGGCTGCTTGCACCTCTTTAAACTCCCCTTGAGGTTACAAAAGATGTTCAATCTCAATCTATGGAGACCTCCTGCACCATTCCAGGACCAAAAGAGAGGACATATTGTGGCAACTGAGGACCACGCAAACTGCTTTCTCTGACCCACTGCAATTAGCATAGCAGCAATGAGGAGGAGTACAGCCGCGTCAGAGATAGCTTTATCATAATGCTGCAACAACAGTCACCTGAAGCTTAATATCACCTGAAGCTTAATATCAGACCAAGACCAAGAGCTGGCTGGCGGTGGATTACCAGAGGAACAGGAGCCCCCTATTACCATCCAGGGAAGTGTAGAGGGTGGATTAGAATAGTAGAATAGAGTACTGTACTCACATGTTCTCGTCAAGGACCCCCAAATTTTACCAATCCTGATCTGACCCTTAGTCAGAACATTTTTTGGAACATTTTGACTGTTCTGGACACTGAGCTTGTGCATACTAAGGAGATCGAAGCTAATGTGGCATGTTCATCTGGAGGAGACCCAGCAGGTTTTCTCTATAAACAGACCAGCTTGATTTCATTCCTCGCCACCTTTATATTTATACTGCCACCTTTATATTTACATACATTATATGTATTAACACTACTTAAACACAAAAAAATATTTTCCTCTCATACACAGAAACACTCAGTGTTGACAAGAATTATACACCAGACTAGTGTGAGAACAGACAGGTCTCCCTGGGACCGTTTCAGACTCCGATCATCCGAAAATTTCCACCATCGTCCACACTTTTCCATGATGAGTTGCTCTCTCATTCTTAAAATAATAACTATTCACTGTGATTGAACAAGGAAATTCTGCTGTTATGAATGTATTTTTTGCAAAAGCCAAAACTCCACTGATGGCTATTTATGAGTGTATGAGTGTATTGTTGCCTTGTGACTATATGTGACTGCATGGTGAAACCCTTTGTCCATTGAGTGTAACACAACATAAACACACATTCCTTGTCTGAATTCTGTTCTGGGCCTGCCTGAGTTTGCTGTTTCAGTTCACTGAACACAAAATTGTTAAAATGGTTGTAAGTATAACTATGAATTCCCATTTTGTAACCATTCAATTAGTCAGATACCCTGCTGTTGGTGTCCATTTTACATTTTCATTTTCACCCTTTGTCAACATCAGCCATGTAGCAAAAGCAGAACCTCAGCCACTGCTGTCCACTGTTCATCCACAAAACTGCTGTTGAGTTTTAACAAAACCTAGTACACAATCCTATAGCTTTGTGTGTATGTGGAGAAAAAAAAGTCTGGTCACGTCACTGCATACATCAATCATTGGCTTTAAAAAGGTTAATAATCGTGTATGCAGATCTTACATTTTTGCACTGTATTGGAATTACTGGCAAGATTCCTCATTAACCGCAACTATTTAAATCCAGCTATTAGCTCTTGATGTACGTGATGTTGGTTGGGTGGAAATTTGGACCTGACAATTATGGTAGATAAAAAGTCAGCAATAAACAATAACAACAACGTAACAATGAATATTCAAACCAAAGTGTTGGATAGACTCATAGCAACAACCAACATCACCATGCCAGCCTCACCTCTAGAGGAGTAAAAAGTATTCATTTGTGAGAGATGTTTTTGCTCTGTACGCTGTTTGCATGACCTTTCTTGTTGTCTACCTGAACTGAGCATGTGTCTGGAGTCCTGTAGAAGTAGTTGTAGTACTGAGCGTCTCTTCTTGTCTGTTGCTCTTTCTGCTGTCTCCCTGCTGCAGAAAAGGCCGATGGGAGGAGTCAAACCCTGCCCAAACCACTCCCCCAGAGTCAAGCTCCACCCCCTCTGCCTCAACCCCCTTTTCCTCTTCTTCTGACATAATCACCTCCTCTACCACCACCACTGTCACCTCTCCCTCTGTCCCACCTACTGATACATCCTTTACATCTGCTGATGTTCCACCCCTCTTAACATCCTCCACTCCCCCCACACCCTCTTCTATCACCACAACCACAACCACCACCACCATCACACTTCCTGCCAAAAACATCAAGAAAAAGTTTGGCGACTTCTTTGCCTTCAAGAGGGCTCGAGCCAGCCGAGCTGCCAAGGCAGGAGGGGGAGAGGGTGGAGGAGGAGAGGGAGTGAAGGTCAAAAGGACCTCCATTGCAGACCTCATTCGACCCCTCCGCGAGGCCAAAGAAAGGGAGAGAGAGAGGGAGAGGGACAAGGAGAGAGAGAAGGTGAGAGGGGCAAGGTCAGTGGAGGATGCTAACGTTTCTAATGATGCCGCCACCACAGAAGGAACCATATCCACCAGCCACCATCTTGCAGGCGATGTGAGGGGAATGATGGCACCGGCCAAGACACTAACCACGATGACACCTCCCAGTGAGACTGCTCCCTCTTTCCCCACCATCGCAGAAAGCCCTGACCTCACTACTGCTACGCTTTCTAACCTGGAAGAAGAGGCGGTTCCTGTCTTACCAGGTCGCATCCCAAGTCCTGTGGTCACTTTCCCTCTTACTGAGCAGGAGAGGAGTGGTATGAATTTAGGAGGAACTCCATATGGTGAGAGGAGACTGAAGGTGACCAAAAGGTCACTGAGGGAGGGCAAGAGTCAGAGTCTCATACTGCTGACAGGACTAGAGCCTGAAGATAAGGATGACACACATAGTAAGGTCAGTCTGACAATACAACAAACACACACACACACACACACACACACACACACACACACACAGTTAGATCATCTAATAATAGAAAGGATGACCCTTGATGGAAATGAAACACTCACAAACACCAAACGACTTCTATAGTAAATTCTTAAAAACTGCTGAGAAACAAGGCTTACATTAGAGACAGGCCTATTTCTAATTTCTCCAGCTATATTATATATTTGACCATATTTAAGTTAGACATTTACTGTTAATGCAGTTTCAACAGGACTAAATTCAACATAAGACCACAAGTAGAGCCACAGTAATGTCATTCTCCCACTCTGCTATTTTCATATCTGTATTTTAACACAAATGCTGTTGTCTTTGCCTCATTCATTTCACTATGTTCTAGTTTTTTGTTGTTTGTTTCTTCATTAAATGTTAAATTACTGTCAGTATAACTTAACATTTCATGCAGATGTTTCACAGTAAATGTTTATGTACAGGAAGTGTTGATATTTACTGACAATAATCAAAAGAACGTACTTCACCCAGAAGCAGTCCTCTTGCTTGTTATCATAGTATTTTTAGTTTTTTCCAAGTAGTTCTCTCTGATAGTACAGATTACAGGAAATTCCACCTCCTCTTTTAACACAACCAGGCCATTAATTACCAACTGTTATTTGAGAGTTGTCCCACTCTGTTCAGATGAGAAGAACACAGGCATACTGTGGAAAGATGTTCAAAACAGAGTAAAAAATATTGTGTTTTTAAATGTAACTGGATTAATATTGACATTCCCTTTTGCATAATGCACCACAGAATAAAATACACATGGCATATTCTTCCCAAAGCACATCTTTCTTTTGACATCCAACAAGAAAATCAGCAAGTAGACATGTATGTAGTTGAGTTTTATCAGTCTCTATTTTTGCACTGTACACGGGCTTGGTTTGTCAGTCGCTTGCCAGTGTTCATGCAATGCCTGCAGTGGCAGAAGATATAGCCTGGGGGAAGTGGAAGAGGACAGACGTGCTGTGATGGTACCAACCAACTCTGGCCATTAAGACATATATACTGTATATTTCTAAAACAAGCTGTCACACTCACTATGCCACAAATCAAGTACGAAAAATGTAATTGTTGTAGTTTCAAACTGAAATATTGTTTTATTTTTTATATTTTTATGAATTAAAATAAGAAGATTTACTCATTTATTTTCCTCTTTCTTCGTTTTATCAATTCTCAAAACTTGTAGTGACATGGATGGTCTGCAGGTAGGAAACACATGTTTGGAATTGTTCACTATTAAAGTGTCCTAAGTACACATTTAAAGAGCAACAACATGGAAAAAAAGATAAAAGATCTTTTAAATCTAGACTGAGGAACAGGATCTTAATCAGATTCTTGCTCCGACTGACTGAGTTGAGGGATAAGACATGTAACAAGAACCAAGAACCTGTAATCTGTATGGGGCTGTATCTGTTAGCAACAGCTGGTACCTGAAAGCTGGGCTGAAATTTCTATCAGTTTGATTTACAGTTATGATATTATGGCAGGCAAATGGCAGTGTTTCTCTTTTGTGCTCATGAAATAACATATAAAGAATATATGTATATAACACAACTTTATCAGGAACACCCACAGCAATAGTTTGGTCCTTGCAATGGGTAGTTATCGCCAACTGTATATATGTTTGGGCAAGTGAGTAAAGATTCATATTAACTGTTATAAATGTTCATATATCATCTTCCAGAAACATGCATCTGAGAGCACACCCAGTTTTGAACAGAGGCTTCAGGTGATGCTGCACAGAATGGGTGTGGCCAAAACTCCACCTGTTGACACCAAGACAAGCCAGGTAGGATGAGCACCCACCGGTTGCTTTTAACAGTTTTGGACTCTGTTTGTTTGCCATTAGATGAGTTTGCATTTTTTTAATTTAATACATCATTCTAAAGGTTTTGCTTGTGTTTACTTTCATTATAAACGGGTATATTCTAGAAGTATATGGAGGTTCCTTGATGTGTGTTGAACATATGCCACTCGTGATAAATAATAACACAATGTGAAACTGCCATTTATGTTATGTGGGTGTTTGGCTATTCTTTAAGAAACCTAAGTTTTTCAACCTCTGACTAATCTCAGCACTCACCAGAGGCTTTGCTCCTCTGTACATTTCCCCTCCAGTCAGCAGTTAGTGTGGATTACATTATAATACATACACACCATAGGCTGCTCACCACTGCTGCAGAGTGAACATCAGTCCACTTTTTAAACTCGGAGCTCTCTTCCTGTGACTCGGGGTGTTTATTCCTCCAGACACTCCAGCTCTGCTCTTGGCTCTTTAAAGCTCTTTGGTGCTCAGCAGCTGTCTGCTGCTGGTCTGTCACCCGCTCACACTCAAGGCCCCATGATATGTCCAAGTGGTTCACTCAAGTTGAATATTTATTTACTGACTACTTATACATGGTTTGGGTGATTTTTTTTGTTTCTGTGAAGTATGTCCATCTGCACCCATTAGTTTTGGTCTGAGATGCAGTGCTGTAGTGACATCTACTGCTTCTGAATATTGTTTATATCACCTTTAACTACAGAGGTATTGTAACACACGCACCATGATGAGGTGCTGTATTCTGATCTGGGACTGACACTTCAGCATAGTGTGTGTTGTTTTAGAAGATAATACTAGTTGTGTGTGCTGCTCCAAAGAAGACGATGATGTGTAAAAACACAAATCTGTGGATATTTGATATCATAATCGGTGCAATATCTGTTGCTGAATGATTGTTTGAATTTAATCATTTAGTTCTGGATGGCTCAAGTGGTAATATGGTGGGGTCATGGGGGGGAACGCCAAAGACAATACCAGGCATCTTCTCACACCTTGAAGAACAATTCTGCTTTGTTTCAAATTAGGTCATATTTTCATGGTTTTGTTCATCATGCCTATCAGTTACAACACCGTACTCACAAAGTGATAGCTGACAACACAGTGACCTCAGTGCTGCACAGCAGTTTTACTCAAAATTAATGAAGTAATATTTGAAGTTGTTGATCAAAGTTGTGGTGGTTTAATACTGTCCAATGTGTCTGTTGTAGAATAAAGATGAAGAGCTGAGAAAGGCCAACTCTGAAGGTAAACTATGTGTTTTTGTATACAGTATCTCTGTCATCGCCACAGCAGTCATTTTATGTTTTAAGTAGATCATTTTATATCTTTCTTCAAATGTGGACTTTCAACACTTTTGGCTAACACTGTTGGATTTATATTCAAAAATGACTTTTGCAGTCTTCAGTAATTAACAAATTGCAAATTAAAGTTAAAAGTATTTGTTTTATAAAACTGTAGATAAGTTAAATTCACCTGACAAATCACAGATACGTTTTGTATCTTACAAATGAAATAAGTGATTCAAAAATGTGTTTTGCTCTTGCAAAACCAAGGGGAGTTGACAAAACCTTTTTATTTCTGAACACCTTCAGTTTACATGTTTTCTGTGGTATCTGACTGAGGTACATACTCTACCCAAACTCTAACTGGACTCTCTCTGAACTAGAGATTTTTAAAGATAAAGATAGAATTCCTTACATTTTTCTTCTTTTTCTTCTTCCCAGTCTTTTTTGAACCAACTACACAAAGATTGGTTTGGAGGCCTACCACTTAGAGCTGTGTGACTTAATTAGAGTGGCTTCAGATGAGCACAGTGTACATATTGTATTAATTACATTTATAGCTTGGACTGAACTCATCCTTTGGCTGTACTACTATCTACTGTCTCTGTCCCTCAGGTACTATCCTGGACAAACCGGTACCACCTCCCACATACATGAAGCCCAGAACCATGTCTACTTCATCAGGTATCAGTGTTATCTATCCCAATTTCTAGATTAAATACTACTAATAATACCTCTACACACAGAGCCAAACTGCTAACAAGTATTGTATCCAGTGCCTGATATCTCTTACTCATTGGTGCCTTAGAGCTCAATTGTTGTCCAGAAACTACAAACACATGAGTGAGCCAAATTGTTGCTCTAGGTGATGTGTTCATCACCATGAACACACACACTGCTGGTTATGACGCAATCCCACATGCACCATCCTGCTGAAAATACTCACTAAAGCACCAAATGTGGATTCATCTGCCAATGAAAATAGTCCCTAACAAGTGCACTATTTCTTCCTGCTTGAGTAGCTAAAAACTGCAGTGAGCTTCAAGCTTATACGTGCCATACAAGTGAAGGGAAGGAAAGAGAAAGTATAGATAAAATTAAATGTATTCTCTAAGGCTTAAGAGGTTTAGGGGGAAATCTGCTGACAATTGGCAATAATTCATCTACTTCAATCAGTCTACCTCCAGCAGGACATATATTCAAGAGAATAACAAAATGCTCTATAATGTATGTGAGCATCTTCCACATACAGTATTATACAGCACAATAGGTAGACTTATTCCTTGTTATTTTCACTCACTATAATTTACAAAACATCGTTGTCCTAGAATTATCAAAGGCAAACCAAGTCACAAAGAAAAAAAGCCAATGACATCATCAGCATAGCCCCTGGCCTGAGCTGTGTGCTGTAGCAGTACGTTGGAAACACCATGCTGATGTCTCTGGACCTGTGACAACAGAACACAGTAGGATCTCTACTGTGGTGCCATTGTGTCTGTGTTTTATATGTAGCCTACATCTGCCTGAATATCTGTCCAACCTGGAGTTACTGATCGGACCAACCTGCCTCATTCAGAGAGTCTACTGGTGATTTATTGTCTCTCTCACCTGCTGTTTCCAGCCGATCCCAGGCATCCTATGAGAGCGCTGGACCCCATACGACTGGACCCTCCCCTTTACCCAAAACCTGCTTTCCCAGAGCGCCCCATAGGCCCCCTGCCCCCCAAACCTGCCATCGCAGCCAAGCCTCCCATCCCCACCCCGGCTGCTCCTGCGGGAGGAGGAGCTCGTCCCTCCTCTGCTCCTCCCTCCAGCAGCTCAGCAGACAGAGTCCAGCTCAGAGCATACACTCATGACGGCAGGCCAGGGGAGACTACAGCACAGGTAATAGAGTTGTCAGAAAAGTCAAAATTCATAATTGGGACTGGGATGATGAATCAGATGCAAGACTTCATGCCTAGTGGCATGAAGTCAATTTTTTTTTTTTTTTTACAATATTTACAAAAGAACTTTGTTTTGAAAGAATTACTCCACTAAGACAAATGCTCCAATTACCATTATCTGTGAGAATATAATGTAAAAGAAACATCACTTGTTACTGACTGAGTACTTCATATAGTTCAAAAATACAGCTATCACGTTTAGATATTAGAAATATATTAGAAATATTGAAACATTTCATTTGGTTGGATTGTGAATTAAAAATTGGATACATTGACTGACCCAGGCCACAAGGTGGCAGTCATATTAAACCAGAGTTACCAGTGTCACAGAAAAGTGTTGCGCAATCTTAAAATGAGAGGATTTTGCTAGCAGTCTTTGCAAACAATGCAGTGACAGGCATTTTATGCATGTAATAATGTGCAGTTTGTTAAAAGCTGAAAGTTGAATCTTGATGTTCCAGTCATCTGTGTAGATGTTACAGCTAAATCCCTACATGATTAGATTCAGCTTTACTATCATTACAGACAAGGTGGATACGTAAGATACTTTTAAATGTAAGAAAGAAATATGTCATAGTGATATCATTACGGTGAGCTCCAAAATGTAATAGATTAATAAATAGACATACCAAAAGACACAATGAGTGTGCATTAAAAGGGAAGATCCAGTGATCCAGTGTTTTTGGAGCTTGACCCATACAGTGGACTACAAGTCAGGATATCACTTCTTCTGCTACTTTATTTTTGAATTCACATATAGAGTAAGCACTCAGACTGCTTTCTTATACATTTTTTACTTCATTTTCTGTATCATTAGTCACAATTCACTGTACATATGGACATTTCAGGCTCCCCATGTGTTGATATAAGGGCAATGCTTAGAGCATTAGATGCTTTGAGAGGAAATAAAGTATTAAAAAGCTTTTTTAATAAAGCACAGCGCAGATTGGTAACCTAAATCAATTTTGAAAGAACTCATCAAATCCTTAGGATATTTGATTATATATTTAAAGTGGAATGATGCAACTCACATTGGTATGATCCACAGAGTGGAGCCCTCTGTGGCACCACATAACACACATAACTACTGACAATATTGTTTCAGTCATTGTGTTAAATGAATACTTGTGTTTCCTATAACTTTTTTTTTTCATGAATGATGAAGTATAATCAAATACATAATACATTATTCAATTGCCATTTTAATAGGCAGAGCTAGATGTTGATTCAAATATTTTTCCATCTTATTTATTTCAATGATTTGTAGATAATGGTCAAGGTAATAAATATATTATTGAATATTTTAATATTTACATAAGCTATCCACATGCATCATTGCACTTTCATTACTCTATTGCACTCAACGTTACACTTGTACATATTGGTTTAAGTTATATATATATATATATATATATATATATATATATATATATATTTTCATTTTATATATTTTAATTTCTTTGTTTTTTATTAATTTTTTTATTTATTTATTTTTACCTTTGAGCTGCTGTTATTTTATCTCTATTTTATTCATTTTGTATTCTGTGTGGGTACTGAGAGAGTACTGAAAAAACGGCAAGTGTCAAATTCTTTCATGTTGACACATACCTGGTCAATAAAGCTGATTCTGTTTCTGATTATCACAACAAATCACTGCCTTTCACCTATAGTATTGACATAGCAATCATACTGTTTATATAACATCCCACTGAGCACCCTCTGATCTTCATCCCTAGAATGGAAGCCGAGAGGAACCCCAGGGTGCAGCCACAGCTCCATCCCTCAGGAAAGAGCTATTTCCTCCAAGCCCATCTCCATGGAGGGGTCCCAGCACACAGGATCGCTCTGAGAAAGCACAATCAGTGACCGACGGTACGTCTGACTGATCTCATTAAAAACAAAGAATTCAATCTAATTAAGGCTGGACTAATATATTACTTAAAAGTGAGCTTTGATGAGAGATACAAAGTGGTCTGTTAAGCATGGTGTGTGAGGTAGGGTCTGTGTCTGTCTATGAAACTGTCACTTGAAAAGAGGCAGCTGCTCACTCTCTGTGTATCAGAGGAGGGTCATGGAAGTCTATTAAGTCAAGGGGGTTGCCTCAAGGGGGTTTAAAATCTGTACAGCATACAGCACCCTTTGTCCTTAGACCATTGACTTGGACATTGAAAAACTCTAAAAAAAAAAAACCTTTAATGGGGAAAAAAATGGAAGAAACCTCAGGAAGAGCAACAGTGGAGAGATGTCTTTCCCAGGACAGTCAGACATACATAGATGTTGTGTGTACAACATAGATCAACAACAAAAAAACGCAGTATAATAATGATAATAATAATAGTAATGATGATAAAAACGTGTATTGTCAAACATAAGAAAAGAAGATGGATCCAGGAAGAGCAATCTCAGGTCTTATCTAATAGGTAGGACACATCACCTCCTTTCCACCATGGAGACCTAGAAAGAGGAAAGTAGGAAGAGGAAGAGGAAAGTACCTCATATCCACAAAATCACAAAACAATGAAGTAATATCATTTGTAAAGATACGATTTAAACATGTGAGAGCCAGGCCAGAGATGTCAAATTGGTTTTTGAGTTTTTGAGTCTAGGAGCATGACATGATCAGTGGTGTCAAATACCACAGTGCCACAGCCATGAGTTCCAGTCATAGAAGCACCTATGTGGAATCTGAATCAAGCTAAATGCCATTTTAGCACTCAAGTAAGAGCAGTTTTGGTGGAATGGCCCAAAAGCTGACTGAAAAGGTTCAGAAAGATTACTGTCAGTTCTGGGGCCTGAGAGTTCTGGGGCTCATAGTTATTTAGAGACCCTGCATCAAGGAAGTGTTTTTACCACAGCACTCATAGAGCTCATAGGGACAGTGACAGTGGTAAGTGATAAATGAATGATATTCAGCATTGTAGCTCCCAGAGATGGTCAGAGGTCCTTTAGCCGGCAGGGGGTCAAGAGGGGTGGTTGATTTTGAAGTTAAAACTAGTTTAGTCAAAATGTCAAGAGAAGTTTGTAAGAACTCAGACTAACTTGGATTCAGCATATGAATTCTGTATGCTGATTCTGCAGCAGTAGCTGGATATGAGGAAGTAATTTTTCTATTTTATTGCATGAAATACCTCAGAAAAATTATGCACCATAAAGGGTGAGCAGCTGACTGGCTGCATTAGGATAAGTTTAGCTACAGTGTCAAAAATAAATGTCGGATTTAGTCACTGCTAATCATTAGGAGGGCTAAATAATGGGAGAAAGGCCTGACTTGTCACCAGGGCAAATTTCAACAGGCCCTGTTGATGTCATGAAAGGAGCTGGGACGGCTGACAAACGTTCACTGAGTGCAGTTAAAGCTGCTGGGCCAATGTGGCGAGCAGTAAAAACATCAGTGCCAAGATTAGGACAGGCTGGTGTCACGTCAAACTTAATTCGAAAGTCATCCGACACCACACAAGAGACATTTAGGGCAGACACCTCTATCCCACACGAGAGAATCAAGTCCAAGGTGTTACCACTGCTTTAAGAAGGTTCATATACAAAAGTATCAATAACTGCTGAAAAGGCTTTACAAAGAGCTTCAAAGGCTTAATTAAGTGAATAGTGAAATCACCAGTAATGAAGATCTTATCAGAATGAGTTATAAGATCTGAAATAAAATCTCCAAATTCATCTAAAACTTGAGAGTAAGAGCTAAGTGATCTAAGTGATGATCACATGATGGAATCTGGATACAGCTATTTATAGATAATGTAAATGGTTTTAATACCAATTAACTAAATTTAATGTCCCATTTGGAAGTTAGGCTTAAAATACACTTGAAGATTATGGCAACAACACCTTTGAGAGGCCCGAGCAGCATGGGAGTTGGTATAATCAGGTGGGGAGCTTCATTTAATGGTAAGAAAACATTTGGTTTCAGCCATGTTTCACATAAACCAATTACTGGACATGACTATGCTTAAGAATCGAATCAATAAAATGTAACCTGACCACACTAACAATCAGTATAACTTGATGTTACATATCAGTGATCAAAGTCACCATGGCACCATGTGAGTTACATGAATTAGTGTGTTAAATGCTGTGAAACCATGTGCGAAGAGACTAAATTGTACAATAGATAGATTTACTCATAGTGAAATTGACATTTTATCATTCTTAATATTACACCTTATTAACTTTCTTTTCATAAAAAGTCTTATTTTATGAGTTGTGTTGTTTAAGGTTTAGTTGCCACCTTAACTGAGGATCCAAAAAGTTGATTTAATGGCTTATCTGTGTATGTATTTACATATTTTCAGAGAGTCTTCCTAAGCAACGCCAGCACATCAAACCCCTTCCACAACGCAGAGCTGTGTCCGTCCATGAGGATGCTCTGGCCATGACACAAGGTGAGACTTTGCCAAAATGTTTAATGTTTTAACTTAAATAAATGAATAACATAACTAAATCAATAAAATATTGAATACCAAAATCATCAGCAGTAATGTAAATAATTTACAAACAATGTAAAAGTGAGCACATTAATCAACAAGTCTGATTACATTAATCAACAAGTGATTTACAGATACTACAGATTTAACAACCTGAGCTCAGTTAGCTTGTTCTGATTTTGCAACAAATTTCAAGTCTGGAAAGTGTCCACTGAGAACTGATTCAACTCAGACAGATACACAGCCGACCAATCAAACAACTGTAGCAGAGGTTTAGGAGATGATGTAATTAGTTGAATTAGTGAAATTTGAAATCACATAAAAGCTACAGCTGAACATCGGCCCACTGTCAGCCTACACAAAGTCATGTTTTAGAGATCAGCCTCTATACATACAGTTGCACTCAACATTATTCAAACCACATTGCAAATTAGGTGTCCTGGCAAAATGTATAACTTTTCAGCTGTGTTCAATAAACAACTCCAACAAGAACAATACAACAAATATTATAATAATTTTGAGTGCAACTGTATAACTTAGAGAGAGAGAGAGAGAGAGAGAGAGAGAGAGAGAGAGAGAGAGAGAGAGAGAGAGAATGTAAAACACTAAAATGGTGGTTTTGGACTTTGACCCTTTAAAGTGAAGCAATGTCTCAGTTGTTACCCATCGTGTCTGTGTCTTCCAGTGTATGGTTGCAAAGCAGCTCACAGCAGCATATTTTCCAACCGACGCCTTTCTTATTTTGATGCCCAGGGCCCACATTGTGTTAGCTGCAAATATACTAGTACCCATCAGTGGGTGTGTTGGTCTTAATATGAGGTGTGGTCAGGTGCGTTATTGGCGTACTCCTATCTTTAGGCAGCAGAAAGACATTGCATTTTTAATTGTTTTTTGGGCCAGTGTGTGTGAGCAGATGGGACAGAACTTAAAAAATAAAATTTTCCCCAGCTTTCACCCTGTAGACTGAGTTCTATGTGAAGGACTCACCTACAGAGTGAGAGCAACAGGATGCTGACCGCATGTGGCTGTCTGTGAAGTCACCTGCAGTCAACAAGTATCACTGTTAAAAACATTTTCTGAATATTTCATGCAGAATATTTAAAGGGCACAGTATTAATCTTGTAATATGTGCCTTGTATATAACATCCCCATTAAGAGAGACACTGTGCAAATTTATGACGAAGGCACAGCAGGGCAACTTAATTGATTATTTAATTCTCCAGACATGCCAACAGGATCAGTCAGGATCTAATGTAAAGAAATGTTCTGTGTTCTCCTACACTTTCACAAACTCACACACAGTCCAGGTTGATACAGTGAAACTGTCAACTTTATAACTCCAGTTTTTAGTTTCTATCTTGATATGTGTTGCAGTGATATTGCTGCGTGGCAACTACTGAAAGCAGAATCTCTAATCTATAAAGTAAACTGTTGAACACTCATACATCAGTACAACACACAATAAAGAAATCACCTGGAAAGCTCGCGCTGCTTAACGGAATGCAAAAGTGGAGATGGACACACCCTTTAGACCACACCCTATACATTATCTAAATATGGCACTTATAGTTTGTTTGCAGTCCCTCCTCAGTCTCAGTCCCTCCATCTCTGTATCCATCTTTCTCAGAGCTGAAGGCAGTGCTACAGAGGTCACCCATCCGTTTCCGGGGCAACCGAGGCAACCTCCCCACCTGCACTGAAGATCTATGTTGTGGTGAGGAAGAGCAAAGAGCACAGGAGGGTGAGAGAAGCATTTGTATGTCGTGCGCGTAATTTATTTTCTTGTTTTCTTATTTTTTGATTTGTCATTTTCTTCATTTTCATCTGTGAGCTATACTTATTCTGCCATCTTTGTTCTTCATCCACCCAGCCAGCGACACAGGGAAACAGGCAGCTGAAGACAAGAAAGAGCTGAAGCCAGAGAGAGGAAGTCTGGGCTGTGGAGGGATGGTAGCTGAAACAAAGCACCCCCCTCCAGGAGAGGAGGAAGCCACAGGCTCAGGGTGTCCTTCCTCTACAGCTCAGGCTCAACAAGAAGCCTCAGGACCCCAACTCTTCAGTCCAGCTGCAGCTCTAGATAAAGCTCTGCCCATCCTGGAGAGGCCTCCAGCACTAACCCAAACCATGGAAAAACCTCCTGTAACCTCCACATCCAGAAAAAAGAGCCCCAGCACATCCCCAGCATTGCCCCAAACTCTAGAAAAACTGCTGGTGTCCCCAGCAAGCCAAGAAAAGACCCTCAGCACAATCCCAGCTACATCTGAATCCCCAGAAAAGTCCCAAGTGAGTCCTTTGTCCAACAAGGAGAAGGGCCCCAGCACAGTACCAGCCACAGTAGATCTGACAAACAGCACACAGGAGAGAGGAGAGGCGGGCTCTAAAAACCACACAACGAAAGAAGAGCCAGCAGACCAAAGAACTGAGCCCCCTCTGTCTGAATAACACGCACTAACTGACTTACCTGAGATTCACCTGGGAGAGAGGGAAGGGTCTGTGACATCCCTGAGATCAGGAACTGGGAGGGTGTGAGGTCTGAGAGCAGTGGGAATGTTGTACCTCCTGTAGAAAACAGCTGCTGTGTCCCATGTCAGAAATGAAATATTACCGTGTGTACTAAATATTATTTAGTACACACGGTTGGTGCATATTTTTATTGACAGCTTACAGTTAATGTCTGTGCAACTGATATATTGGCTGTTTGCAGTGAATAATTACAGACTGCACTAATGATCCAGTGGTAAAATTATTATGAATAATAGGCCCAGAGTAGTACGGGTCTGTAATGTTCCATAAAATTTTCAGACAAACTTTAAATGTTTAAGGGTATCATTCTAGAAATAAATGAGACTTTTTTTCACTTTGTGAGTTGATTAGGAGGGCCTATTCACACAGTCTGTTTTCAGTTTTACCACTGAGTTGTTTTTGTAATCTGTGCCTGTTTAACCCAAGCAGCAGCTCTACAGACATTAGCTGTAGCTGAATGAAAGCTCATACTGTGACTGATTATAAAATTATCAGGAAATTCCTTCCATTATTTTCTTCTCGATTTTAGCATCTCTTTTCATTGATGGACTGGATGAATGAAGGATAAGCAGTTATTTTTTTCACTGAAGTTGAATCACATTTAACTTATTTAACCGTGCTATCACCATTTGCATCACTGGGTTGATCAATATGCAGCCGTGTCACCACTAAAATTCACTTTGCATTCAGTCCAAACGCATCTTTAAGGCTCAGCTGAATTTGTCCAAGGAGACTGAGTCTGAAATGGAACACAGCTAGCATCCATTAAACAAGCAAACTGACAAGAGCATCAGCTGGGAGGTAGTGAAATTTCTATTGTACACTCTCCACAAAATGATGTCTTCTTTAACAACATTTGTAAATGTAGTTCATCAACATGTTTTTGACACATCATGTCAAAGACACATTGGTATCACCCTCTTATACGTATGTGTTATCATTATTATTGATTTGAGAGGGTTTTTTAAAGCCCCTGATGGAGTTTATGGTCAGAAGAGGCTGATCTGTATCTTTTTACATTTCCTTCCAGAGGATGACCAGGTTTCAGGGAAAATATTCTCAGTCTGACACTGGCCCTTGTTAGCTCTTTGGGTGGGAGGGTTTTTTTCCAATCACTGTGACATCTTGTTCATTCCATGTCATGTCTTCAGTTGAGACAGAGGCTGTGTTAGTAAAATCCAGGATTGTATCATGTCAATCGAAGACATCTGTTTTACAACATGTCAAACTTCCTTGCATATCATTAGTACAGAGGTCCTTCAGTTTCTGTCACAGCCTCACAGTTGACTGGCTCACTTCTGGCAAGAGAAACATCCAATCAGAGAACGGCAACAGACCTTTGAATCACTCAGTGAATCAATTTTAAAGAAGGCAACTTGGAGGTTTTGAACCAGGCAAAGATTAAGCTACATAAAGCTTAAGGTTTGCCTTAATGTTTCTTAATGTTTTTAACAATACAACAACAACACACAACAACAATAGCTGCATTACATTGGAAGTCATATTAAATTCATTTCCTTTTTAACAAGTCCCATAATTCCATCCATGTGGAGACATTTTCTTAAGAAGTTTTTCTGTTAAGATAAGTTTTAGGATCTCCAGATGAACACATTGGACACTAAACTCTGCATGTTTCTGCATATGTCTTTGGAATCACTTCAGTATATGACATTCAGATCCATTCAGGTTCAGTCATTCCATTAGACAACCATGTAGGTAATAAACATGCCCATTTTATCACAAGAGGACCAAATAAGATATATTATGAGATATTGTGTGAGATAACAGCAAGAGTGTTTTCAGTGTATCAAAAACTCTCAGGGTGGTTGTGGAGCAGTGTGTTTTTTGTTAGAACAGACCTCAGTTCAGCTCCCTGTGATGTCAGTGAACTGAGCTTCCATCTCATCCTGGGAGAGAATTTATTTTCTACCATCATGTTTATCTTTGCCTTGCACGCACAGAATATGTACAAAATTACATAAAGCAAACAAAAGCAAACTTATGGACAAATTGTAAATCCTTATCTATACTTATTAATCATTAAAATTATGAGTTGTGTTTGCATTCTTTTATTAAGGCCAAAGCACCAAGTGGAGCAAATTTTTCACCATGAAACAGGAAGCTGTTGTAACTCATCAATGGTACATCATACGGTGCATCCGGAAAGTATTCACAAACAAGTATTCACAGGCAGTGTGTTATCAGGCTATCAACATGAGCTGTCACAGTCAGTAGCTAAAATGTATTATCCACTTTGAAGTGAAAACCATGTGGAAGTGAAAGCTATTACACAGTCTGATAGGAAAATGGCTACATTGTATCGAAACAAATGTCAGTTAATAAAAATAGTTTCAGAGAGACAGTCATGTGTCTCTGAAACTAGTGATGACAGTTGTCAGAATGGTACAAACCTTTAATATGCGACCTGGTTTGTGGTTTATAAATTTAAATAAAAATAGGATTATAGGAGGTCCTAAAAATAGGACATTAATGAGCTCCTCACCTATGGTCATGAACTTTGGGTAATGACCGAAAGGACAAGATCGCGGATACAAGCGGCCGAAATGAGTTTCCTCCCTGCAGGGTGGCTGGGCGCTCCCTTAGAGATAGGGTGAGAAGCTCTCAGTCACTCGGGAGGAGCTCGGGAGTAGAGCCGCTGCTCCTTCACATTGAGAGAGGAGTCAGCTGAGGTGGCTTGGGCATCTGTTTCGGATGCCCCCTGGACGCCTCCATGTCCCACCGGGAGGAGGCCCGGGGAAGACCCAGGACACGCTGGAGAGACTATGTCTCTCTCAGCTGGCCTGGGAACGCCTCGGGGTCCCCCCGGAGGAGAGCTGGAGGAAGTGTCTGGGGTGAGGGAAGTCTGGGCATCTCTGCTCAGACTGCTGCCTCTCTGCGACCCGGTCCCGGATCAAGCGGTTGAAAATGGATGGATGGTTGGATAATGAGCTCCATCATGATGGTGCAGCAGTTGCCAAAATAAGTCGAGACAACTGTCATTTAAACACATTTAATGTATATTACAGTCCACCATAGAGTTAGCAGCTATAAAATAACAATATAAAGGAATATATGTTTAATATATAATTTGTTTCAGATTATAGACTCTTTCTTTGCATAAGAATATTTCATCATCACTCTAAAATTACTTCACTTTTAACTTCTAAAAATAAAATATCTGAAGGGCTTTATGAAAAACAAGAGGCTTCTTATATGCATTAGCACTAGCATATTCACAATTTTTTTTTCCAAAAATACAGTTGATTGCATCTGAAACTGAAAAACATCTCTTTGGCTTGCTTTCATACATTTTCATCTGCTCTCATTAAAAACTGACACAGGTCCTCAGATCATCACAAAACCCACAAAGTTTAACTTCAAATAGTGACAGAGACTAGATTCCACTATGAGAACTTTTTCTTCCGACACTATGCAAGCTGCTGACAGAGAGGTCTGTGGATTATCCTGAGTAACAGTAACTGGAAGGACAAGATAATGTTGAGTTTTTCAAATGTCATTTTCATAGACCAAATTCCATTCATGTCTTCATGATTTGAGGTGGTAGCAGAAATCTCAAAGGTAAAGACCCCACCACCTCAACAAATCAAATCTAAACTATCTAGTTGTTGTAAATGGTTTGAGTGTCAGGAAGGAGGTGCTGGTGACTGTTTGATCATTACTTAAGTTTTTGGTAATAAAGGCCTACTGAAATAAATGACACACACCACCTTTGTGGTGAAAGATTTTTTTCTGTGTCAATATCTTTTTTAATGTTTACCTTTACACACTTTGGTGTTGTTATAGTGCACACGGTTTTCACAGTGTGCTGAAACGAACTGAAACAAAAGTCCTGGGAGAAAGGAAACTGTTCTACAAACTAATGGTACTCTATTGGTCAGCAGTTAAATATTATTGATTCATAGTTGACAGCATAACACATATAAAACCACTGATATGATCCTTTAAACTGCCTCCATGTACTCCATGCTGTGTTTTCACTTTGACTAAACAAATCTCAATTTTCTGTACTTCACCTCTCACAAAATAAGTAAACAAGAACAGGTTGAACCATGTGACATGTGAATATCTAAAATAATCTTCCACTGTTGTTACAGGAGTTGAGTTTGTTTCTGCCTTTATGCTTTTGTGTTTCCTAAGCCTCATCTTCACTGTCTGAATTAGCTGGCTCCTCTGGCTGCAACAAAGGATTGTGGGCCAGTTTACGCATATCCTGTGGAGTCATCTCTCTTATCTTCCCATCCATACTGAGCTGCATGGGCTGGATCATATTAGTCCTGCAGGGAAAAAAGGTTAAAATGGTCATAATGTGTGCATATATAGTGCAGACTGAATTTAGTCTACAGCACATGAAAACTGTGGCAGCATTAATTATTGACCAAATTAACAGTAAATTTCATAAGATGCCTATAATTTCTGATTTCAGTTAGAATAAATTGAAAAATATACAAAATACTTTTTTCACATTATAATAAACCAAACTGTCCTACTACCTATTTAAATAAAGCTTTTATTTTGAAAGACCACAATTTTAAATGAATTTAAAAAATGACAGCAGAATGTACTGTGGCTGACTTCAAACTGACCAGTGCATGTGTTACATACGTGTGTGTTTTTCAGTGTGTGTTTATTCTTGTTATGGGGCCATCAACAGTCACACTGTGAGGGTTCACCAACCATTTGGGGAAAAAATCCCCATCATGTAAATCCATTGCATTTGAAGGTGAACACACTAAAGCAGAAGTAGGTAACTTATTTAAAAATTACTTTTAGTCATATTCACTAAAACTGTCTCTCTGTCCTGACAGTAGAACATGAGACAGATAATCTGTGATAAAAATCAGACTCCTCTGGCTCCACCTGCTGCTTCTACACAATAATTACAAGACAAGTAAACAGAAGAAGGGCAATAAAGAAAAACAAGAATTAGACTGAGTGACTGTGGCTCAAAAGTCAGTTCTGTGTGAGTGTGTGTTTGTGTGTGTGTGTGTTGTGTGTGTCTGCCTTTACTGACCTTGAAAGTTTGTCAAACATGTTGACCAGCTTCATGGCTTCATATTCTTTCTGCTCCTCTGTCATCCCCTCCATGGGATTGGGCTGCTCCTCTTCTACAACTCCTGTTATTGGGTTTATACTACAGACAAAAGAGAAAGAGAACAAAGTCAAAAGACCAGGAAACAGCAACATTCTAAATGAAGCAGCTGATGTGCAGAATTAATGGATACTTTTGACTCACTAACCTTGATCAAGCTAAATAATCTTGAGTAAAAAGTACATTTCTTTCCCTGGAAACTGCACTTGACAAAAAACTATTTTAAGGTAAATTACACAGCTTTTCTGCGACTTTCAATTGTAAACACATTATTTTGGTCAGGTCATGCTTGAAATTTAAAATCCAACTTTTAACTTTGCATAAGGCAAAAAATGGAAATTTAGACGTGATAATTGGGCAGAATCATGTGGTATGATCAAAAGCTCCAAAACAGCTACTGAACTACTGAACTACTGAGATGCTGAGTAGTTCTGTCTGCTTTATCACTTTCGTCTATTTCATGTGTTGTCCCTGCTGTCAACCCAGCAGTCATGGATCATCCATTTTTAAGCATAAGGTAGCTCAGAAGTGTACCAGATTAACTTAAGTGATGGTCTAGTTGTTGTATTATCAGATCTGCAACCCTTTGGTGGAAGAGAAGAGCAGTCCAGCATCAGGTAATGTGAAAGGTGAACTTCCACCTGTTGAGGATTTTACTTGCATCCTCACAGAGACTGGGTACACTGGATCTGAGTGGGACGTGTGTAAAAAGCCTGCATTCCAAAGGTGGCATTTTGGAGTTATGGAGTCATTTTGGAGTCAGAGGTGCCTGAAACAACTTGAAGAAGTTGTAGTCTACTCAGTTTTAGTTCAGTTATATTCTTGCAGGGATAATGGAGGGGTCAAGTGAGTTTTCTTTGTTAGGGGCTTACGACCATGTCACTCTGGGTAACTTATGAGGAGGACTAGAGAAATATGAGGTGCTGGATCCATTGCTACATTCCTGTTATGGAGTTAGAGCTGTGTCCATATTCTCAGAGTTATGATAAAGGAGTGGAACTTGAGGGAGTTTATATTCAATTCCTACCTATGATCATGTGCTTGGGTTATTGCTAGAAAGAGTAGATAGAATTCACTTTAGGGTGGCTAGGCTCACTCACAAGAGACTCTAATGTATTGATCCAGGTCATTAGTTAAAACCACACAATATTATTTATGTAAAAGAAACCATGAAACATGCATTTCACCAGAAAACACTGAGTTTAAGTAAAACAGTGTTGTTGCGGTACTGACTGGTCCTTGGCCTCTCTGTACTCCTCTGTCTCAGAGTCCTCATCCTCAGAGTAGATCCCAGAATCTCTGCCCCCCCTCAGGAGTCCTCTGGCAGCTAGCAGACCTGCAGCATTACCGTATCCAGTGTACTTAATGAACCTTGAAACTGAATAGAGAACATAATACTGTTAATAAGGCATTAATACCAAGTCAACAAAACCAATTCAACAAGAACCTTATCCAATTTAGATCTTTACATCAGCCACTTAAAGTCACAGTTTTAGAAGTGATGATATGTAGTTTTTAACTATGAGCATCCTAAAATTGGCTCATAGATGAGACATTGTCAATGCAAATCAAATACAAATTATGTTATGTTTGGAGTCATTAAATGACCATTTGGACTGTATTTAATTCTCTAGGGGAGGTGGGGGCATTTTAATATTACTTACGCTGGATAGTAACTTGAATCCTGTCAGAATGTGGCTTAAGGCATATAACATAATCATTTAACAATAACTCATTTGGACAATGTTACAGTTATACAAAAATCTAGATGAATTATTGAAAAAAAAAGGGGGAAACATATTTCCCTCACCACTTTCTTTGCAGAGAACAAAGAGGAATTCGGCAGCACAGTCCTTGACATCAGTATCAATGTGTGTCATGAGACGGACCAGTTTGTTCCTCAGAGCACTGCCCACTTCTGGCCTGTTTTTTACATCACGGAGTGGGGGCAGCACCTGAACACACACACACATACAGACACTTAAACATGGATCAAAACAACAACAGTACTTGTAATTCACTCACTGACTCTATTGGCCTCAGCCCAATACTGACCATTGACCTGAGGAACTTCCTGGTCTCTCGGTGAATGCGGGCACTCTCAGTCAGCAAGTTCAGTGATGGGAGAAGGGTCTCTTTCAGCTTATGTCCCTGGGAGACAGAAAAGCCTTTATCATTTCAGGCAATTCAAACACAATCTACCAGCTGGAAGGAAATCAAATAAGTCAGTTTCATCAAGCACATCCATGTCAAACACTGACAAATAAGAATCAGTCATTTGGTGATAAGTAAGTTATCACAACTTTATTTAGAAGTATACACCCTGTGAGCACACTGCATTTTTTACAAAGCCTTTCTGCATGACAGGGCCCACAGAATTAGATAATAATCCAGAATCTGCCTATTTTGATATTATACTTTATGGCAAAAACGGGTAACTCCCTTTGAAATGACCAAGCAACGATAAACAACAATTTACATAGATAAGTAAACAGAAGAAGAGCAATGAAAAAAGCAAGTTAAAAAGAAGAAATTAGACCGAGTGACTCTGCCGGGATGATCAATAATTGATCATCTAGAATGATGACCAAAATAAAATTAAATAAGTTGTCATAAACCAGAATTTTCCTTAGTACAATGTATATGTAAAAAGTTATTTTCCACCACTGTGTCTCATAAACATCATCAGGTCTTTCTATTGGTGCCTGATAATTACTAAAAATGTCCACTGCATTTGTAAAAATTCCTTTAAAAGTATACTTTGAACAATGTGCCATTCTATTACATTAGTTATCATACAGCTCCACCTAGTGACAAAGTTCATGCTCACATTAGACATCACAGCAGTTTGCCTGGCTGTGTTCAATTGTTTATTTCTGTTTCCCTCCCAGAAATAAAAATGCATATCTTTTAGCCATTCAAGTAGCACATGAATATTATTCCAGCACAGCTCATGCCATTCATGTTCTGATTCATGCATTTCATTTCACTAGTAGCACTGCAGGTAATGAAGCCACAGAAACAAAGAGTCTTGTCTTACCCGGTCAAGCCTTTTCTCCATAAATTCCAGCAGCATGTTGACAGCATCCATGTTGACTCCCATGTACTCAATGGAGCCTTGTTGCACCTTGGGCATCAACAGTACGTCCAAACAGGGCAGAGGTAGGTTACCTAGCAAGTTAACAGTGTGGCTGAGAAAAAGAGAGGGAGGGAGTTCAGGGGAACTGCGTCACAGAAGAGCAATGACTGCATGGATCAAGTAATCAATGAAGAAAAAAAACATAAAGAAAAGTGTTTGTTGTCCTACCTGTGAAACTCATCAGTCCGCTCTTCTCCGTCTGCATGGCTCAGTAGACAGTGTCTCAGTATGGCTCCCAAATGTCTGTAGCCTGCTGCCTCTTCCTTAGAACACACATTATGTTATACACATAGTGTTAGCATGCTCAGAAGAGAACATTCATCACTGTAAATGTGTATTTTTATTGTATTTTCTGCATTTGCTTGAATGCAACAGCCAAATGAAACTGACCACCTGATGCTCTGTGGTTTTCTGATACTGAAAACAAGGAAATATTTCTTTGAAGAAATTGAAGAAAATATCTTCCAAAGGACAGCGTAAATATTACATTTTTGATTTGAGTAAAATCTCAAATCTCCTATTTCTTTTCACCTCGCAGCACCAACAGGTCAAGGCTTTGACTTGATCTGTGAAATATCTCAAAAAGTAATGATGGATTGGTTTAGACATTAATGTCTCCCTCAAGATTAATTGTAATAACTTTATTTATCCTCTGTCCTCTAAACCCATCATCAGGTCAAAGTTTCAATTTGACAAATACTTTTGTTTATGACCAAACACCTGCAAAATGCACAGCATACAAATTAGACTCAGCTATAGTTTTTGTTCCCTGCTAAGTAACATGTAAATAACTAGACTAGCACACTAAAATCAAATTAAACTTGGTTAACATAAGCATTTAGTCCAAAGCATTACTAACCAAAAAAACAGCTAGGGGGAAGGTCTTACTGAGCTGCTACTGTGGCTGTTGACTCTTAAGTACATCACACACCAGCCACATTGTGTATTGTGTTGTCTCTAAATCCCATGTGCATTATACAGACAGAAGAACTCGTCAAGGTACAGGAGCCAGGATGTACCAACCCCAGGAGTGCTCCTCTAGAGAGCTGATGCACGCTATTAAGACAGTGGTGTATCCTGATGAGTTGTTACACAAAGAAAACAACAGATGTAGGTCTTCTTGACAGTAGTAATTCTTTTAACATGCAGTAACTCTTATTTTGATTAACTATTTTACTCAATGACTCAACAGAATTACTTGGTATAATATAATATAACACCAACACACAGAAATAACATGGCTAAACAAATCAGAAAAAAAAAATCCTTTAATATGTAATTTTCTTCAGTACCTCATCAACCTTACGCCTGGTTGTGTCAAATGTGATATTGAACAATATTTTTAGTATTTCCATGGCTCGTTCTGTCTGCTGCCGGCTCAGCGGGGGCAGTTCCTCAGGTGGTACGCTTTCGAACCCTGCCCTGGCTGCCTCCAGTGTATCTGGCCAACACAGAGCCAATGTGGCATCCAACTGGTTGCCTAGAACATACAAAGGATAGGAAATGAACTTGTGCATTTTTACTTAGTGTACCTTCTGTTGAAAAATGAATTTGCTTCTTGTAAATGTGTGTCTATTTATGTTTGATTATTTGGACAGTGCTGCAGTGATGACCTGAAAGCTGAGTTTCCTCTTGGCATTGTTTACCGTGGAGAATAATAACCTAGAGCTGACATTAGCCTCCCAGGTCACTAGATACACTGGTTACACAGGAAATCAGTTACCTAGCAGACTGATACCGTGGAGCTCCTGAGCCAGTTGTGCCCTGATGTCCACTCTCAGGGCAGTCAGGAGGAAGGTGAGGCGCAAGTCAAAGAAACGCACCTGGACAGAGAGAGCAGTCAATGGACAATTTTTCCCTCTATACTCACTTCCTATTTGCATTTTCCTCCTCAAAGTAGGGCTGGATATTGAACCACCATACGTATTTGGTACAGACAAGAAAGTACCAATAACTATAAAGTACCAAAAGCGGAAGTATTTTTTTGATTGGGAATTCATGTCAAATTCTAAGTATTCTACATCATAAATATGCCAACTGTATTTTGGATGCATGGATGTATTTTAACTGATGAAAAAAAAAAATCTTGTATCCTTCACAGAAAGGTATAAAAAAACAACATTTTTTGGTTTTTGTATTGGCATCTGATTGAAAAAATTGTGTGAGTGTAAATTTAATTGTGAGTGTAATCCAGTCTCCTAAAAATCATATTCATATTTAACTTTGCAATAGAAAAGCTGCATTAAAAGATACATATGCTGCATGTATTATGTTTTTTATCACTGTAACAAGGAAATATTTATATTAAATGTTCAAATACTGTGAACTGCCCACTGCCAACACAAAGTGTGCATACTGAATCCAAAGAATGTTTTCTATCATTGCATTTCAGTTGCATTCCAACAACATTTGCTCCTAATTACAAGCAATTGGTAGATCAGTAAACAGATGAATCTGAAGCCTCAGCCAGGATAACTGAAATAAAATATAGGGGTGAACACAGACAGACATGATAGTCCTGGTTACTTACTGTTTCATATTGGGATGAATTCATTAACGTATTTAAGGACAATGTCTGGGCTTCAAAACCAGTGACAATGCTCATACCTCATGGTTCCAGGTGGATTCATGACACTGCTTCAGCCTCTCTGCCACACCCTTTATCAGTTGCAGATCTGCAGCTACCACCTTCCATCCATCCAAAGATAGATTTTATAATTAACACCCACCAAATTAGATTGCTTATTCTGAGGTATTCATATAGATTTTGGTTTGAAGAGACAAACAGCCGACTGACCTGTCCTGTCTCGTTGTGTAGCAGGATGTTACACATAGACTTGAGAGCCTCAACAATCACTTCCTGGTCAGGGTTTTCTGAAGGAAATGAAGCTACCTTTATCACCTCATTGGATACTTCTGCTGCCTCCTCACTCTCTCCCCGCTCACCCTCCACTAGGAAGAGAAAGAATGGCAGAATCAAGTAGGACATTTCATCTACATTTAGACCATTTCTGGATAAAAGGATCATTTAAAGAATATAGAACAAAAAATAAACAAAAGATACATTTTAAATGTAGCTGCAAATGCACTACTTCTTTTATCTCTGTTTCATTTCTTTATATTTTTTGTTTATCAGAACAAATTTGTGCTCCACTGTCATGTGTGTAAATCACATCTTGAGTAGTTTCTGATATGTCTGTATTTGGGCCCTGGCAGTGTACATGCTGGCTCTTTAGAATTGCCTCCTGGGACACTTTTTTGGAACGGAGCCATCTTTAATGTTATTACACCTTGTGTCTACACAGGCTGATTAGTGAAAGCAGCATGTTAGCGCTTCAGCAGCAGCAGGTTCAGTCATCCGTCTGTGTCTACACTGGATGGGTTAAGGACCAGTGCTGAGTGTCACAACACACAATCACTGAAGCTGCAGGTGGATAGTGAAAAAAAAACTTTAAGTGTAAAAGTACACTTTTTGGCAGGTAAAAAAGTTTGTTGTCAAAAAGGTCTGTTGTTTGTCTCATGCTGAATTGTAGAAACAGGATTTAAGCCGAGAAAATGCAATTCAAATGCTATACTTGATATTCAAAAGAGTTTCATAGGAGAAACAACAAAACAGGAGAACCAGAATAACCTTTGATTGTGGTGAAACCTTGTATAAGCTGGGGGAGTTGGCTGGATTTACCTTGGCCCTCCACTGGCTGGCTGTGGGCAGGTGTGGGTGTACCAGCCACTGTGATGCCAGCGTAGCAGGCGAGAGTGGACATGGCAGAATGGGTGATGAATGGACCCAGGCATTGTTTGTCTCTGGACAGGATTCGAACTGTTTCTAGACAGGCCAGCTGACAGGAAGGCTGCAACTCCCTGTTTAGGAAACGGAGCACCAACTCTCCCAGACGCTGTGTCACACAACAAATATATTAGGTTAGATCCATATTTATGGAAGCAAAGAATTGTCATAAAGCATGAGGGCTCACTGAATGGTTTGATGAGGATGAAAATGATATGAATCATATGCTGCTATGGCCTTCACAGTCACCACATCTCAACCCAACTGAAGCACCTATGGGAGATTTTGGAGTGGCACATTACACAGAGCTCTCCACTACCATCATCAAATGAAAACCAAATGAGAGAATATCTTTAGAAGAATGGTTCACCTTCTCCTCCAGCAGAGTTCAGACACTTGGAGAATCAATGCCAAGAAGCACTGAAGCAGTTCTTGCAGCATGTGGTGGCAAACAGCTTACTAAGATATTTTATGTTGGTTTTTCCTTTAATTCAGTCTCAATCACATTCAAAACTAATCATAACATAATACTAGTGCTAGCGAGTTTTTTTGTGATTGTTGTTGCGGGCAAAAATCCTTGATTATGTGGCACGTTTTCTTAAAAAATGTGATGGAATATGCCGGATATTGATGCAATTTTATGTGATGAAATTGCGGGAATTCGCAAAAATTGCGGGAAGCTTGCAAAAACTGTAAACTGCGGTTTGATGAATAAGAAAAAAAAAGTGTTTGCAGCTTTCCGATGACGTCACTTTATAACGTTCCCAAGGCAACAGGAGGAAAATGACTCTTGTGTGAAGTAAACGCAACATTTTTCAACTTTCTGTGAAGATATATGTGACTCATGCAAGCCCAGCATATTTCGCGCATTTTGCGCGGAAATTGGCGATTTATGCGGCGAAAGTGCGGCGTCTTAAAAAAAAAAGCGGACTTTAGCTGATTATGCGTTGAATTTATGCGATCGCATAGTCGCGTTTTTCTGGAGGGACTGGTAGCTATGTAACTGACAATACTGCCTATTCATTTTGAAAGAAGAGCCAATAAGGAAACTCCAACAGTCAGCTGACCAACTGTGTAACTTCATCACTCACTCAGAAACAGACTTTTGTATTAATAAGACTGACTAAAAAATTGAGTTTAGTTTTAAAAATTTTTGTTAGTTTTAAAATGTTTTTTCCATATGGTGTCATGTGTGAAAATACCCCAAATAACCACTGTAAGCATAAGGCTACTATATGCAAATTATTTAAACAGCATTTCTGTAGGAATGATTCTGTCCCAGGCTCTTTGATTTATGTAAGCCATTGATCACTGTAACCAGAAGAACTTCAAGCAACTTCCACTGTATTTACTCTATACTGATCGGCCACAACATCAAAACCACCTGCCTAATATTCTATGTGTTGCTCGTGCCACCAGCACAGCTCTGACCCACTGAGGCATGAACTCCACAAGACTTCTGAAGGCGTCCTGTGGTATCTGGCACCAAGACATTAGTGGCAGATACTTCCTATAAGTCCTGAGTTACAAGATGGGGTCTCCATGGATTGTATTTGTTTTTCCAGTACATTCCACACATGCTCAATTGGACTGAGAAATTTGGAGGTCAATACCTTGAGCTCTCTGTCATGTTCCTAAAACCTTTTGCACTTTTGGTGGTGGACAGGTCTCAACATGGGCACTCTGACCAGTCTGCAGCATGTTGTCCAGGGGCATTCTGATACCTTTCTGTCATAGCTAGCATTAACTTCTTCAGTGTTTTGTGCTAGAGTAGCTCTTCTGTGGGATCAGAGCAGACTGGCTATCCTTTGCATCAGGGAGCCTGCTTCACTGGTTGTCCTCCTTCATTCGCCTAGCAATCACAATTTGACCCTTGTCAGAGTCACTCAGATCCTTACACTTTTCCATTTCCAACACATCAATTGCTCACTTGCTGCTGAATATATTCCCACCCCTTGACAGATGCCATTTTAACAAATTAATCTATGTTATTCACTTAACCTGTCAGTGGTCTTAATGTTGTGGCTGATAGGATTGAGAGATATGTATATCAATTTAAACATTAAGTATTCTGTAAGGATTCATTTTAATAACTGGATATTAATTTACTTTTAATTTTATAAGTCACTAAATTAACATATATCTTTCATATATATCATATCTTTGTGGCCATTATTAGTTTCCATATAAATTTCACTTAGCTTCATTTAATAATAGAAAGGCTATATGTAGCATTCAGTTCAGCTTAATACAGGGCTGTATTGGTGGCTGAAATTTACAGATCAATGAATCACAAATTAACCAGGTCACATATTGCTCAATAGATTTTAAAAGCTACGTGTGTAATGAGGGTCTTTTGACTGATGTGGTGACAGGCTACTGGAAGCTAAAAGTTGCACTGATAAATGCATCTGCTAAGCTGTCTTGCATAATGTCTTCCTACAGTTTGTGTGCAGGTGTATGCTCAGTGCGTGCACATGTTTATAGGATAATGAAGCCACGCAATGGCACATAAGCTGCATCTTAACTCAACTTAACCTGAACTAACTTACATTTCTTTTTTGCTTCATGACTCAACCACCATTTTTCTCATTTTATTTTCATTTATTTTCATGCAGTCTTGATAAATTAAACTAAAGAGATAATTGTTGATAATTGAATTCTTTTCTCAAACAGAGTCACAAACATACAGTTTAAAAGGACTTTGTTGTAAAGTTTTAAAATGAAAAAATAATGGTTTATTTGAGCATGTGGGTCGATAGGAACACTTATATAGAGAGATATTTATACATTTATACAGATATGCTAAATGTATGAACTTTGCAATTGTACAACCAAGGTGATTCTTTTCAAAACAGTAATAAGTACAATATCAGCCTTCTACCTTAATCAGTTCAGAAGTCAGTTTTCATCAAAGCCGAACATATACTGATAAACATTTTTTAAGAGTAAGCGTTCATTTTAGGCTGTGAATGAAAGAAAAATGAAAACAAGAGTTTAACTTGTTGATAGTAAATCACAAAAAATAATATTTATCAGTGTTTGTTTGTTCTTTAAAGGCATATTGAGTAGAATTTTCCTAAAAAGCAGACTCATACAGCAATAATCCCTGTCAGTCACCACTTACAGCTCACTAGAAGTGTATGATGGTGTGTGAATCTGCAGAGACTTTGCCTCTGCCTGGATTTTTTTGCTGCTTGGAATGTTTCTGGGTGTCAGTCTCTGACCAGTGGTGTGCAGCCCCCCAGCCAATAACAGCGCAGGGTATATAGAACCTACTGGTTATACTTGAGTATATACTATGCATATTATATATTTATGTACATTCAGGTCTGATCAGAACCTCCTCTCTTTTCTCACTTCACTTAATTTCTTCCATGTACAATGTTCCACAAAATAACTATTTAAAACAATGCTGACAATTCTATTATATTCTTTATTTGAGCCCAATTTGCCTTTTTATTAAGATTCTGGGGAAGCAAACTGACCTGAACAAACCGAGTGTGTAGTATTTATGGGGATCTATGGCAGAAATCTAATGTAATATTCATAATGATGTTTTCACTAGTCTATAATCACCTAGTTTAAAATGAGCCTTTCATATCTGCATGAGGTGCAGGTCCTCTTCCACGGAGCCCTCCATGTTGCACCGCCATGTTTCTACAATAGCAGTAGTAGGGACACTGAGACCTGCTCTAAAGAGGGCCTTTCATGTTTTTACATACTGTTCCTGAGATATGGAAGACATGGAAGGTACAGTTAACAGGACTGTTTCTTTTTATGCTAAATTTAAACAATATAAGTAAAAATTTAAATTCACACCATCAGGCAGATGGAGGTGAAGAAATGCAGAAAGCTTGCAAACAGATAATAATGACACCATTTGAGAGGGAGCATTTAGCATAGAAAATGTGAATAAAGGTATAGCTGTTTGTTGGCTTAAAATAATACAAAGCCTTTAAATAACAAGAGTTTGTCACTTAATGAGACTTAAATAGACAGAAAGATGTCAGTCCTTCAACATAGTTCACAATTAAGCTACCTTATACATTATAAATGGATCAGTATAAATAGCATGTTAGTTCTAATTTCCACCTAGATTTTTTTTTCAAACTTAACCATAACACCCTTCTCTGCATAAACCTGCCAATATGCACTGGTAATAATCTGGAACAAGTTCATAAACACTACACAAGATGTTTCATCAACTTTGCTATAGATCAGCACATATACAAGGTTATGAACTTTGCTATTCCTGGTGAGATAAATAAGCTAATTTTGAGTTCACTACCAGCTTCCCCACTAACATCTTAATTTCCCTTTTATAACATACATTCTATTATATGTTGGGGATTAATTAAAGGTTGTGGGGATTTGGCCAAATTTCTGAATAAAAACACATTTATTTATTTATTTACAATATTTAAGAATTATAGATAAATACAGTATGCTTAATAATAATTTAAACTAATTGTCTAACAGAGAGAAAATGTACAAAAATGATGGGACTACCTCTCTGTCCTGCTCTTCTTGCTCGCTGAATGTAAAGCACTGGTTCATCTGAATGATGGAAAAGCAGAAGACACAAAGACAGGTGTGAGACGAAGAAGATCCAAAACAGATAAACAGAGGAAACAGCAGGAAAAAGCAGGAGAAGAGGAAACATTATATAACTTTAGGGCAGCAGATCAAGCAGAAAACACAACACCAACGTGTCATTGCCTCATTAAGTTTTATGGTAAAAGTGTTAGCAAACAGTTTCCAGCAGACACAGAGCAACATTTCATTCCTTTTGAGTTGTTGGTGTCCACCTTATTGGAGTTTATTTATGTAACTCCAAATATTCACTCTCTTTTTAGCTCATTTGGTTCCCAACAGCAAAAACTCCGTCTGCTGTTTGTTTCTGTGGTGCAGACTCTGAATCAAAGTTGGTTTATTGAAAGTAGGTTTACAAAGAATCTGAAATTTTGGACTAACAATGCAAGAGCAAAATTAGCTAAGAATTATGAGGAAGGCATGTAACAGAGACCATGCAGCTTATAAAAGCAGAGAGCCCCGCAACACTAAGCTTCTCATGTCTGAAAGCTCTTTAGCAGACTAGGATTTGACTGGGCTGTAGGAGACTCTATTTGTGTATCACATAATCTAATCCTATTGCCTTCAAGCTCACCTCCCACACAGTTAAAGCCTGTGATTGAGAAAACCATGCCGCAGTGTTCATCTGGTTTCAGCAGGTTTAGACAGCATGTGACAAAGCTCAAGTAGCAGGTTAGGGAAATGAAGTTCACCCATTGTGGGATTGACGATTCTATTTTCATGAATCCAGGGGCCATGCAGATTGTGGTCAAGTGTGCCCTACCCACTGAGTCGGGGTGGACAAAATACATTTTTTTATGGCTGGGCTCAATCTGACCCACCTGTGGCATACTTGGATAATGGGTAGGCTCAGGGAGAAAGCATTACTATACATTACAGAGGAGTTATCATATTTACTAGTTTCATCCAATTTTGAAATTGAAATAGTTTGAGTTTACGATCAGTTGTCTCTTTAATGTTCATACTGTGACATAAACATGATCCTGAGAATCATCCACAAATATATTAGAACTGTTTTAATTTTGTCTTTTGTTGCTGGGAACACCACTACCTAGATTCAGCCTACATATTAAAAAGAAAATGACATTTGCAGTTCTTGCCCTGGTTATCTGCTGTTTTAGATGAAGATACTGGGAAAAGACTGTCATGAACAGATGGTTCTGAGGGAGAAAAAAAACTATTTTTCATGTAGCTGTCTGAAGTGTTTTCAATGTGTCCATTTCCAGACCACTGTTTACACTGCAGCAGAAGCTATAGAATAATTCATCAAATGACAAGTGTGATGTGCATAAGTTTTCTGTATGTATGTATGTAATTGAATTTTTTAACATAATTTAACATAATGAAATGTGTGGCTCTGCCATGAATAACTGTAGTTTGAAAGAGCACAACATCACTCCAGTTAGAAACTGGAGATGAGACAGATACATTAAGCCTTCACATGGCCGTAACCAGTCACCAGAGCAGGGATGAACTGAAAATGAAAAACAGCCCCAGACTTTTTAAACTGACCGCCCCACCTCCCAACCCCACAGGACTACTGAACAACATTACAACATTACTTTAGTAAAATACACCAAGGGGAATAAGTTGAGTCGACGGCCAGTGTGTTGCACGAGACAATGTAATTCTAGATCCAAAGATTTCAGTGCATCACTGGATTTGCATCACTACACCCTCTACCACACCTCTCCTCCCACTGTGGCACAGTCAGTCACCAAGACACTGAGGAAATGAGGAAATGACCTCAGTGCTCATCAGGAAAATGTGAGAATGTTTTAGTACCTTACAGCACATCAGTCTTATGCATATCTTGTATTTTCCTGGGTATTTATTGTTTTTCTGTATTAAGCACACTATTTAGTTTTATATTTTATTCTGAATGTAAATTTATGTACTCTGATAAAGTAAGTGACTCATCTACATCTATTCACAAAGCTACCTTTGTGAAAAGATGTAGATGAGTTATGTAATGTCAGCACAATATAACTTTGGTTTTGGCCACCTCATTGATTAAAAATTGTCAGTTTGCCTGTTTCAAAATAGGCCGTCAGTAAAGTGTACTTTCACTGGGTAAAAACAACCACACTGTACTATTAAACGGTTAACAAAAAGCATATATTTATATAAAATGCACAGCTGTCCCATCACCTGTCACTATGTCTATGATGTTTGTCTCTAATGAGACTTTCATTCTAATTGGTTAATCTCCTCCACCCTCCTACACTTCCTTTTTCTCACTGGAACTTGGCTGGGGTCCAGTGAATATGGCCAGCTCTGACAATTATGTCCCCCAAATTATGACTTTTTAACTCAGCTAAGCTCAGTGGTTGTAGAGCAGACTTTTTTTCAAGTTTCGAGGTTTCTGTGTCTCCAACAGGAGGTACAAATCCCATCCTACATGTATATAACCCGTACAAACAGAATGCAATCTTCCTTGCTTGATTTATCAGCGAAACTTTAATTTTCATGTTGAAATTCAATACTTTGCTAGTGCTGCTGAATTTCCTGACACTATATTCTTGGTAAAATATTTTTCCATCATCATCTCCCGAAATTCCCACAGTCCCAAAGCTCTGCTCCACACCATAAATACAATTGTCAACCCTGTTGCTGCTACCTGTCCTGTTTCTCATTTATGAGAACTTTTTCTCCACAAAAATTGAACACATATGATAAAATATGTCACCACCTCCTACGATCCCTCTCTAGTGTCTGCCTGCTCTGTCATCTTTACTTTCAGCCTGTGTGTTTGTCCAACAGTTATGCAAACTTGCAAATAGGACCGACCTGTCCTGTTTTAAACATGCAACAGTCCAACCTCTCAGAACTATTCCCATCCCATTCCAGGTTTCAGCCATCTCAAAGTCTCAAATGACCTACTGTTGTCTTTATACTGTGGTAAATGTGCCCTTTAAGTCCTCAGCACTACTTTTTATATGGTTATACAATGTATTTTATTAAACCACCTAACGGAGCATGTTAGCACCTATGGCTCTACCTTCATATGGTTTGCCTGCTACTGACAGGATTTCCTTTGTTAAGACTCTCCTCCTCTACTGCCCTATCATTTTAAGAGTACCTCAAGGTTCTACATCTACGTGTACATCCATTCTTAATTGCGTCCAGAATGTGAAATGAAAAAAAATTGTCTTCAGCTCAACAATAACAAGACAGTGATTGTCTGTGGTCCCCCTAACACCACAGAGAGTATAACCAGCCACTTAGGTCCACTGACATTGAACCTTCAGACCCATACCATACGTGTCATCTTTGACTCTGACCTGAAATTTGACAAATAGATTATCTCTGTGGTGGAAAGCTGCTATTTTCAGCTAAGGAACATTAATCTCTTCAAGGCTAGATTACTGCAACTCACTATACCTGGGTGTTAGTCAGTGCTCTGTCTTCCTGCAGCTGGTACAGATATTTACTTTTTACTTTTGGTTTACTTTTGGTTGTTTTTAAAGTGTTCTACATAAATAAAGTTAATTTGATTTTTTTAAAAAGGGGATTTGCTTTTGATGTGTTGATTGACACTGAATTGAACCAACTGGTCTGTTCTCACTTAATGAACAAGCAAGTGATGTCCCAGAATCAAGACCAGTCTTGATGAGAGAGCGGCAGATTGCATTTTAATTTTGAGACAAAAAAGCGAATAAATGACTTTAAATGCAATAGAAATTATTTTTAATGCAATAGAAGGTTGGTGAGAAGGAGTTTTGCTTATTCAAGCTTATTCAATATTTATATTTTGTAATGTCTTTGAAAAAGAAATGTAAAATGCTGTCTTCATTTTCATTTTGTTATGCAGGATAATGCAATCATAAGCATCCTGGTGACCCTGAGGCTCAAGAACGTGCCCTAATGTGGTGGGGGCATTGTAGAGACTGAATGAGAGAACCTTTAACTTGCGCAAGCCCCCGCTCGTGATGAAGGTAGATGTGGGTCTGGCCTTAGGTCCTTAGGGTGACCTGCAAGTATTTGCTGCGCAGGTCCAGAGAAGAGAACCAGGAAGACAAGGTTCAATGTTTAGTAGGAAGGACGGGTGTATCCTGGGGAGGGGGTTATCGCTATGGTACAGAGGTAGAGCTGAAGGGAAGAAGCTGTTCCTGAGCCTGCTGGTACTGGAAGAAGGGCAGAAGGGCAAACAGTCTGTGGCTGGGGTGAGAGGGGTCCCTGATGATGCTGTATGCCTTTTACAAACACTGCTAGCACTGAACAGCCTGGTGGGGAGTGGCAGTTTTCACCACTGTGCTTTATGGGTGCTCTGTGCAGTGTGGACCGCTGTCTCAAACTCCTCCACAGTTTTATTCTGGCCCATTTTAAACTCCTAAATTTTAACTTTTGCACAGTTTTGTCTATGTCTTCCCTGCGACTGACTGGTGTCCAGTCCAGGGTGTACCCCACCTCTCGCCCAAGATAGCTGGGACAGGCTCCAGCACCCCTGTGACCCCTGTGTGTGTGCTCAGGATAAGCAGGTTTAGAAAATGGATGGATGGATGTCTATGTCTTAGACTGTCTTTTTCTAATTTCACATTTAACTTTTGTGATTTTCCTCTGTAGCCTACATATTGTTTAAGCATTGCTGGAGGGAGCCTAGGAATAAGAATCCCTTGCCAGCATCACAAACAGTGACATGTTACCCAGTCTGTTACAATAGGCCTATATCAATACTGTATTAACAGCTTGGTCCGCTGCCTCCAAGTGACAAACTGTAATAATAATAATAATAATGATAATAACAACAACAACAACAACCTATCTTTAAGACTGGTTTTGAGTTTCTCAAGATATGAAAAAAAAAATGTTGCTCTTCTTCTACTTTTGCTCATTTTTAGGACGATAAATGTTTTTTCATACCTGTGAATTGGAGAAACAGGCCTGTGTATGCCAACCAGCCATGGTCCCCACAAAAAGGATAATCTGACTCCAGAACAGCTTCTTTCCTCAGGCTCTGAGATTTCTCAACTCATCCTCCGCATGTATATAGTAGTAATATTATTATCGTTATTATTTTGTGCAGCATGGCTTACATTTGGCTGTACACACCTGTGTTATATAAAGCTAAAGAAACAGCCTTGAAGCTTGAATCCTTGTCTAAAGTGATGGTGTGCTGGTGTGATGGTGGTGATGCTGCGGCAGTTAAACAGGCACCACAACATAAGTGCGTAAGAGAAATGTATATATTTATAAAGTACAGAGGCTCCGTCCGGTGCTGATGCTTACCTCCTTGTTGTAGCTCTGTAGAGCCGTCAAGGCAGCGTCTTGCTCTCCCGTCTCCATTTTCTCTAGAATGGCATTTAAATCCATTTTCATCGCCATTGAGCTAGCTCCCGCTTCGGCCGCTGTTCACCGTTAAGGACTCTGTTATTTTTTGTGTGTGTGTCGGTCCCTACACTCTACGGTCTGTCACCAGCCACAGATGACAGCATGATGTCTGAGTCCAGAGCAGCCGGCTAAAAGCGATTAACGGAGGGGATTAGAGACAGCAGAGTGCTGCGTTCAGGTGACCCACGGACAGACGGAAGAAACAGAAATGATTAAATTATAATATATAATTATTATGAATTATTTGGTTAAATTAATTATTATTAATTATTATTATTAAGTGTAACATAAAAAAGTTTAAAAAAAGTTAAAAGTTTGCAGACGACCACTATAGTGGGTCTCATATCGAACAATGATGAGACCCACTACAGAGAGGAGATCCAGCACCTTTACTCAGTGGTTCTCAAACAACAACCTTGTTCTGAACACCAGCAAGACCAAGGAGGTCATAGTGGACTACAGGAGGATCCAGGAGGACAGAGCACGCAATAGAGAGCATCCTCTGTCTCAGTGCAGCAGTGTGGTATGGCAGCTGTACACTGCACAAGACCGAAAGGACTTAGCCCGGGTGGTGAAAACAGCACAGGGGATTGTGGGAAGTCCTCTTCCAGACCTGGACTCAATATACGCTGGCCGGATACCAGAAGAAGGCCCTGACATATTGCCACCGACCCTACCCACCCGGGAAATGGACTGTTTGTACCGCTTCCATCTGGAAAGCGGTACAGAAACATAAAGAAAAGACAACAACTAGCAGACTGAAAAACAGCTTTTTCCCCAGAGCTGTACAATGCATTTCCCCCTATTGAGAACTTGAGACATGCACTTGACTGCACTTAAACAACTGACCCACCCCCCTACTGTGCATTGCTGCTGCAACTTTAAATCTTTAGATATTTATGTACATATTACATATTTTTACATATATTTATGTTTAAAGCTGGAAGTCACCAATCTTAATTTTGTCATGTGAAAACATGATGACAATAAATCATTCTTGATTCTTGATATCTTCTATTATAATACATTTTCCCATTTGTGTCTGATTGAAGCATGAATGCTTTAACTTTACACATTTCTGCTGGAGGTGTTTTCAATTTTGATATATGTTTTGTTATTTGTTTGCGAATGGCTCCTGGCACCATTTAATCCCCTCCTTACATTTATTAATTCTATATTATTTATCTATTTTTCTTTATTCCTGTTCTTTGTGTTTCTCTATATCTTCTGTCTTGTTGTCTACTGCAACCCCAGGTCCTCCAAAGAAGGCCTCCACTATTTCCATCTTTCCCTAAAGTTAAAAAAATAAAATGGTGTTTCTTTATCAATTACATAAACTTATGTGAGAGAGAACAGAGCTATTATTATTATTATTATTATTATTATTATTATTATTATTATTAGATTTTTGCATTTTCATGTATAGCACAAAATATCTGATATTGACTTGATTAAATGTTATATAATTAAAAAATACAATTAAAAAAATATGTTATATGACTGAAATTATTATGCTAACTTGATTAATGTTGTCTATTGAAATGGAAGCGTTATTACTAATTATCGTGTTACTCGCTTACATTTTTCCTACTTGCATTTGCCTTAGAGTTGAAGCCAAATGTGAAAATAAAATAAAAAATATGTTTATCTCTATGATCCACCACTTTCAATAAATTGGGCGTTTCTCGATGAGTCAAGGGCGTGATCATACTGTGAAAGTATGTTCGATTTATGATGCAAAGTAAAAGTGCGAGCGGGGTTAATGTAGATTATTATGTTTACATAACAACATTTCACACAACTACAATAATATAACAAATGACATGCACAACGATACATTTTGACTTATTGTGCTATCACACAAGTTACACTAAGCGTGCACAGTACATGAAACGGTATAAACTCCTCTATTCCGGGCCGCAGAATATTTATACATCGATGAGACAACGCCGTGAAGCGGCACACTCTGTAGCCAATAAAACCTCAAGGCCCGGTTTGAGTGATGGGACTACAACCAATCGTTTAGCTGTGACCGTGTGAGTGGCAGACGCTGAAGTGGTGCTGGTGGGGGAAGGGGCTGCTGAAGTTGACGGAACCGCCATCTTGAAAAGTGCCCTCCGATGTTCTACCTTTTCGCGCCTGTCAGAATCAGTTTTAAACGCTTTATTTTCCCTACCGGAATTACGTGTTATATCGGAGGTAATTTTGTTAAGGCCTGTGGCTAACGACAAGACAAGTTACATGTTGGAGACTCGCCGTTTACCGTTATCTATCGGTAGGTACACTTGCCAGCCCATGCACTTGGTTGGTGCTGAAGAGACGATTAGCCAGCAGTCTTCAGATAGCCGGCTAACGTTAGCTGGCTAGCAAGAAGCACTGTTGGCCATCTTAGCAGTATGCTGTCAAACACTTTCGGTGTACCTCAAGCTAGAGCAGGGGAAGCGTTAACATTGCACATCACTGTTGTTATGTGCCGTGGAGTCATAGTGATATTTAGTTGTCAAAACTCTCAGTCACTTAACATTAGTCTTATACCTCTCTAATACTAGTTAGCTGGATCCTGATTTAAGGGGGGCGGTTTAACATGAGCTAACAATGGCTAACGATAGCTAGTGACGTTAGCCAGTGTGCCGTAGCCGGTGTGTTTCTGTCTGTTTTGGGCCCTGGTGTGTAAATGGACTGGTGTTACTGCAGACCAAGTATTTCGACAGCAAAGCGCAGATAACTCCGCTGTGCTTTATGTAAGCCAAGTAATTACGTGAATTCTAGAATGTTGTTTGTCCGGCATTTCACCCATGTTAAGCTAAAATGAAAGCCCTTTCCGACGTTGTTCAGCGTAACTAACCATATACAGGGCCATCATCTTTTTCTCGGGAACGTTGCTGGTGCGTGCGATTAGTGAATAGCTGGAAGATGGTGGTTCTTAATTTACGGTTACTACTGAGACATAACGTTAATTGCGTTAATTTTAACGGGTTCACTCTTCTGGTTCCTAGTAAACTACCCAAAATTAACCACATAGTTGTTTGTATTTGGGTCATAGCAGCTCTGCTGATTTTAAGTAAGGAAAATGTTGTTTTTTTTTTTACTTGGGCCTGCGCAAACTACGTAGGCTGTGAACTTGTCAAATTTACCTAAACTGTCAGTAACGTTAGCTAGTTCCTCCTGACAGTATGTGACATCCAGCCTGCGTGTTACAGCTGCGAGAGTGTATTTATAGTTGCAACACTTTTGTCACGGGTGGACAGCTATTGCTGAGTTAATACTAATTAAAAGAAAAATACAACATAAAACAAAAGCAACGAGAATGTACTTGGGAGAATCACAGCAAGCCACATTTTAGTGTACGCTGTCCACAGTAAATCACAGAGTTGATACAAATTCTCAAGAAAATGAGTTATTGGGAGAAATGTGTTTCAGACAGTCTAAGAATAGGTTTACACACATGGTGATGACCTGGTTAGTATAAAACCGCCTGTGTTTACCTGCAGCTGGTAAGTAATCATTTTTCCCTCCACTCACTCTACTCTACAAAGTATAAAACTAAAATTGTGATACTTGATATATAAGACTAAATAGACTTTTTTCAAACTTGTGGTAATCCATTTGGACTGTTAGATCATGCACTGTAGTGAGACCACAAAGTTTTCCTTACAGAGTGAATTTGTCTGAACTTTACACATTCCATTTAGCTGTAAAACCTGCATAAAACCATCTATCCTCTTTACTTTTGGATAATGCTATGTGTAATTGTTTCTCTTTTCATTTTACAAATTCCATTTAGCCGTAAAACCTGCATAAAACCATCCATCTTCTTTACTTTTGGATAATGCTATGTGTAATTTTCTCTTTTCATTGTACATTGCATTACTGTCTTGTTCTGTCTTACATTTACATTCACTAAAAGATAAAAGACTACATACCAATAAAACCTGATTTGAGCATGTGCATGTTCATTTCTTTGATGGCTTAGTCTTACTGTTTTTCAGGAATCACTTGCTTAGTGTGAAGTATAAGTATTGTTTTGTGAAACTCAGCTGTTCAGACTTGTGTTGCTGCCTGCAGCTGGAAAATATTGTAGAATACTGTACATAATCAAAGTACTACTTCTGACAGGTTTCTTTCCCTTTATTATTTTTACATTAAACATAAGCATTTCAGATGTTTTGGAATATATATTAATATTGTTTCTTGCTCAGGTTTATGGTCTATATCGTAGACTAAAAATAGCTTTCTCTATCTTGTTTGATTGTTTGTCAGAGGTTGGACATGTTTGTTGAGGTCATCATTCTCATAGTGTTGATTTGTTTGACCACTGAAATGAAAACTTTTCATTTTTGCAAACATATCACCATGTTCTTAAGCTGAGTGAAATTTCAGGTGAACACACTACTTTGTGATACGGCTTCTGGTAACTACACACTGCACACCTTTCAGAGTGGTCAGACTGCTGTACTGATCACATTACACCACTGTCAGACTTATAATGGGTATTGTGATGTTGTTGGGGCTCGCACATTACACGTGATTGGTGACAGCAGTTCACACATTACAAGACATTTCTCTCTGAGGAGTCCTGACTGTCTGTTGGGTCTCCAAACTACATCATAACCAAAACACAAGAGAAGTGATACAGGAGATGTTTGACCTGCTAGATATCTCTCAGGCATCTGCGCCGATTTGCCTTGTGCTGTTATTTTGAAAATTAGACCAAGTATACATTCTAACTTGCCCCACTTTTCTCTGCTGTTTGCTCCAACTTGTGTCCTGCCTCGCTTTGTCGAGTTCTTTCTTTTTAACTTGCTTTCCCTCAGTCCTCTTCTTCTGTTTACTTATTTTTCATGTGAACAGTCATTTTCTCATTGTTTGGTCATTCGGTTGTTGTTTATCCTCCATTGTGTCTGCTCTGAGTTAGCTCATGTGCAATGGAGTCATTGAGACGCCATCAAATACTCTGTTCAGGTGCGGTGGATTCTTGTCCAATGACCTCAGTGGCAGCAGGTGGAGCCAGAGAAGAGTCTGATTTTTATCACAGATTATCTGTCTCATGTTCTACTGTCAGGGCAGAGAGACAGTTTTAGTAAATATGGCAAAAAAATATTTTTGAATAAGTTACCTACTTCTTTTTACACTCTTTATTCCTTACTGTTATCATAGTGACAAACACGAGTAAGAATAAGAATATATTTTTATTTTAATTGTCTTTTTTAATTTCCTTAATGTTTCAGTGCAGAATTTTTTAACTGTTCTTGTTGCTGATGAAGCTTGCTGCAGAAGTAGGCCCCTTTTAGACCTAAAACAGTGCAAGGGGGGAACCATGAAGATAAGCAACAGATACATTGAAAGACTCATCAGACTCCAGGACACTCCACAACAATTTGTAGTGTTCACAAATTTTACCACTCTGGAAAATTATCATGGCAGCAGCTAATTCCTCTCTTTCATTGTGACAGTCACAAGGTAAATGTAGAAAGGACGTATGTTTCATGATTATTTGTGACAAACTTAACTTAGAAATACAGCATTCATGTTACAAAGTTATCCACCAGAAGTATGCACTTTACATTTTATTGGCTTATATAGTGCCATGTCTGATGATGTAACATTGCTTTGCAGTAAAAGTTGAGACTGGTTCAACTTTTTTTTGCTGGAGCCTCCTGCATTGGCATCTCTTCTGCGTTGATCGACTCACTCTATTCAAATGAATAGGAAGGCTGCACTTCTTTTTTTCCACACAGGGCTCAAGTCTGTTTGAATGTGGCCTTAAGTACAGATTTTCCTAGTTTCAGTGATGTTTCCCAGTGTCATTAGTTAAGCAGCCATAAATTGTTTTTTGTAACAATACTGGAAGTCTAGTGTATCTGCATATGCAGCAGCTGCATCTCTGAAAGTGTTTATGAGGATTACTTGGTATTATAGGTCGGTACAAAAATATTTTTTTCTTTCTGCCAGTACAGGTGTATGTTACAGTGAATCAAAATTGATATGAATATGATATCCTTATGAAAAGCAGTGAATAAAACCTTTAACACCATGTCTACATCTGTTTTCTGTGTTTCTGCTTCACAGGTGTGTCCTGTTGAACTGCTGTATGTGTGCTGTTTGTCAGTCTGTCCATCACCGCTGTCTGCCTGCCTGTCCGTCCATCCGGCTAGCCTGGAATGGGCCACAATTCCCAAAGACTAGAACACACCTCTTTATAACTTGAGCTCCGCCATCTGGACTCCAACGCACTTACAGGTAGATAAAGATAAAGAGCCTTTAAAGGATTCCTCCCTTAATCATTCTAGTAACCTATGATGTTCTGATTATCCCTGAGGGTAGATGTAATTTATGTTGATGTTAATAAAATATGTTATTGGGGATGTTTTCTCAATCTTTTAGAGTCAACATGTTTTGGAAATTTGACCTCCACACCACATCCCACATCGATACGCTGTTAGAGAAAGAGGATGTGACACTAACGGAGGTGATGGATGAGGATGACGTCCTGCAGGAGTGCAAGGCCCAGAATCACAAACTGGTTGATTTCCTGCTGAGACCACAGTGTATGGAGGACCTGGTCACTTTCATCACACAGGAACCCAATACTGATGTTGAGGAGAAGGTTAAATACAAGTAGTAAGAGAAAATAAAATTTTTGCAATGTGAAACATTTATTTTGCAATTAGTGTCATGTACAGAATAAATCAACGACACAACTCACAGATTATACAATTTTGATGAGTAAAATGTACATTATAGTGTGAAGTCGAATGCCTGTCTTTTAACATTTTGCACAATTCACAAGCCTAAATATACCTTTGCAGGTCATTCAGATTGTAACAGTCGTTTTGCTCTACTTGAATATGACAACCTTCTGTTGCTCCTAACTTTCTCTGTCATCCCCCATTTTAAATATAAATATACCTGATCTCAACAGCTTTGTAATGACTGCTAGTCCATTTGTAGTACCCTCCTGGTTTGGAGTAGAAAGGACTGTCTCTGGCAGCCGTGATTAATCGACAACGTGCCGGGGCTGGATCTTGTGTATGTCGGTGGTTAGGTCGAGATGGGCTGTTTGATTGGTGTTGTGATCATCAAGTAGTTTAAGATTGCACTGCAATGATTTATGACAAAATTTCCATACCTGTGGATTTTTATTTGACACTTGACACTGTTTTTTTTTGTTTTGTTTTTTTTTCCCCATCCACTTTATGTTCAGAGCAGAAAGAGTGACAAAGAGTTTCATTTTAATTGACTCCAGTTACCAAGCACTAATCATTTTTGTCTGTACTTCTTTTAGCCATCCAGACAAAAATCAGTTGTAAACTCAAAAATTTCATAACATTAATTTGGTGCAAAATAAAGTTTGAAGAACATATAGTTTATGACATTGTATTAGCATCCAAAGCTGATCAGATCCATCTTGACTTGAAATGTAACATTGGGGACAGACCCAGTTATTCTTACTTTCTCCCTAATGATTCTAGGTATCTAAGGAACAGCTTTTGTTCTCTTTCAGGTATCCCAACATATCGTGTGAGCTGCTTACATCAGATGTTGGTCAGATCAACGATAGACTGGGAGAGGATGAAAAACTGCTGATGAAACTGTATGGTTTCCTCCAGAATGAGCCGCCTCTCAACCCGCTCCTGGCTAGCTTCTTCTCCAAGGTGCTGTCCATTCTTATAGGACGAAAACCAGAACAGGTTAGTCTGTTAGAAGAGCTGCTGTATCTGACAATGGGATACAAGTTTTCCAGAAACAATACCAAAGCTTGAGCATCAATAGATCGGGTCACATGCTCTCAGTGTTTTCTTTTAGGCTTTTCAACTTTAATATGATATGTATATCATCTATACTGATTTAACATGTTCAATGTCTGTCTTTATAGATAGTGGACTTTTTGCGGAAGCGGGAGGACTTTGTAGACTTGATGATTAAACACATTGGGACATCTGCCATCATGGACCTGCTGCTCAGAATGCTCACCTGCATTGAACCACAACAGCTACGACAGGATGTTCTCAACGTGGGTAGCAGGACAATACTTTCTTAGCTCTGCTAAAACTAATACATCTTTTCACTTAACAAGAAGTTTAAATTGGAACATCAACCCAAAACAACTTTTTCAACATTTTTTTCATTGTGCATGGCTAAAACTAATACATCTTTTCACTTAACAAGAAGTTTAAATTGGAACATCAACCCAAAACAACTTTTTCAACATTTTTTTCATTGTGCATGGCTTAGTAAACATTTGTTTAGGACATTTTGTCATTTAGAGAATACTGTTCAAAAGAAAATTCATGTTGCCATTCTTCACTGACAGATCAACATGAAATCCCAGCACAAAGGGATGTTCTGGTCTGATCTCAAGACTCTGTATCAGCATTTTTTAACTTGTCAGAATCAACTATATTGAGCATGAACCTAAGCCCAGTTCTTTGCTTTACACCAGCTGTCACACTGATGTTTTTACTCACAAATCTTTATGCACAGCAACACAACGAGTGCAGAACTCTTTGTGCGTGTCAATCTGCATCCCACTTACAGATAGATGTAAAATACTGTATTATCTAGGTGTCATTCGGGGCTTGGCATTGACAGATTGTCAATATTAGGAAAGTGATGGAGATGGATGGATGGATGGATGCTTTAGGTGAGAAATTGGCTTTACAGTAACAGTCATTTGTATTTGCCTAGTTCCAGCTGGCTTAGTTAGGCCTGAGTATATGTTGTCTTGAACAAAATCTCATAGCAAAAATTGAGGTAGCATTATTTACATCAAAATGCAATTACCAGTTACAAATTGACAAACTTTTACTACTTACTATATTTTCCAAGTTGCCTTTTATGGATTTTATAAACATTCCTCCTACTTTGATTTCAAATCCTTGTTCTCTTGGTTTGATTCCTAATGTTTTATGACACCCTGACCATCTCTGCTCTCTTTCTTCTTTCAGTGGCTAAATGAGGAGAAGGTGATTCAGAGACTGGTGGACATGGTACAGCCTTCTCAAGATGAGGATGTGCGTTTCACACACACTTCAGTGTTCCATTGATCATGATAGAGTCCTCTATGAGCTCATGATGAATCAGAGAATGTTTTGTTTGGTTTTCATTTATCCTTTGTATACACTTAAGTATTAATGATGTATTGCGTATCAGGAAATTCAGATCCATTCTGTTTTCATATAAAAAAATTTTAATCTGCAAGGTGAATGCTTTAGTTTATCTGTTCAGGAATATTTTAACTTTGATTGGAGAACTGAATATGTTAAATTTCTAGTGAGTCATTCTCAGAAAAAAAGAAAAATAAAAGCAGATTTAGGGTTTATGTTTGTCTGCCTTTCTTGCCACAGAGACACTCCAATGCCTCCCAGTCACTTTGTGAGATCATCAGACTGAGCAGAGACCAGATGTTCCAGGTCCAGGGCTGCTCAGAGCCCGACCCACTTCTAGCCACACTTGAAAAGTATGAATGCATTTATCTGCAAGAATTCTTACAGTTACTGCTGTACAAAACAAACATTAGGGAGCAAGTGACATTGAAACCTGCTTTTCTTTTATCTTTGTGCCTGTTCTCTTCCTCAGACAGGAAACGGTGGAGCAGCTGCTGTCTAATATCTTTGACAAGGAGAAGAATGAATCTGCAATTGTCAGTGTTATCCAGATCCTCCTCACATTGTTTGAGACAAGGAGACCAGCGTACGTCCTGTAGCCTGTGTCACTCTTGACATAAAATTTTTACATTAAATATACAGTGGATGATAAGATTGTTGGATAATGTGAAGTCCGGACGAAGTTAAAGTTATGGATTTTGTATGTAAGTTGCATGTTTTACAGTAAAGTGGTTGGAGTGCTGTGGTTTACTTACTTGAGGTATAGCTCAAAGTAAGCACCTGAAATTACTATTACTTACTATAATAATGGCCAAAACCTCCAGTGTTCACCTGAAGACAGTTCTGTCACACAGGTCTTCATACTTCAAAACCTGTGCACAAGAATTGCTTGCACAGTGTTCATATTGCCACCAAAAAGTTGTTTTAATAATTGAAAACATTTTAAAGGACTTAAAATACTTCTTGAATGCATTAAACAGTTCACATTTTGAGTAAAAACTACAGTTTTATGTTTACCTGCCCTCATTATAACATAACCATGAACTTTTCCACTACTTTGGAAGTATTAGACTTTAGGCACAATCCAGAAGACCTGACTATTAGATTGTGTTTGGTGAGTTAGTTCAGTAAGCTCTGACTTTCTGGGTTTCAGGTTTGAGGGTCATATGGAGTGCCCCCCTGGGATGTCACACCCTTCATTCTCAGTCAACCACAGCATCCTGGAAGCAGTGAGACCCAGACTCAAAGATTTTCACCAGCTGCTACTGGAACCCCCAAAGGTAATAAACGCTCAGAAAGTTTTAAGCAGTGTTTTTAAATAACAAAATGCCTTGTGAATTAGAGTTACACGCTTGCAGTTTGCATGGGACAATTTAATTCCTTTAGTGCAACCCAATACCTGCTTGTTTTCACTTTAGTTTGAATTGGTAGGTTTTATCCAATGTTTCTTAATGATTGTGTTATTTTTGACTACAACATTTCTAGTGGTACAGTAGTTGTAAAACCTCCCTAGGAATCACCTTAAGATGACAGATGATCCAGTCAGAATCATTTTATGACAAAAGGTCTTCTACCACATACTAGAATTATTGAGAAATTAATATGGATATATCCCAACCAGCTGTGTAGATACTGAGCTATGTTTATTGTACATTAACAGAGGAACATGATGAAGACAACATGGGGTGTGCTGGACCCTCCTGTGGGCAACACCAGGCTCAACGTGGTTAGACTGGTGGCCAGTCTGTTGCAGAGCAACACGCATAGCATCAACACAGAACTCATAAACCTCAATACACTGGGAGTTATACTAGTGAGTACTGTCTATTGTAGTTCCCTGGTTTTACTTATATGCTGTTCTGGTATAACTGATTTTTAGGTTTAACTGCTAACCATTGGAAAACAGTTTACACCATAATACTGGTGATTGGTTTAAATACAAAGCTATGTTGTCTTTAAAGTAACAGATATTAGGAACAAAGTAGCTTACTGAGATGTTCCTTAAATTAATGATGGGAAGATACAAAAGCAGGAATTATCTTTAGTATCCTGTTAACAACCATTTGTATCTAAACCACATACTAATTATATATACTAATATATTTTTATTTGCTCCATAGGATATGTATTTCAAATACATCTGGAACAACTTCCTCCACATTCAGGTGGAGATCTGCACAGCCATGATTCTGGCTATGCCTCCCGCCCCCACTGACATGCAGCCAGACACAGAGCAAGACCATGCAAGGGAGAGCATACTCATCAAACATGTAAGATAAGAATAGCAGAGAAAAAAGACATTTACATGAGTTCTGAAATGTTTCCTCATTATTTGATGACCTTGTTTAGACCCGTACAAGCATAGCAAAACAAAAGTCAAAGTCTGCTTTATTGTCAATTCTGCAGCATGTACAGGACAGAGTATTGAAATTACGGTTCCCTCAAACTTTGGTGCATGAAAAACAAGTACTGTCAAACTAACGAAAACCATAATGTTAATGCATTTTTGCAGGCTAAAGCTGTATTTACATAGGTTAAAAATACTAACATGAAACAAGATGTGTTCCAAATGAACATTCAGTGATAATATAATAAAATTAGTAATGTTGGTATTTTCAAATTCAGAAGTGAAATGTGTTTTTTCTTAGGTCTACTAAATGTAGTGGTGATTTATTGTTCAATAGGTTAATGCATATTTCTGGCATAATCTGTCAGGGTTCCCACACATCCTGGAAAATCTGAAAATTCAGACACTAGTTTTCTTGGAAACAACTGGAAACTGAGTAAACTGGCTAAATATCCTGGAAATGATATGTTGTCCTTTTTTAGCTTCTCACACAGATCATCTATATAGACCTGCTGATTTTGTTTGATATTTGACTGTTGGTAGGATTTAGCTGCATGGTATGACACTTCCAATGGGTTCACCATGTGCCAAGCAGAATGGAAAAATGTTCCCTTTTCTTTTCAGCTCCCATGTCAGTGAATCTAGCTGTTCACATCAGATGCTGAGCACAACAGACCAGCAGAATTCTCAAAGAAGCCCAAAAAAAAAAAATTCGGCCAACTAGCTAGCTGAGTCGCATTATGCTAACAGGTTTTCAGTTGGTTGCGTTTGGGCAAAATAGGTTTCTGAAATTGGATTAATAGACTTACCCTGTTACTGTCATTAGGCAGTGGATGGAGAGAATAGAGGCAGCCAGCATCGTTAACATAAAGTAGAAGACATTACCATGCCAGTCTTTTAATAAAACGGTGTTTTGTTAAAATTTTGGGTGAACACACAGGACGTTTTCACTTAAGTAACCTGATGATCACAAGAAGGTTATGTCACGTCAGTGGTCCACAAATTATTGAATCATATCTGTTAACCTCCCACACCAAATTCTTATCAGTGCTGATCACATCAAATTTAAAGAGGGGGCCAGACAGCCTTGTTGTACAGTTACCTGTAATGGGTGTCACTGTCACCTGTAATGAACCTGAGCCACTTCATCACGAACTCTGCATCAATAAAAAGGTGGAATAAAATTGGGGTTAAATGTGTCAATATTTGGCCTACCAGTATATTATATGTGTCCATTTGTGAGCAAGTGCTGTCCTGTATTATCAAAACAAAAAAACAAACAAAAAAAACTCCTGGAAAATGTCCTTGAAAGGTCCTAGATAATGGTCTCTGAAAAGTAGTAGGAACACTGACAATTTACTTTGACAGCTCGGACTGTATGTTGCACTGTACTGTGTCGCCAGATGCAAGTAAATTTAGTCTTTGGAAAGTGCATTTTTTTTCTACCTGTCACTCTGGCTGGTAGAATTTCCTACATGCACAGGAGAAAGCTGCTGGTTTGCTGTCACCAGAGACAGGTCTGTCACACCAGTCTGCTAGATCTGCTTGGTGTTTAATGAGTCTCAAAACCTGCTCACATAAAAACCAGGTGCGTGCACATGCATTATGCGAGAGTGTTTTTATTCAGCATGCACAATTGCGGCCCGCGAATACGAGACTGTGACCATTGTGAGCACAACCTGCCTACAATCTCAATACTGTTCAACACATTCTCACTTATTAAATTGACTTTGCCTATTGAACAGTGGGGGTGGAACAGACAGTGGTTGATGTCTCCCCTCCTCTGATTGGTCACTTTCAGCACCCAAATCTGCGCCAGGACATCATTCACCCTACCCTTACCTTATTCTGGGTTTTAACAGTAACATTAATCTGTTCAAAGTGCACATGCAAATGAATTGTAGTTTCATGTTTTTGTACCCTCAGGCTTGTCTTAGGTTATAACTTCGCATAATACTTGATTTAACATGACGGCTCCATGAAAATGGCTGTTGTCAGGCAACTGCCTGTCTTTCAGTGTATCAGTGATCAGTGTCAGTGTTACTACTAGTATAACTGCACATTACTATAATATTAAGAATTCATGAGGCTTATTGATGATACAGTGTAGAGGTGTGCGTGTGTTTGTGTCACCACAGACACAGTTGCGGTATGCTTTATGTTATAGGCATTTATTTTCCTTGTATTTTTTTCTTTACCAGCTGTTTCAAAAGTGCCAGTTTATACAGAGAATCGTAGACGCCTGGAGCTCCAATGAGAAAGAACAGTGAGTATTCTCATTTGATATAAATGAGACTGTAAGTAACTTTGTCAGGGTGTAACTATATTTAATGCTGTTTTCACTGCAGTGGAATAGAAAAAAATAGATGACAACTACACTAAAAGATCACAGCTGGTCATAGTTCAGATTTGTTAAGTAATGCTTGTCTTTACCAGTAATAAGTCACTGAATGCCCTCATCATTGTATTGATATGTTTGTGTTTGTTAGGGCGGAAGGTGGTCGGAGACGAGGCTACATGGGACACCTCACGAGAATAGCCAACTCTATAGTTCATAACTGTGACAAAGGCCCTAATGGAACACAAATACAACAGCTCATCTCTGGTAAGGACTTTATTTCATCTGAGACCTCACATCTCTCTCATCTGTCTTGCAAATGAGCTTTATTGTCTTTCAATTTCAGACAGTTGATTCATATATTGAGTTAGTTCTGTGCTTTGCCTATTTTATTCATCAAAATAACTATTGGAATCTGCCACAGACTTGAGAACACTATTCTTTAACAATTTTGTGAAATGTACAGTATACAGAACATAAGAGTATACATGGTGCATGTGTGACACAGAACTCCCAGCAGAGGACAGAGAGAAATGGGAGGCCTTTATTTCTGGGCAGCTGGCTGACACAAACAAAAGAAACACTGTTGACCTGGTGAGTACCCTCATAAATATTAACACTGATGCTGAGATTCATAGTGTTTATTTCACTATACATGTTAAGTGTACAGTGCAGTACTATGGCCATAATCTAATTTTCCGATACAGCGCATTTTCAGAGTAGTGTTATTTGGTGCACACCTATGATGTGTGCACATGTGGCTCATTTAGAAGGTGATGTAACCACTTTACTTATGGTGGCAAATTAACATACGATAGTCAACTATAACTCACCACACTAGTTAACATTAGCTAGTTTTAGACTGAAGAAAAATAATTAAATTTACTGTGCCACTCAAAGGCTATAACAAAAGGCAACTTTTAAGGTGGAACGTTTTCTTGCATGAGTTTATGTTGTGAGTAAGTCAACACTCCTGAACTGTCAAAATGATCATTTTGACCATTCCATTTTTTTATTGGCTCTTTTGCACGACAGGCACTTTAGTGATGACTGGATCTTCAAATGTTTAAAAATGTTTGTTAAATACTTGCAAATACTGCAGATAGTCCATTTCACAGCAGTACAACCAAATATCAACACCATTTTATTTTTTTTACACCATGTTAGGACAGCTATGCCTGTTCAGTAGTGTGACGTGGAAGGTACAGTGAAGCAGCCAATAGACTATTTTTCTCAGAGTCACCCTTTTTGCTAATTTTGTCTTTAGGTGAATACACACCACATCCATTCTTCTAGTGATGATGAGGTGGACTTTAAAGACAGTGGCTTCCACCAGGACTCCTCTCTACAACAAGTAAGACCTAAAAACACACTCACACAAATGCATATATGCACATAATCACACAAACATAACTGATTTACAGATATTCCTAAGTTTTTCTGTGACGGTCTTAAACAGGAGCGCCGCTGTTTTGCCATGTGAGCTTTTTTCTGGATATATATGGAGATATATTTGAGGCAAATCCCCTAAGCAGCATAAGTGGACAATTTGTCTCGTCACAGTTGGTTAGTGTGAGACACTATACTGCAAACAGCTATGATACTTACTGCTTGGACAAAATTACTTTTGCCTATAATTCATTTTACACGAAACAACCTCAATTCTTCAATTATTCATGGATGTCTTGATCTGTTAGGGCACACTGACCTTACCTGCCTCTGAAACACAATCTCAGTGTGATTGTTTTACAATGGCTGCTTTATGACGTTCACGTCTTAATTTTAAAAAATACATTACCGGCTACATGGGTTCGGTAATTGATGTGAAAATTCTAATTTCTAAGTGATGATACAATCAACATGATTCACGCGCCTTGAACAGAATCACCACCTAGAAATACATATGTTTTTTCTGTCTTTAATAGGAAATATGGAATGCATATTCTCGAAAGTTTAAATCAAATCAGATAATGAAATTATATTAATCTGTTGAACTCTTTTCAGTTCAGAAGTTATCTCTGTGTTGTTGTAGGTTTATACAGCAACATTCTACAGGAACATCTCTCCATGTCATGTTTTGAATGGATTTACATTTGCTACTAATGTTGTTTAGGAAAAATGACATTTACTTCAAATATAATAGAAGTGACAGATTTTCTTTAACTAATGTTAAAGCATTTTGGCATCTGACTGTAAATGCATGTTTGTGCTTTTTAGCAATTAACCTATCAAGCTTACATGTTAAATATTCTTTGTGTTTTACAACTCAATCTATGCATTTGCTATTTTCTGTACTGCAAGTACCAGCTTTGTGTAGAGCCAAGACTATATCATTATCATTGGTCCTGGGTTTTGCCAGGCCTTTTCTGATTATCAGATGCAACAAATGACGTCCAATTTTATTGAGCAGTTCGGCTTCAATGACGAAGAGTTTGCTGATCAGGACGATGTTGTGGAGTGAGTACTCATCCTGCATGACTGGACTTGCTATCCAAATATTACTGTGTAACACTAAAGGGACAGGGCACTAAAACATTACAGAGTTGGTTTGTTTATTCATTCATTAACAACATATTTATTTGCACATTGCTTTAAAAAAGTGCGTCATTCTCTGTGCCATTACTATGGCATGTCATAACACAATATTGTGTTTACTCCTGTCCAATTTCAGCCTTGTTGATTTAGATCAGACACCTTATGTTTCAAAACCACTTTGCATGGAATTAAAACTAATTATTACTTCCAAGGTATGCCATATTTTCTTTTTGATACGGCCACCACAATAAATACAAAATATAACTTAAAGCAACAAACCCATATCCAGCTTTTGTGTTGTTGTGTGCTGTCCCTTTGAACATCCCTTAGGTCAAGTTGGTTTTGGGGCTATGATCTTGCAAAGGTTGTGGGCTGTGGGGGATAAATGGTAGTTGATTAATTATTTAAATTGTCTGCTTCACGTCAGTTTGTGCGGTGAAGTTTTTCTTTTTCCACTGATCTTGGGCTAAGCATTATCAGACTATTCAAGTTGGGGTGTTTATTTAGCAAAAAATTGTTGGGATGAAATAAACAATCCCAATGTTCAGAATCTATTTATTTCCTGACATTGATCTAGTAACCTTTTACTGTTTTACAAAAGAGTCTTTCAATTGGAGATTTTCACTGGCACACATACAGTAGGGCAAAAAAGTATTTAGTCAGCCACCAATTGTGCAAGTTCTCCCACTTAAAAGATGAGAGAGGTCTCCAATTTTCATCATAGGTATACTCAACTATGAGAGACAAAATGAGAAAAAAAATCCATCCAGAAAATCACATTGTCTGATTTTTAAAGAATTTATTTGCAAATTATGGTGGAAAATAAGTATTTGGTCAATAACAAAAGTTCATCTCAATACTTTGTTATATACCCTTTGTTGGCAATGACAGAGGTCAAATGTTTTCATTTTCTGTAAGTCTTCACAAGGTTTTCACACACTGTTGCTGGTATTTTGGCCCATTCCTCCATGCAGATCTCCTCTAGAGCAGTGATGTTTTGGGGCTGTCAATGGCTGGGCAACACACGGAACTTTCAACTCCCTCCAAAGATTTTCTATATTTTCTATGGGGTTGAGATCTGGAGACTGGCTAGGCCACTCCAGGACCTTGAAATGCTTCTTACGAAGCCACTCCTTCTTGTTGCCCTGGGCGGTGTGTTTGGGATCATTGTCATGCTGAAAGACCCAGCCACGTTTCATCTTCAATGCCCTTGCTGATGGAAGGAGGTTTTCACTCAAAATCTCACGATACATGGCCCCATTCATTCTTTCCTTTACACGGATCAGTCGTCCTGGTCCCTTTGCAGAAAAACAGCCCCAAAGCATGATGTTTCCACCCCCATGCTTCACAGTAGGTATGGTGTTCTTTGGATGCAACTCAGCATTCTTTCTCCTCCAAACACGACAAGTTGAGTTTTTACCAAAAAGTTCTATTTTAGTTTCATCTGACCATATGACATTCTCCCAATCCTCTTCTGGATCATCCAAATGCTCTCTAGCAAACTTCAGACGGGCCTGGACATGTACTGGCTTAAGCAGGGGGACACGTCTGGCACTGCAGGATTTGAGTCCCTGGCGGCGTGCGTAGTGTGTTACTGATGGTAGCCTTTGTTACTTACTGGTCCCAGCTCTCTGCAGGTCATTCACTAGGTCCCCCCTGTGTGGTTCTGGGATTTTTGCTCACCTGTTCTCGTGATCATTTTGACCCCACGGGGTGAGATCTTGCGTGGAGCCCCAGATCGAGGGAGATTATCAGTGGTCTTGTATGTCTTCCATTTTCTAATAATTGCTCCCACAGTTGATTTCTTCACACCAAGCTGCTTACCTATTGCAGATTCAGTCTTCCCAGCCTGGTGCAGGTCTACAATTTTGTTTCTGGTGTCCTTTGACAGCTCTTTGGTCTTGGCCATAGTGGAGTTTGGAGTCTGACTGTTTGAGGTTGTGGACAGGTGTCTTTTATACTGATAACGAGTTCAAACAGGTGCCATTAATACAGGTAACGAGTGGAGGACAGAGGAGCCTCTTAAAGAAGAAGTTACAGGTCTGTGAGAGCCAGAAATCTTGCTTGTTTGTAGGTGACCAAATACTTATTTTACAGAGGAATTTACCAATTAATTCATTAAAAATCCTACAATGTGATTTCCTGGATTCTTTTCCCCCATTCTGTCTCTCATAGTTGAAGTGTACCTATGATGAAAATTACAGGCCTCTCTCATCTTTTAAGTGGGAGAACTTGCACAATTGGTGGCTGACTAAGTACTTTTTTGCTCCACTGTATGGTTCTACATGATCTATTTGATGCCAGTGTTGGAAAAATAGAGTGCCGATAGAATTACCGACTAAATTTCTTTTGAAGAAATGTGAGGTTGACCTTCAGTAATTCAGAGAACTGTTTTATTTTTTAACTGTACCTGATAATGCTCCCACTGTAGTCAAGACTGTGGTGGTCTTCCCATCTGTGCAGTCAAAATGTCTGGAACATATCTGACTCAGCCTTTATCAGTCAACAAGGAGGGGACATAATCTAAACTGTATTTCATGACAGATACATTCCAGTTATCATGAATGCACAAGTTGGAAGATAAAGGGGGATTTGGTGAAGGGTAATTTGGGATGCAATTACTGTCTTACTGTAGTAAATGTGTCATTTCATTTGTGGAATTAACGTGTGGACAACTTAACGTTTACTCTTCTCATCACCCATTGTGATGTTGTTTTATTAGTTATTTGCAGCCTTGTTCAATTATTTCACAGTGGAAAGACTGAGGCTGCTATAGTAATCTAGAATGACTCCCTGATCCCCTGAAAGGAATGTTCCAGCATCTCTTAAAATAATTCAACCCCTAACACCTAACCCTATAATACTATAGGGAAGTATTTGTCTCAGTTTTTGGTAAAGTGTGCTTTGATGGAAATGCAAAACATTTGGTCCTAGCTTCTCAAAAGAAAAGTATAGTAAGGAGTATGTAACAGAGTATTTTCCATTATTTCACAGAGTTAGGATAGCAGGTACCCTCTGGTTTTTGACAAGCAAATTCAAATGTTGGACTTTTCCCCAAATAATTGATATGCTATTTTAAATCTTGTTACATAATAGTATTTTGGGAAACTAACATCCACTAAGCAATGTTAAAATTGGCTAATTTGATTTTCTTGTAAAAATGCACTATTTCTTCTACAGGGGTTATGTACATTCGTCATCACCATCTTTATGTTAAAATGAACCCGGCGTAGACTGAGATTAAGTTTTCTTTTTCCCTGCGATATTAAAGATGACGCGTTACAGCTGTGTGGGAGAGCCTGTCTGCCTGCGTGTTGCCATATGTGGATGCCTAACGACTCTAACTAAACTAAACTTTGTTCTCTTTAACATTGCAGTATTCCCTTTGATAGAATATCAGACATCAATTTTTCACTGAATACAAATGAAAGTGTAAGTACTTTGATTATTAATCTTGAATTCATATGAGAGAACATGAAATTCTCACGGAAGAATTGAAAATGTGTTTTGTTCTTTTTATTAATCTTAGTCTTATATTTCCTGAAATCACTGTTAACATTCAGATGTCACAAAGTGAGATGAGAAATTGAAATTCTTACTAGACAACAAATGTATAGTAGATGTCTTGATAAGAAAAAACTTTGCATGCGAACCAAAACCTTGGTACAAAGCACAAATGTGTGAAAATCTGGTTTAATCAAATACTATACCGCTGGTTTAAAAATCTAAAAGAGCTGGGGCACAAAAGTAATGTAAGCATGAGCCTTCAGAAAGTATTTGGTATTTGCCATGTCGCAGCCTTATACTAAAATCATTTCAATCAAGTCATTATTTCCCCCATCAATCTGTTGTCAATACCCCATAATGATAAAGTAAAAGCAGGATTTTAAATTACCAATCTCTTGCAAAGAAACAGCCTGATGACATTGTGATACAAGTTTTTTCTTTTTAAGAAGTTTGCCAAATTTCTAAATTCTTGTTTTTGCTTTATCATTATGGGGTCTAGAGTGTAGATTGATGAGGGGTTAATGATTATAGCACAAGGATGCAACATAACAAAATGTGAAGTTATTTTCATTGAGATGGCACTGTTTGATGCCTGCAGTAAAACTACCTTGCTAGGATACTGGAAGTGTACATGTCAGTGTTTGTTTCACTGCTGAGTGGCTTTTGTTCTGCAGGATCCAACCCTTGTTTGTATGTACATGAAGGTAGATATAAACAGTGTTTTGTAAGTATTTTGCCCTTGTGTGTATGTTTTCCCCAGGCAAATATAGCTTTGTTTGAGGCACGCTGTAAGGAGAAAATCCAGCAGTTTGAAGATGCTGGTTCAGATGAGGAGGATATCTGGGATGAAAAAGATGTCACCTTTGCACCAGAGGCACAGAGACGCCCCAGGTCAGCTAAACACCTAAAACACACACACACACACACACACACACACACAGACACAGTGTTTCTCTGTTCATTGTAATACCGAATAAACTTCTATTATGACGTACACAGTTAGACACACTATAAACTATACACTAAGGTTGATTTATAGACTGTACAAAAGGATCAGTCTGCAATGAGTTCTGGTGAGTGGGGTGTCCAAAACAGGCAGGGCTCATTTTCTGGGTGTGAGTGGGACTCATGGGGCCTTATGTAATATCAGATGGATTTCTTGTATATTATTCATGGAAAAAGAATATTTGCTTTCATTTTGTATCAAGCAGAAAAAAAATGTACCATGACTTGTGCATGACTGCACATCCTAGTGTCAATTTTCAAACAATATATTTTGCAGCCCTATTTCCCAGTATAAAGAAGATGAAATCAGATTGCGGATTTGAAATAACTCTGTTTCCATCCCAGGAGTTCAGGCAGCACAGACAGTGAGGAAAGCACAGACTCAGAGGAGGAGGATGCGAAGAGAGATCCGTTTGAAGCTTCCAACCCCAACACAGATGACAGAATGGAAGTAGACACAGGTTGGTATATATGAGTGCTACATGTCAACCCAAGGACAGAACAATAACCAATGGACCCAAGTCAAAACACTTTTGCCTCGATTTGGTTTAGCATTTGAATTGAAATAAAATGTAGATCGGGTAAGATTCTTTGTTATTAATTAAATCTGGAATAAAAGACCTAGGATTTTGTTCATTTGTACTTTAGGTTCTTGTTTGCAGTGCGTATGTTCAGGCTTTTGGAATTTCTTTGTTTTCTGTCCACACAAGCAGGGGTGGATAGCATCAGAAATGATAATAGTTGTTTACCTTACTTTTTCTGATTTATTTCATGTATTCATTATTTTTAGGGCCAGTGTGGACAGCCAACTTTGATGACATCCCCATGGACACAGGTACATCTACAGCTCCGGCCTCCAGCCCCAGCAACCCTGCTGCCTCTTCTACTTTGTCCTCTTCCACGGCAGTCCTCCCTGAGGCAACATGGAGCTCCTCTTCTGCTGTCACCACCAACTCTGAAACAGGCTGGGCTGATTTCTCCAACTTCACCCCTGTCAGGTAGGACATGAGACTCTGGTTCAGTTTTTTAGTGTACCTGCAGTGCTGCAGCTACAGAAGAATATGGCTTGCTTTGGGCTATTATCATCTTTGAATCTCAGAATTATCTCATAAAAAGAAATTGATCTCTTTCAGCCCCAAAGACCCTCTGAGATGCAATTCTCCCGTTGCTATGGAAACCAGCATCGAGACAATGGACCCTCTGGGCGTCAATGCGCCCTTGCAGCCTGAAGGTGAGATGTGTGCGCAGTCATGTCTTTGACAGAGAGTAAGAAATATAGACAGATGACAGATTAAAGGAAAAAACCAACAAAGTGTCTTAGTAATGTGTTGATCCACCTAGTGCCTCCAGAACAGCTGTAGTACTACTTGGCATTAATTCTCTAAGTGTCTGAACTCTTATGGAGGGATGAACACCATCATAACAAAGCCCCCAGATCCTGTAGGGGTCAAGGATTCAAGCTTTCCTTTCATTTGTCACACATCTGTTTTTACATCTATGTGATCTTGAGAGACACGCAAACTAAACTTACATGACGGTCATATCTGACTTTTGTTGTCTTCTTTCTTAACACCCTTAGACTGTGATGGATGGTTGGGCACCACTGTGGCTTCTCCCTCCTCCACCTTACCTAAGGATATTGGGAGATCCAAGGCAGAGGAGCAAACAGCCTTCTGTGAGCAGCGCAGCATTACAGAGACCGTCATCAATGGCTCCATGAAAGAAACGGTCAGCCTCACCGTAGATGCCAAGACTGAGACTGCTGTCTTTAAGAGGTTCGCCAAACACACCCACACAAGTAACACTACATAGCTCTCTGTGCTAAGTGACTATCTGTAGTAGCAGGTTCATAGCAGGCTAAAGTAGTGGCCATGGGATTCAAAAGACCAAACAGGGGAACATAGGAATGCTATCTTACATTATGGAGTCTTTATCAGAATGTCGACTTGTCAGGATGTGTCTCATTAGTGTTGTCGCAACGCCCTTAGACTGGTTCAGGCCGCAACATTTTGTGTTCATGTGTTTTCTGAAAAAAGGAAAATAATTTACACAGCCAAGTCTGTGTGCTGATATACTGCGGTACACTAGTTGTATGATTAGGCTTTAAATGAAATTCCAGCCTGAAACACTGAACTGAAATGTCTAAATGTATGTGTGTGGCTAAATACACCGCCTCTGTTTCAGTTTGCATGTACAACCTCGTCACAAACCAGTGCATGCACCTGAACATAATGTGATGCACAATGAAAAAAAGGGCTATGTTGCAGGAGTGCTTTAAAAAGTTTCCATGACAATTACAATTTTTTTTCCCCACACCGAAAACCTTTCACTGTTGAAATGTAGAGTCATTGACATGAATTAATGCTGAGTGTAGCCCCATTCTCCACAAATTTCTACAAACTTTTTACAGTCAGATTTCAGTCATACAAGGAGTGATTGTTTACACGCTTGCGTTTCAGCAGTGCTTCCATAGAGTAAAACTTGCCTACTCAATCCACAGGTTTTTACAGTTGTTGTCCTCTGTCCTTCTGTCCTTTTGTTGATGCTGCATTAATATTGTCTGTCTGTTTGAGTAAATAACAACTGTCTGATGAAATGAGCAACACTTACAACCTGAGCTTCCCCTCCTCTCTCTCTTGCTGTGCGTTGTGGGTGTGGTCTTCTTCAGAGTGTTGAAATCTTATCGGTATGTACAGCAATCAGAGATCAGCCTGCAGCCGTGATGTAGTCTTGTTGTCACGTCAACCACCAACTTTTCTTTCCCAATTTTGATCTTCTTTGGTTTCAGCTCCTTGTTTGTTTATTTCATTATCTCCATTCTGCATGTGTTTCGACCAGAAGTGTTGTCCAAGTGCAGTTGTTTAGTTTATTAATTCTCTAAATGAATATTATTTATTAAATTATTACATTCAGTTTTTATTTTTACAGGCTAATCAGATTTAAGACCCAAATATTATTTGAAACTGAATTATTTGAAAGTTAAATTTTCCCAGTGTTTCTGTTTCTTTTATTTTTGTGGTCTGCCTCCTTATTGGCTTTGGGCCTGTGTCTCCATTTTAAGATTGAGTTATCAAGATTAGATGCACAATGAAGGGAGTAACTGCTTTAGAAGTCACAATACTGAACGTGTGTATATATGGTACAAGCACATCCAATTTCAATCGGCCATTTCAGGGATGGAAGGAATATTTGAATATTAAATTCAAAAGATAAAAAAGTACAACGATTACATACAATACTGCTGTTCAATTGCAAAACACTTGTAGGCTACAAAATAAAGTCCATTTAAAGTCAACATACACAGTAGTGGAAGGACAACATCATGCCACCAAGTCCTAATGTCCAGATTTAAAAAATTCCATTTCTATAGACAGCACTTTGTAGTCTGTACATACAGCTGATTATCAGTAAGAAATATACAACCACCTTCCTCTGAATAGCTTTACAAGAAATAACCTGAAAAAAGGACATTACTTAAGACAGTTAAAGAAAAAAGACCAGCAATAAATCAAATAAATCAAAAGTTACTAGAGGGTGCAACAACCTTTATTAAGCCACATACAAAAAAGTCTGACACTCCTCATCGAATCAACAGCAAAATAAAATAAGACATCACCAAAGCAGAGAACATGTATGTATAATATAATGATATGGACTCCAGCCTGCAATCTCACATACATATTTAAGTAACTGCACTGTTTTTACAAACTGCATTTCTGAATCATCTGAACAATACTAACTTACCTAGTAGCTTGCTGGCAGGGTGGTGCATTAAATTAGTGATGAATTATGGTTAATGCAGAGGTGAAGTAATGCTAACCATAACCCACAATTACATTCTCCTTGATTTTATTGCATTGTTGTGCATTTATGTACAGTTAACACCTACAGACACTCACCCGGTGAATGTATAAATTCAGCATGTATCTTCAGAGCGTTATTTGGTACAGTGTTACCTCTCTGGAGCTCTGCTCTCTCTCTCTGCTGCAGACACATCAGCAACTAATTCTTTTCCACTGTGGCTGCTGATCTATCAACTTTCTTCTTTTCTATTGTCACACCGTTTATTAGGACTTTTTCATGTGACTTTTGTTTTTACTCTGTAACCAGTGTGGCTTTAAGTAGCAAAGAATAATACTTGTGATGTCCATAAAGCTATAGCAAGTTGGATTTTTCAGTTGCTGAATGTAAACCCCGGCTCAGAGCACACACACTTCTGGTGGTGTGACGTGCTTACAATGTGGCACCTGGTCTCTGCATTTTTATAGAGAGAGATCAATCGAGTTGTCAGGTTCTGACAGAACACTTGATAATGGTACACTGTACCATAGTGTACATACTGTACCTGTAGTATGACCTCATGGTCACAAAGTAGTCATAATGAATAATGGCAAAAACGTCCTTCTTTCCTCTGTCATTTATGATGGCAGTCCACTCATTACAGTTCTTCTCAGCAACAGAAGAACAGTTAGCTGCATGGCCCTTTGTGTACTATAAAACTTTAACGATTTATAATATACACATTATAATAAGTACAACATTGAAGCTTTAAATTTGAATCAGATTACAATAATTGAATGCTCTGTGCACATACAAAATGTGATGTCAATAATAAGAATGAGGTTTGAGTTGAGTAGCAGACATGACCTAAAAGAAACTAGTAAATTTGTCAGTTCTTCTTAGTGCAGAAAGGAAGAAATGTCCTCAGACATATCTTTTGCTTTTATGTATTGCAGTTTCTTGTTACTTGCTGACATATGTGGCAATACATATATGCTTGCAAAAGGCTAAAATTGACCAATAGCTACTAGATGACCTCTAACTGAAATGAAATATTGCTTCTTCAGGACCAGAATGTTAAAACTGCCCCAGTGTCAGAGAAAACTCAAGCTTTGTGACAAAACGTATAACCTCCAGTCATGTCTGATAATGAAAAACAGTAGCAGCCACATTATGCAGAAAGTTTCTTAAAGTTTCATGAGGAGTTGTCTTTTTTTTGTACATTAATTACGAGAAATTAAAGATGGATACTGTTTTAGTCAGTGCTGAGACTAAGCCTACTTTTAAGACACTGGTATGAAAGGTACTGCATTTTGTGAAAAAAGGAAAATGTTTCAGAAATGAAACAATAAGAGATTTTGAATTGGGCATATATATATTTTTTTTTTATATTGTGACACCTTGTTTTCCGAAATTGAAAAATACTGAATAATTGTTGTTTAGCACATTAAATGTAGGATTATATTTGGATGTTTGTGGGTGTTTTGCTTTGATTGAGGCCTCATCAAGATAATTGGTGGTTCTCTGAGACAAAGCAAGACTGACGGCTGGCATTATCAATTTTGGTCCAATTAGTGTCTAAATCAGTTTGTAGGTCTGCCTACTATTTGCTGGCTCTGAACAAATTGTCTCTGCTACAGATTATTGTAGCTAAACACTAAAAGACAGTTGACTTTCTCCATTTGCTGTACATTTTGATGCTTTTCCTACATACCGTTCACAGTTACTCATTTCAACACCACCATCATTTGTTTTACTGTGTGCTCTGTCAGTCAGTCCAGCATGCATCACTGCTCACATCTCACTGTGTTCTGTGTGTTTCTGTGGGGGAAAGATGTTTGTATGAGTCACCCCATATCGTATTAATGTCTCTTTGTGTGTTTGTGTGTGTACCTGTACATTCCAGTGATGAAGAGAAGAGTGCTTCTTCAGAGAAATACTCAGTAGTGGAGTGTGTGGATACGGAGAGAACAGGCTTCAACAGCTCAGCAGCAGCATGCTGTCCTAAAACAGGGTCAGACACAACACAACACAACACAACACACACAGGGGAAAAAGTAAAAATGTCCTACACATTTCAGGGACAAAGATATCCTGGAACTGAACATTTCCATATAAGTAGTGCTGGATACTGTAGAGTCTGCAGTGTCTGTACCTGTAGTAAAATGCTGTGTAGAACTTGAATACATTCAGTTTCCTCCTAAACCAATCAACCAGTCAATTTAGCTATCAAATGTTTAAGGATTAATGCAGCCAGCCACATTGCCAAACACTTTTAATCCACTGTGTCATTAGAATGGAGTTTGGAATGTGCTACTGGAAGAACTGTCAATGATGGAGCTCTGATTGGCCAGCTGTATTGATTAGGCAGACATTTGGCCAATCAGAGCGTGGTTCCATTCTGCATAAATGTCTTTTTAAATGATGAAATAAGTCACAAAATGGAACCTGTACTGCAAAAGTTAAAGCAGGAAGTAAAAGAAATTGTCAGGAGCAGTGTGGTAGGAAGACACTACTGTAAATGGACAAACAAAAAAAAAGCAAACTTAAAACCCTTTTAAACTTTATCTCTTTAATGCATAATTTAAATGCAAATTTCATTCATTTTTAATACCATTTGTATTTCTGACTTTGTTAATAGATTACATTCCCAGCTCCGCACATAAGCGCACAGGGTATCACAGTATGAAGATTCCCATGCAAAACATCAAATTCTGTACCATTTACTAAATCAAATCTGTAATTGGTCTAGGTATTAGATGAAGAGATGAAAGTGTATGAAAATTTCATGTCAAAGTGACCAAAATGATCGCTGTCATCAGTATCATTATGGTATCTTATGTTTTGCTTTTGAGTGTGACCCCACACACAATTTACATGAATACAAATGAGTCTTGAGAAGACAATAATGGTAATTGTAATGAGCCCAACAATTGACATAAATACAGATGAGTCTGGTGTAGCAGTCAGTGTTTTTCCTGTTTGAGCACTTTTACAACTCAGATTTTAAATGAACAAAATATGTTGACTGGATGAACAAACGATGTAATGTGCAATGGGTGAATAGATTCTGCAGACACATGGCACACAGCAATAGAACAGTGTGTAGCCTGCTGTTTTATTTAACACTTAAAGCTTCAGTTACATTTTTGACAAGCTATTAGCAAGTAAACTAGATATACCATGACATTGTCCCCCATTCCAAAGCCTCTACATCATGCACTGAGCTAAAAATAACCAACTCTAACTGTGGTGGATGCTGGACAGTATTCCAGTTTTTCACAATGAGGCAATTGAACTTGATCATTAAAATTTTAAATGGTAATACCAACTGTAAGGAATTATATTAACATGTTAAACTGTATCTTACATGGTACCATCGCTGGTTTCATTGCTCCAACAAGAGTCATGTTAATATGATCTAAGGTTAGCTCTTAAGTGAACTTTTTTTCTCTTCTTCCCTTTGTGTGTTGTAAGCAGTGAGAAGTGTCGGTCCACTGTGGAGCTTCCCAATGGTCCTCTAGAGGAAATGTCAGCCATAGAGGAGGCCAAGTAAGTCTGACGGCTACTGTGCACCATGTGTGAGCTACGGCCACTAAACCAAGAAAGCCCTCAAGTGTCATCCTTGCATTTCTTCCCAGACTGGACCAGAATGCTGTGTCCTCAGAGCCAACTGTAAATGGGCCGGCATGAGGGTTGCCTGATGTCAGCCAAAGGCCAGCCTGTTCTGCCATGCAGGACCCTCCCCCTGGCCAGCCAGCGGAGGCCACTGCTTAGAGCTGTACCAATCACACGCCCCCACCAGGACCAGCAATACTCCCATCGGCTTATCACTGACAGACGGACAGGTGTACAGACACAGGATAAACTGAAAAGCAAAATGAGAGACATACTCAAATGGATACAGAATGATTTTTTTTTTCTGCATTTGTTTATATACTATTGTTCTTATGAGGTGATGTGTGACTGATATCTTGCCACTCAAAATTAAATAGTAATGTTGCTATAGTTAAAGAAATGATTGTATGAATAAAATATTTTATAAAAAGAAAAATGTATACAGAAAAATAAGATGAATTACCACAGAAAGAAGAATAGCTGATTGGTGAACCAACCACTAAGCTGTTGTTACTGGCTGGATCTGTCTGACACTTATTACAATAGTTGCTATATTTAAAATTCTTACCCACCATTGGTCTGTGTCTCTGAGCAAAGCTGCTCCTACCAATTGAAACACATTTTTTAAAAAACACACTTTAAGTTTTATTTTGCTGCAGGTATTATTTGTAAATGTTTTTCTCTTATATTCTTATGCATTGAGTAAGATTTGACAAGCTTTTTGGTTTTTCTTTTTTTATTTATTATGGAAGTAAGATGATGGTTATGTTTTGTTACTAAAGAGCCATACCAACACACCCTCTCCCCGTCTAGTAGGCTACATTCATGCTAACATGGGTTACTACCTCGCAGCTACAAGGCTAAACGAGAGATATAGTATGTCGTTATGCAGGCGGGAGTGGGCTGTAGTGGGAGCTGTACATGCATTTGGAGCTTGTGTTTTTAATACCAACAAAACATCTTCAGAACCACACTCCTCTTTTTTGGCCCAAAACAAACTTTTTGTCTTAAGAGCTTTTTAAACTAACGCTTCTCAACTTAGGTTTTAGATCCCACAAATTCACACGTAGAACTGTGATTTTATGTAACTACAGCATTTAGCAAACTTGATAGGGCAGTGAAAAACTACACACAGGACCATGAAATGACTTTTTGGAAAGTACATTCAGCGAATGAGTTAGCCACTGACAGCCTTGTGGAGCCAGGTATGATTCAGCCACCTTCTTCAGCCCAAGAATTTGTATTTGAAGTGAAGTAGTTATAAGTGTAAATTTGACATGATCTGGGCTAAATCCCAACCACAGGTTTTCATTCTTAAGACTGTTCAGACTGACAAAAGCACATTTTTTTCTTTTTTTTCCCCCAAGTTTTGGCAGGTGTGTTGGCAAATCAAAGGTGCAGACACAAAGATGTGCAAAGAAATTTAACATGACTCAATGGCATAGCACACTATGCTGTCCAATGAAATGAGTGGATCAGTCAATCACTTCCTGCATTGTATTTTATCTTGTCAGCAGTAACTGGAGCAGCATACAACACCAGACCCTTGTGCTTTGTGGTGATGTTGAATTCAGGAACTCTAGTTGGAGTAAAGCATCCATGAGTTTGAGGCATTTTGAGTGCTGTTGTCAGTCTGAATGCACCCTTTGAATCACTTACTTGACTTAAAAAAAACACCTTCACAAGGTGTTGGATTGACTTGGAAAACTCCATCTTCAAACCTGCTATGGTTTTGTTCAGACGTATTGTAGTTGCCTCTGTATATATGGCCTTTAAGCTTTGGTTTGGTCTTCACCACTTCCTGAGAAAAATGTCTAGCTCCTGAGCTGCCAGATGCTTAATTTTCTTAACATTATAAATAAAGGACCAACTGTTGCGAAGGGCCAATTGTGTGTCCACTGAGAAATAATGCAAAAATGAACATTAGCTGATCTTGTTTGGCAGCAGATCTGTTGCAGCATTACAGCTGAATATCCGTCCACATTACAGTATAACTTTTGGCAGAGTCTAGAAGAGAGAGATTACTAACTGATATACCTGCAGCCGGGATTTGAATGATTTCTATGTTGCTAGAAATAACTCTTCTACAGCCTTTCCTCTTCTTTCCATGGAACTCCTTCCTTTTCCTTCTCCCGATGTGACACATGATTCAGCAAGTGGGATTTGGTTCCAAAGAAAATCATTTTGTAACTCAGTTTTCTGTACCAACATTGGAAAGGGAAGACGATATTTACGGATGGTGGTACAACTTCACTCCTCTCTGTTTTGTCAGATTATTAATTGATTAAATTTCATCTCAATTTCTGAAGATAAGTGGTCTTTGCAGATGGTTTATTGGTCTTGTCTGTCATGACAAAGGTTTTGTTAGTCCTGTTGCATAATCCCAGGTTGTTTCTTTAACGTTGCTTTGAAACCCCAACCAAGACAGTGAAATCTCCACACAGAAGATGTTTAATAGGACGTCACATTAGATGATAGATATTAGTGGCTGTTACATCTTCCTGTTCTGAGGATATTGTGCATTAAAACCAATGTAAACATTCATGGAATCTTAAAATGTAAGTTTGAGAAATGGTGGGCTATGTAGCATTTTGATGGTGATCATAGTTCAAGAGCACTGATGTCTGCGATGCTGGAAAAGGTCAGTCTTTTTTCCTTTTTTCTTTTTTTTTTCTCATTGTGATTTTAAAAATATTGGAAAGTTTAAGTTGTGCCCAAACGAAACTTGGAGTATATTTTGAAACTCATGGCCAAAAGTATTTATAAAGGAAAGAGTAGTAAATATAAATAGTAAATATATACTTTTCACTCTAAAAGCTACTTAGATTTACATTTTATTTTTCCTTACTAAATGGGAATTATGTAATACATTAAGAATATCTTCAGCATCACTTACCTCTTCCTATGGTAAGTAAATATGATGAATTGGCCTGCATGTTAAACATTAGGCTTTCAAATTTCAGTATTCACTCCAATTCATCAGTCAGAAAATGTGCTGAGCACTTGGAGCTTTGTACACTCTGTGCACCTGACCAAATATTACATTGTAGACAGCCAGGCCAAAACCTAAAGAGAGCAGTTCAGTGTTGATTTAGCCTTGAACCTAAATTTAAAAAGTTTACAATGTGTAGACAGTGATGGTTTCCCTCTGAGGCAGTGGGGGCCTAATGGAGTGGTGTTGTCTTGGACGCCAGCCAGTATGTGACACCAAAACAACACAACACATGACTTGTACCAAAAACAATACCTGTGTGTGTTTTCCTGCTAAGCAGTTGTGTTAGACTGTAGCTGCCTCTGCTGCTGCAACACTTACTTGGTAATGCTCTTGACAAAAACTATTCACCCCAACAATGATGTTACTTAGACAAGAAAACAACCAGATATGAAGATATGATGTTCACTGGGATATATTATCTGCCTTCATCAACTTTCAAGTCCATCCATCCATTGCCTTTACCTCTTATGGTCACAAGGGGTCGCTGGTGCTGCAGCCTGTCCCAGCTGTCAGTGAGGCGGCAACACTGCCTCCATGTGTCAGCCAGTTCTTTTAATAAATCTGACTGAAATATGAGGAACCCAGGCTGGCTCTAAAATAAAACTACTGAAAATGGTCTGTATAATATATACAATTCTATTAGTTGTAGATCTCTTGTAAACCAAAACACGTGTAAGGCTTTTAAAAGCAACAAGTAATAAAGACCATATTATTTGCACATTTCCAGTAAGAAGGACGAGTCCTTCATATTGACCTGTGTCTGCAAGAAACTGGGAAACCAGTTTGTAAGGACTGGGTGACACATTCAATCCAAACTAACCATGTACTTGTAACCATGTATGTGTGTGTCCAGTGAAGACTGGGTGTTCATTCCTACCTGTGTCTGTGTTCTTACCACCTCATCTTCAAATCATCTGATAGATTAGAAAAATATAAATGAGGTTAAGATCTGAATCCCATCAACAGTTTCTTCCAAGCGTCACTGTGGTTATGAGGGAGGGCCACAAACCTTTGTGTTTGTACATTTAAACAAACGAGATGTTCACTACAGTAACAACAATGCAACTGGGTGACGATTGGGATCTGGGTTTTGTTTGTCAGGCAGCGTACTGTCAAGCGGCATACAAATCCACCTCTCCCAAATGTCTTCATTTGAGGGGAGATCTTAACTGTTCTACCTGTTCTAACTAGAACGGCCCCGGTGTCAACAATTACTCTGCTCAATCAGTATAATCTGCACTTTTCTGAACAGTGCTCGATAATCCCTCCGGCGAGGGGTTGTGGGTAAAGCCGGAAGTGGAGCGGCCTGACAGACCAACTGGAGGGATCACAGTCATGTGACAACAAGTTGTCTTGGTAGCTAGCCTGATGTTAGCTGTTAGCCGTTAGCTGGTCCTGCGTCTAGACCGACTCTCATGGTTCCACACGCCCGCTGGCCAAATCTCATTCATGCAGTGTGTAGAGCTAGTGTGAGACATGCAGAATAGGTATAGTGAGATCGGCTTTGTCCAGCAAATACTCGGACTGAATTTAGTGCCGAGGAAGAATGGCACAAACCGAGGAAACGACACTTCTCTCAGCGACTTCTCAGGTGGGCTAATGTTTGCTAGCTTGTTAGCTCCACAGGCGGTGTGTCAGTTGGCTGAATGTAGTACAGGGGATGGGTATGACACCAAGTCGAGCCTAGTGTTTTCTTTTAAACGACCGTGGGGACGAGCAGGGGTGTAGGAGTCCCGTCAACATGCAGCCATGTTGGGGACCGCTCTCATGTCCACTCTCATGAAGCTAGCTAACTTCTGCTTCAGCTCGACGTTTGTCCCAGTCGCCAGGTTTGTCCCAAGCGAGGGATAACAAATGTTTGATGGTGTTGTGATAGGATTATAATTATAATTAAATATTAAATAAGGGATGCGTAAATCGAATGAACAGTCTCAATCAGAGTGACGTTATTGTCGTTATAAGATGACACTGTCTGTGTACCCAACTGTAGATGTCCATTGCTTTGTTGTGAAAATTGGCGACAGGTGAACTGAGTATTGGACGCTAATCCTGACATCTGGTCAGGACATGGGCAGTAGTGTTGTCAGTGGCAGAAACAGAAGTTGACAGATGAGTGTTAGTGTTGTATAAGATGGTGTGCACACAACAGAACCATCACCTGGACATGGTGCTGCTGCACCGTCCACTCTCTGCTGGCCCCTTGTTGAGGTTGTTTGTGACACACTTACTGTAATGAAACCATGTGAATGTTGCACTGAATCTGGGACTGACATTGTGTATCTTAACCTATAATAAAGGTGCAGTCTGCAGTCCTGCAGAAAGCTTGCTGATATTAGAATATATAGAATCAAACTGGTGTTTCTTTTTCATTATCAGTTAATGTATTCATTTTTCTTATGAAGTCCGACCCTCTCATGACATGATCCATACCCTGTATAAACAGTCAAATCATGACAGGTCTGACCCAGTCTGGTGGACCTGACAGGTGTGGACTATTTGCTCTTGAGTTTTGTTGTGGGTTGAAGTGTCAGTCAAGGCTACCAATGAATCATTATTTTGATGATGGTGGTGGACAGTGCTGTCCAACACGTCACTCTCTAATATCTCATAGCAGGCTGAGATCTGGTGACTGTGAATGCCAGAACGTGATTCACATCACAGTGAGTTGTGTCACCTGTATGAAAGCGTCTCCATTCTTGTGTCTACACCAGTTTATTCAGCTTTTTCCTTTGCCTCGTACAACTGAAACATTTCTCCATAGAGGAGAGGAAGGAGGACACGGCATGGAACTAAGGTTGACATGAAGTGGTGTGTGACTGCATGATTGTGTGTTTGTCCAGAGATGTGGTACGGAGTGTTTCTATGGGCAGCGGTCTCCTCTCTGGTCTTCCACCTGCCTGCAGCTCTGCTGTCCCTCGCCACACTGCGCCAGCACAAGATGGCCCGATTCATGCCCATCGCCATCCTCCTCATGGGAATCGTGGGACCAGTTTTTGGAGGAGTCCTCACCAGTAAGTCCTCAGCCCATTCATGTTTGTGTATGTGTGTTGGCACACAAGCTACTTGATCCAAATACTTGGTGGCCTTGGTTCAAAACTATTAAGCTGATCAGACTTATTGATATGATGTGAATGAAAGATTAACTGAATATGTGACTCCTGAAATTAATGTGACCGTTTCACGGTTTTACACTTGAGTCTGGTGTGGTTGTTGGAATCACAGAAAGGATATGCATTTGATAGAGGTTTATTTTCTGCAATACCAATCCAATGAAACACGCCTGTATCAGACCCTTTGGATTGCCTCAGCACGTCTCTAAATGTGGTTGATGATTGGTAAATTGTTATTTTGTAACTGGAAAAGGCAAAGAAGGATTGACGATAATAAACAATAAATAAAGAACAAAGTGGAATTCTTACATGTTGTTTTCTTATTTTTAAAGGTGCGGCCATAGCAGGTGTGTACAAAGCAGCAGGGAAGAGGATGATCTCTCTGGAAGCTCTTGTTTTTGGTGTTGGACAGTCGTTTTGTGTCCTTATCATCTCTTTCCTCAGGGTTCTTGCCACTCTTTAGCAGTGCTGAGACCCACCTGGTTAGTTATGATGCTGCCAGGTGAGTCTGACACCAGTCGCACCTTCTCTTGATGGAACCGGACCTTTTATCATGATACAAGACCAGATCCCTGGAAAATCCTGGGACGTATGTAAACCAGTCAGGGCCCAGGACTTGATGTCATTTCCTACTGATGGACCAGGACCAGAGCAAATTTTCTTCAGCTTTCAAAGAAAAAGCAGTGTGTAAACTAGATGTGTGTGTTATGCAGCACTAAGCCTTCTGACGTGCTGTTGAGCCATCTGGTTGATGTCCACTGTAGGACAGCACAAGGCTGCATTCACATCACAGAGAATACATACACTATATACTGTTTATTAAAGAAAACTGCCAGAGCATCCAAAATTGATTCCAAAGTTAAGAGAAAAGCTTAAATAACCATTCTGAAATACCTTGCAGGTATTTCTGTATGATGTGAAGGCAGCAGGATGTCGTTTTTCCCTGTTTCCAGGGACTACTGGTTAGCAGCAGGGTGACACTAACCTTTCTCAGGGGCTGTCTGTGTGTCTGTGTCTGTGTGCTCTTTCACTATCAGTCTGAACACAGTTTGACTCCATGCAATGACTGCAGAGACAGGGAGATGATGGTTATATGCAAGATTCTGGCTTTTTCCCTTGAGGCCTTAATTTCTGTTTTATAACTTCCAAAGTGGTGTTTATCTTCAGGGCTGTCTTTCTTTAACACTCTGTCTCTTGCTGCTTCTTTTCTTCTTCTCATTTGATGAGGAGTTACAGTCTGACCGCCTGTGTGTTGTTAATTCCAAATGAGTTAGAAGCACATACATGTCCCCCTCTAGCTTTCTCAGCTAACTCTTTTAGACAAGCTTACAAGTACCAATGGATTGAGTGAGTATGATTTTTAGTCTTGATCGCAGCCTAAAGAATGTCCCGGTTAGTCTGCTCATTGTCTTAGTTTGTTGGTTCATTTGGAGTGAATATGTCACAGCAGCAGGATGGTCCGATTACTAAACAAACCCAAACATGAGAAGAGCTTTTAGTCTTTTTTTCTTTTCTGTCTTTGAGTGATGGGATGTTTTCCAGGTGTGTCATTCCATGACTGTGAACTGATTCTGTATATATTCTAAATTATTTACAGGTTTTTGTAGCTTTTCAATCTATGACCAAATATGAATCATTTTATTTTTCTGCACTAAATGTGCAAACAATGTTTAAACAGAAGTGCACTCCCTTTCACTTTTTATGGCTGATTTTAGTTGCGTTTTGTAGCGGACAGGTGCTTTTAAAGTAGTATCACATGTACAACTTGTATATTCATACATAAGTAAACTCTACATGTAATACTTTTATTTGTTTAAAAAAACGTGCTCTGTATCAGCAACTACTACAATGAATTAAAATGAGCTGAAATGTATTTATTGTTGGCCAGGTCTCTCACTTTTCACAGTGATTTTGCATAAATTTTTTTATTGATATTTAATTCCTACTTGTCTTGATGAGAAGCTGCTCATGTCAACACTGTATTGGATCATTTCCACAATTCAGAACCTTTCATTGCAACCAGTTCATGGGGCAGTTTCCCTGTAGTTAGATACACACTACACACAGACTTTGTCCAAGGATTAGGAGTCCTTTTAACTCACACAGTAGTAAAGAGAGAGCAAACCGCAGATATTCACATAATTCCCTCAGAATTTGAGAAAGAATTTGAATTTTCCATATGGACCCTGTACTTCACTAGCCACACGTCAGCTCTGTTACATCTGAAAGAACAGTCTCAGAGTACATGTAAATATGCAACAAATCAAATTGAAGCTTGAATGTAGGATTTATTTAGCTTCTGTTTAGTAAGACCTCACAGACCAACGAGACATTTTTGGTTTCAATTTTAATTTTCAGAAGTTTTGAACTTTTGGAGCCTCATGAAGGGATTCCCTGCCACACTAAACCACTAACTTCTTCTTCTTCTTCTTTTTCCTTTTTCTACAAAGAGCAGGTGATGCAGTGAAAAATCCAAATGTCATTAAAATGATGCAGAAACAAAAGAAGCTTGTTTCAGGTCTTGTGGAGCCCTTGGCCTTGGTCTTACGCTGTACATTTTAGAGAATGTTTTTTTTTTTTTTTTTATAGTTTATAGTAATTTAGCTCTTTGAGTGAGTGACTGTGTGTGTGTGTGTGTGTGTGTGTGGTTCTGTTACAGCAGCACATAATGGGGGGTGCACTTGATTACTGATTTGAAAAACAATCAACAGACGTTTTGTGAGTAAGATGTGAGAGTTTTTCCAAGGTGTATGTGGAAAAACTGTTACATCAGTCTTCTCATTTGTTCCAGTGGAAACTAAGTTCAGCCTCACCATTTACATTGGATGCCCAGCTGGGGTAAATGTCCATGTATAAATGTAGGAGCTACTTAAAGCAGGAGGATAAAACAGGTCTGAAAATGTGGATTCACAGAAATCTCATGTCAGAACACTACAAGAGTATGTAACACTTTTGAAAGTAGCTGTACAAAACTCCTCTCTCAGTTGATACATTACAGGCCTGTGTCCTCTAGGAAAGGAAAAGGAAGGAAATAATTGAAAACTAATAATGTTAAGTCAAATATATGCTAAGCTAAGGCAGTCAAATTTAATAATCCTGCAATGAACCTTCATGGAAGTTCTGACGTTCAGTCTTGAAAATGTTATAGAGAGTTGATTCAACTGTATGAAGATTTTTAGCTGGTGTAGTTTGTGGTGCCTGGGAGTTGTACTGAATTATGCTGGGAGGCTTTTCTAATATTTTGTGTACCCCATTTTATCAAGAAGGGTCAGCTAGACAGAAATCATTGAGACTTATTGCAGGACTGTTGTCTTAGACTGACTTAGTTTTAGCAAAGGGGACTTTATAAACTAACTAATGTCTAATTTGAATAAAGTCTTAACTTCAACTCCTCTCATATTGATTCACCATGAGACTTTATTATTTGTTATACCATGAATTTAATTTTTTTTATTTTGCTTTTATTTTTCTGGCAGAAATCAGCTTCCGTACATGTCAGTTGTCCTGTACAATCGATTAGTTTTGAAAAGAGAATTTCATGTCAACGAACTCCCGGACTCCTGGGAAGTTCTTACAGTTTTTTGTAAGAGGAGGTGATGTGACATGCACAGCAAACTGGAACAAGCCATCAGAATTCATTCTAGACATGCTGGATGTATTAATGTAAGTTCACTCTAATGGACAACCACACTAGATGAAGCACCAGGCAAAGTAATTGTCGGAATAAGATGACAAATGTCAAGGTTTGGTCCACATGCTGAACTTATTTTGTTCCATTTTTACCGGATTCAAAAGGTTTTAAAAACGTGTTTTAATAGTTCTGTTAGAGTAAATTAAGTGCCAATTGTTAATATTTTCTTAAATGTAAATAAAAATGTTTCAACTACAATGTTGTGGTATTCTTGTCCTTTATACACCACCAGTGCGTGGTGCAACAACACTAACAGCATTTAAACAAGTCATCCTATTGTTTAGAAAAATAAGTGCCTAACAATGGAAAGGCACAAATGATGTGATGTGATGTGATGAAAATCTAAACATATATTTGATATTTTTACCCATAAAGGTTGAATTAAATAAACTGCATATATTATGTGAGATGTAACTGCTGTGGTGAAACATTCTTGAACATCTGTTCACATTAAATGAATCTTCCCAAGATATTGTTAGGTAGTGATAAATATTGTGTTATTAGTAGTAATGAATGAGTGTGTGAGTGAATTAATAATCTGATTAATTATACTATGTGAAAATCCCCTGTGTGCTGTGCCACAAAGAGTGAAGCAATTTGCACAAAACAAAATGGGACCACGTGATTTCAGTTTTTGGTTTCAAACAATGTATTTGTGGGTTTTTTGTTTTTTTTTAAGTGATCAATGAATTATGGATTATCTGATGATACCCAGAGCCCCAGGTCCCTGGGATGGCCTCTCTGAAATCACTCGGTATAAATGAGTGTGTGGTCCTGGGTCTGGACTTTGTAGTGTGTACAGTGGTGTGAAAAAGTGTTTGCTACAAGCTTCCTGATTTCTTATTTTTTTGCATGTTTGTCACACTTAAATGTTTCAGATCATCAAACAAATTTAAATATTAGTCAAAGACAACACAAGTAAACACAAAATGCAGTTTTTAAATGAAGGTTTTTATTATTAAGGGACAAAAAAAAATACAAACCTAAATGGCCCTGTGTGAAAAAGTGATTGCCCCCCCTATTAAAACATAACTGTGGTTTATCACACCTGAGTTCAGTTTCTCTAGCCACACCCAGGCCTGATTACTGCCACACCTGTTCTCAATCAAGAAATCACTTAAATAGGACAAAGTGAAGTAGACCAAAAGATCCTTCAAAAGCTAGACATCATGCTGAGATCCAAAGAAATTCAGGAACAAATGAGAAGGAAAGTAATTGAGATTTATCAGTCTGGAAAAGGTTATAAAGCCATTTCTAAAGCTTTGGGACTCCAGCGAACCACAGTGAGAGAGCCATTATCCACAAATGGCAAAAACATGGAACAGTGGTGAACCTTCCCAGGAGTGGCCAATGGACCGACCAAAATTACCCCAAGAGCGCAGCGACAACTCATCCAAGAGGTCACAAAAGACCCCACAACATCCAAAGAACTGCAGGCCTCACTTGCCTCAGTTAAGGTCAGTGTTCATGACTCCACCATAAGAAAGAGACTGGGCAAAATGGCCTGCATGGCAGAGTTCCAAGACGAGCTGAGCAAAAAGAACATTAAGGCTCGTCTCAATTTTGCCAGAAAACATCTAGATGATCCCCAAGACTTTTGGGAAAATACTCTATGGACTGATGAGACAAAAGTTGAGAGCTTTTTTGAAGGTGTGTGTCCCATTACATCTGGTGTAAAAGTAACACCGCATTTCAGAAAGAACATCATACCAACAGTATAAAATGGTGGTGGTAGTGTGATGGTCTGGGGCTGTCTTGCTGCTTCAGGACCTGGAAGACTTGCTGTGATAAATGGAACCATGAATTCTGCTGTCTACCAAAAAATCCTAAAGGAGAATGTTTGTGACCTCAAGCTGAAACGAACTTGGGTTCTGCAGCAGGACAATGATCCAAAACACACCAGCAAGTCCACCTCTGAATGGCTGAAGACTGAAGACTTTGGAGTGGCCTAGTCAAAGTCCTGTCCTGAATCCTATTGAGATGCTGTGTGCTGTGGCATGACCTTAAAAAGGCGGTTCATGCTCGAAAACCCTCCAATGTGGCTGAACTACAACAATAATGCAAAGATGAGTGGGCCAAAATTCCTCCACAGCGCTGTAAAAGACTCATTGCAAGTTATCGCAAACGCTTGATTGCAGTTGTTGCTGCTAAGGGTGGCCCAACCAGTTATTGGGTTTAGGGGGCAATCACTTTTTCACACAGGGCCATGTAGGTTTGGATTTTTTTTTTTTCTCCCTTAATAAAAGAACCTTCATTTAAAAACTGCATTTTGTGTTTACTTTGTGTTGTCTTTGACTAATGTTTAAATTTGTTTGATCTGAAACATTTAACTGTGACAAACATGCAAAAAAATATTAGAAATCAGGAAGGGGGCAAACACTTTTTCACACCACTGTAGGTTCCATGACTGGGCCTAGAGAGGTTCCTCTGTCATAAAGCAGGATGTCTGGTCTTGTAGATACTTTGTTGTTCAATGTGCTTTGAACATGGCTATTTACTTTCCAAAACACTTAAACCACACTACTCTTTAAAAACAGGTTTTATAACTAAATGTTCATTAAAACTCTTCATCTGTGTCCATACAACTATATACATACAAATACATACAAAAAATAGAAGTATTTATATAGATTCAAGGATTCAAGGATTCAAGGATTTTTTTATTGTCATTCCAACACAAGTCAAACATGGGAAGGAACGAGATTAGCTACCCTGGTCCTGGTGCAAGCCCAAATAGAATAAGTATAAAAGATAAAAAAAAAAAAAAGTATAATATTACAAAATAAAATAAACAAGATAGAAAAGCAAAAATGAGGTAGTGCAAAATAACAGAATAAATAGGATTAACTGTAGTGCAAAAGCAAAAAAGCAACTGCAGTCTGTGCAGGGTGTTGCAGTGTATTGTCTTTGGGTGGCTGTCAGAAGAGAAGAGGGAGGGAAGTGGAGGGGGGGGGTGATGGTGGTGGGGCAGCAGGGGGCTACAGGGGTCCTCCAGAGTTCAACAGTCTCACAGCTTCCGGGAAGAAGCTGTTCCTCAGTCTGGTGGTCCTGCTCTTAATGCTCCATGCAGCCTCCTGCCTGAGGGGAGGGGGACAAACAGTGCATGTGCAGTGTGAGTGGGGTCCTTCATGATGCAGGAGGCCCGTTTCCTGCATCTGGAGGTGTAGATGTCCGTGGTGGTGGATAGACTGCGTCCCACAGTCCTCTGTGCAGCCTTCACCACCCTCTGCAGAGCCTTCTTCTCTGCCGCCGAGCAGCTGCCGTGCCACACGATGATGCATGAGGACAGGATACGCTCTCCACCACACATCTGTAGAAGGAGGTCAGGACTGAGCTCCCCATCCCGGCGCGCCTCAGCCTCCTGAGGAAGTAGAGACGCTGATGTGCCTTCCTAATGAGACATGAAGTGTTCTTGCTCCAGGTGAGGTCGTCAGAGAGATGTGTACGCCCAGGTACCTGAAGCTGGAGACCACTTCCACCGCAGTCCCTCCGATGTACAGGGGAGAGGGGAGGTGTCTGCCCCTTCTGAAGTCCACGATCATCTCCTTGGTCTTCTTCACGTTGATGCAGAGGTTGTTTTGTCTGCACCAACCCTCCAGTTGTTCCACCTCCTGCCTGTAGTCGGACTCGTCGTTGTTAGCGATCCGTCCCACCACAGCTGTGTCATCCGCGAACTTCACGATCAGACAGCTCGGATGTATCGCTGAGCAGTCGTGTGTGAGCAGGGTGAACAGGAGGGGGCTCAGCACACAGCCCTGGGGGGAGCCGGTCCTGAGGCTGATGGAGGAGGAGGAGACGTCGTGGATCCTCACAGACTGCGGTCTGTCTGTCAGAAAGTCCAGAACCCAGTTACACAGGGTGGAGCTCAGTCCGAGTGTTGTGAGTTTCTGGACCAGGGTCTGCGGTATAATTGTATTGAACGCAGAGGTGAAATCCACAAAGAGCAGGCGGACATAAGAGTCTTTGTTCTCTAAGTGGGTGAGGGCTGTGTGGACCACAGAAGAAATGGCGTCCTCTGTGGATCTGTTCTTCCTATATGCATACTGGTGCGGGTCCACAGTGACGTCGACGCAGTCCTTGATGTGGGCCATGACCAGTCTCTCGAAGCACTTCATGACTATCGGGGTGAGGGCTACCGGCCGATAGTCATTCAGGCCTGTCACTGTGGACGTTTTGGGGATGGGGATGATCGTGGCGGTCTTCAGGCAGGTGGGGACCGCCGCCTGTTGGAGAGAGGTGTTGAAGATGTCCGTCAGCACCTCGGTGAGCTGGTATGCACAGCCCTTGAGCACCCGCCCGGAGATGTTATCGGGACCAGCAGCTTTGCGTGGATTAATCCTCTGGAGGGTCCTTCTCACCTCTGCTGCGGTCACCCTGAGGGGCTCCTCTCCTGGTGGGGGGGTGAATCTGGTGCTGGGGAGGTGTCATCAAAGCGGGCGTAGAAGTTGTTGAGAGCGTCGGGTAGAGAGGGGTCCCTGGGGCATTGTGCATCTCTGGTGTTATAGTCTGTGATGCACTTTATGCCCCTCCACATACTCCTTGGATCGTTGGACGTGAAGTGTCCCTGGATCCTCTGGGCGTATGCGGTCTTGGCCCTCTTCAGTCCTGCAGTCAGCTGTCTCCTAGCTGCTCTGAGTGCCAGTCTGTCACCAGTCCCTAGCTTTCAGCAGAGACCGGACCTCCGCATTCAGCCAGGGTTTCTGGTTCGGATATTCAGTTACTGTTCTGGTGCTGGTGACGTCCTCTGTGCACTTGCTGATGTAGCCGAGGACAGCCGATGTATACTCCTCCAGGTCCACCTCTCCTCTCACGGACAGCTGCCTCCCTGAAGATCTGCCAGTCTGTGCGCTGAAACAGTCCTGCAGTGCGGGGACAGCATCACTGGGCCACACGGTGATGGTCCTCTGCGTTGGTGTGTGGTGTCTGAGCAGAGGACGGATAGGCAGGGAGCAGCATGATGGAGATGTGGTCAGAGAAGGCCCAGGTGGGGGTGGGGGACGGCTCTGTATGCGTCTCGTTTGTTGGTGTAAACACGGTCCAGCGTGTTATTTCCCCGTGTCGATATGGTGATATGGTGCTGGTAGAACTTAGGCAGGGTGTCTGTCAGGTTTACGTGGTTGAAATCCCCCGCAACCACGTAAAACGCCTCCGGGTGTTTGTGCTGGAGCGAGCTGATGTTGTTGTGAAGCTCCTTTAGCGCTTCGTTAGCCTTAGCACCCGGCGGGATGTAAACAGCCGTAACAAACACCGCCGTAAACTCACGGGGCAGATAGTGTGGCCGGCACTTTACAGTCATGTGCTCTATCGCCTCGGAGCAGTGGCTGTTCACCAAGAGTACAGTTTGTGCACCAGTCTTTGTTCACGTAGACGCATAATCCGCCCCCGCGGGCTTTCCCCGACTGCTGGTTGCGGTCCGCACGGAACAGAAGCCGGCCGTCGAGCTGGAAGGCTGGGTCCGGCATGTTGTCGTTCAGCCAGGTTTCCGTAAGACAAAGCACCGAACAGTTCCTCATCTCACGGGAGGCCCCCAGCCTTCAGTCGAAGTAGGTCCAGCTTGTTGTCCAGGGAGCGGACATTGGACAGGAACAGGGACGGGATCGGTGGTCTCCCGGCGTTAGCCTTTAGCCTGGCTAGCAGTCCGCCCCGTTTGAGTGACTTAAACCAGCTCTGTGGAGTTTTAACTGGGACTGAAACAGTGTCAGTTTAATACTGATGTCTCTAATGAGCTACATAAGCAAACAGGACCAACAGAGAGGACTGGCTGTTTTTAATAGTTATTCTTAATGCAGATTCAGATCAGACTAAACAGTGCTGGAGTTTGTTCACACTGAATTCAAGTTGCTTCAGCGGTTAACTGAAGGTCCATCTGGAGCTTTCTCCTGCTCTCCTCCTGGTCAAATAGTCTCTTTGCAGTGGGGAGTGAAGAGGAGGGAACATATAATCTAATGTGAGATGAAACTTGAGTACCTTTGTCCCAATATCAACACAACATGAAAAGTTAATAACACAGCTGTGGAGCTGATTGTACAGTCTGAAGTAGAAATGTTATTTATCTTGTATTTGAAAAATGAAATGCACAGTATAATAAGTGTATCATACAGAGCACCTGTCACCTATTACCTGCTGTTAGAGGAAGTCAACCAAGGATTTTCTGTTATCAGCAGCACAAAAGTAGACTGACTGTTGGTTAATCAGTACATAGTGTAGTGTGTGTGTGTGTGTGTGTGTCACAGGCCACTGCAAAAGGTTACAGCGGATCTCTTCATTGCTCTTTGTCTAATTCAAAAGAGAGAGAGATATAGTACCTTGAGAGACAGACTTGAACTTCTGATCGAACATTTTCTTTGTACAGGAGCCTTGACAAAACAATATGTTAATGTTTGTAGTAATTATAATCAACCAAAACACATAAATAATAGTGTAAAACAATGTGCAGGCTCATGAAAAATATATGTATTATCTTTTTCCAAATGATCAATTGCTATAAATATAGTATATTATATAAGGCCATGTGTTATGCCAGTAAACACTAAAAAAGAGAGTGAAAACAAGAAGTTACAAAATGAAAATGGAAAGATAAAATAAGTCAGAATACAGAGCTAAAGAGGTGTTGAGACAAACAAGAGATCAATGGATTAAAGTCTGTTGTGTCTGCTCTGTAGGAGCTACCTGGATTAGCAGTGTGACCTAAAAGTGCACATTTGAATCATGTAACTGGATGGCTGTGATCGTTTTTAAATACAGCATATTCACAGTTGATCTGGTACTAAAAGTTAATTAAGAGTTTCCACTGAAGAGCTATTCACAAAGCTGCTGACACTTATTGACAGAGAACTCCTGAGCACAGAGAGGAGACAGGAGCAATTCTGCTGTAGATGACATCATGTTTCATTAGTGAACTTCCACAGTGGTTCAACAGGTGATCATCCTGAGTGAGTAAAGGACACACAAATTTAGACAGAGAGATAGAAAACACTGATGTGATGAGTCACATTTACTGCAGCACATTACTGACTGTAAGCAACTCTCAGTGATGAAGAGTTCTCTAGACCTCCTCAGACTCAGGAGCTATTTTTATCCTCAGGGTGTTTAGTGAATCCAGTCCCTTCTGGCGTAAGCTCCTCATTATACTGAATAATAAACTGAATGTGAGTGGGTCTGTTTACCAGTTAATAATCTGAGCAGGAACTAACAATTATTGTAATTTTTAATGTTGAATAATGTTTATTATTTTTTTTATTAACTGGTAAATGATTTAATCCATAAAATAGATACACTAAACTTAAAGTGCCAAGAGTCCAAGGTGATCAGCTAAACTTTTTAAGGACCTCTGACCATCTCTGGGAGCTACAATGCTGAATATCATTCATTTATCACTTACCACTGTCACTGTCACGAGCTTTAAGACTGCTGTGGTTATACCTCTACTTAAAAAACACTTCTTTGATGCAGGGTCTCTAAATAACTATGAGCCAATCTGTAATCCTCCATTCTTTTCAGAAGTATCTAAGTAGTAAGTAGTAAGTAGTAGAAGTAACTTTATGAACCTTTTCAGTCATTCCACCTAAAGTAAAGTATTGACATGCAGGTGAACGTAACTTAAATTATTAATTGAACTGATCATTAGTGAATCATCAGTCATTGTTTCAGCTCTATCTTCATAGGTCTCAAACTTTTAACTATAACTATAGAATACAGTCTAATGTAGTTTTATAGGTACATTTATGATATGTATGTTGACATGTTACCATAAGAATGTACATAATTATTGTGTGTGTGTGTGTGTATATATATATATGTATATATATATATATATATATATATATATATATATATGTATATATATACATATATATACATATGTATGTATATACACACACACATATATATATATATACACAATAAAATATATATACACACACACACTTATATATAGTGTGTAAGTGAAGTTTCTAAAAATAAATTTTTATTTTTTTTATTCTCCCAAGAAATTTCCCCTATAATTAGTGCAAAATTAATTTTTTTTCAGAAACATTTTTACTTGTATCAACCACCCTGTGATCCTGCTGCAGAAGCTTTTTGTCTTACACACACAATGTTGTAAAGAAAGAAATGCTTGTATTGATAATAGATGTGTTATAGTGCAAATGAAACCCCACTGAATAAACATGAGCCCAGACCAGCTTCTTTACTGTCAACATGCTTTTCTTTTACATAATTGTAAATGCTGCATCTTTGGGACTGTCAACATTTGAAGACACCAACTTGGACGATGACAAACTGTAATGATTTGTCTGTTATCTGAGATTAATTCGCTGACTTTAAAGCAACAAATGAAAATACTTATTTAGTTGCAGTCCTACAGGCCCTGTCGATGACATTTCAATGACCAAATTCAGAGGAAAAAGTGCAAACACCACACACACTGAGACCAGTTTTCTATATGTTGAACTTGTATTTATTGGTAAGAGGTTTTCAGGGACACAGGTGAACATTATCACAAGTCAGAGGGACACAAACAACTTGAAAGCAAAAAAATGGCATCATCTCATCAGCTGAAGACAGACGGAGCAGAGAGACCAAGACGGAGAGTGGGCTGACTGGCCATCTGGTCTGCATCTTCATCTGCATTCTCTTCTTCCTTCTCTTCCCCTTCCCTTCTACTCCTTCTTCTTGTAGTCCTCCAGGTGAGCCAGTATCCAGCCGGACGGAACCAGGATGGCCACAAACAGGGCTGTCATAGCTATGGCCTGCTCCTAAGGGACACAGAGGTAAAGAAATGGTTGAATTGCCATTCCTCAGCAGCATCACATGAGACTGCTTTTATTTCTCTAATGCCCCCAAAGATATTTGAAATGAGTTGGATGTGGATAAATGGGTAAGGGTGGTAAATACAGTGACTGCATTAGTCCCTTCTCTTTTCCATTCAGGCTGCTAAATGAATAAATAACTTGTGTCCATATTTGGTTATGTCGCGTAAAGGTTGCTGAAGTGAACAAAACAAAAAAAAACTCTTAATTTTGGCCTCTTAGTTTTAGTCTTTTCCTGCTGTAGTCTGGAAAAACAACACTCAGCTGTTTTAAACCCTGCCCGTCTATTTTCAGGACAGAAATTCTGCACATGACTCAGAGTACAAGCAACCACTCAAACACACAGTTTCTCAAACGAAGCCCCGATCCAGTGACTGCTGTTTCACCAGTCCAGATGTCCTGATTAAATCGGGACAGTCATTATTTCTGAGCATTTGTCTGGGCTTTCTTACAGTCCTGCTCTTTGTTACACTGAATTACACTGAATATAAATGATTAAAGCTACATCAGGACCATGGGCTGCTTTGGTCTGATGATCTAAATAAAAGTCTCTACCTGTCTCTCTCCTTCACTGCAAAAATGACAGCTGGATTTATCAGTCAGTCGGTAGGTGTGTGTGTGTGTGTGTGAACATTTCTGTGCGTGTGTGTGCTCTTTTTTTGTGACACGTGACTTTAACCACCTTGTCTTTTTTCCAGTCTCTCAGTTTAAGAAATATCAACACGCATCTACAAAACCATCTCCCTTTGTTTTTGTCAACAGTCAGACACACCTCTCAGAGCATCAGACAGCTGAACACCAGCAGGAGATAAGCACAATAACTTCAGGACTATCAGATTAAAGAATAAGCAAGCAAGGCCAAAGTGAGCTTTGACCTGACTTCAACTAACCAAAGTGTAATCACGGCCAACAAAACGCACAAAATGAGAGCACATTAACACATTACAGTGTCACACAGTGTAACAGTCCTTCTCAAGACACTCTGTTCATCAGATTCACACCGATGAGCTTCACTCACTGTGTGCACACAGAGGACCTGTGCACTGAGACACTCAGGAGTTTCAGGCCCTCAGTGTGTGACCCTGATCAACATCAAGGTCAGTCACATGGCACCTGCTCAGGACAAGCACACACACACACACACACACACACAGCAGTGACACTACACACACAAGTGAGCACTAACCTGTAGTGTTACACTCCACACACACACACACACACAGCAGTGAGCACTAACCTGTAGTGTTACACTCACACACACACACACACACCGAGCTGTGAGTCTCTAACTTGCTCTCACACACTGTGTACGTGTTGCAGTCAGGCGGAACAATGGCGAGATCCTGACGCACTTCACCAAAGTGTGACAAACCAAAGAGACCCGGTCCTGGTGTGAGCCTGCTGCTCCCAGACCAGCTCAGCTC